>JASVEL010001111.1:0-34578 GCA_032618575.1 Nicotiana noctiflora
GATTGTTGAGTTTTATTTTAAGAGTGAATGGGAAATGAGAGTGTATTGCACCAAGTGAATGGGAAATGAGAGTGTATTGCACCAAGTGAATGGGAAATGAGAGTGTATTGCACCAAGTGAATGGGAAATGAGAGTGTATTGCACCAAGTGAATGGGAAATGAGAGTGTATTACACCAACAAGCAACAAGTGCCTATTCCACCATGTAAGTGCCTCCTCTATGATAGCCTAGTGCTTGTTACATCATGGAAGGGGCGGATTTATCTCAAAAAACTGCTATAAATAGAGCAGAAGTTGGAGAGAACGAGATAGATCAGAAAAAACACTTGAGATACTCTCTGTATACACTCGATATACACTCTGTATACACTCGATATATACACTGTATACACTCGATATATACACTGTATACACTGGAAAAACGAATTTCAATCTCTTTGGTAAGAATTCAACATTGGCTATACATTGCATTCCTTCCTCTCAGAATTTCCATTCGACTTCTGAGTTGTCCTTCTTTATTCTGCATTGTTTTAACCACAAACAAAGCATCCGTAAGTGTGATTTGTTGCCGAACTTTGTGTTCGCTGAAACACTGGGGTTTGAAGTACCGCTACACCAGTGTGTAATTCGTTCTATCATGGGAGGAAATAATTCATAACCTTGGGTACTAGGAGGGGATTAAATTCCTTAAGGAAACACTGTAAATTCAGTGGGCTCGAATTAATTATTGCTTTATTTATATTTACGTTTTATACGCTAACATTTTTATTGTCCGGAATTGTTATTTAAAAAATATAGGATAACAACCAAGAAACCAACAAGCTTAAGGAATTTAATAATTTTTATTTCTATATTTGTGTTATCCTTATTATTCTGGAAATTAAAACCTTTGTGGTTTTGTGTACTCCCGTTTTGGAGAGTAAAGCCTTCGTGGCGGTTTGTTGGAGATTAAAATCTACGTTATATTTTTAACTCCAGTTTTAAACGTTTATTAAACGTTTGTTTGTGTCATTTTTTTCTCCAGAAAATGACTAACGAGAATGAGAACCAGGCTGTTCCAATGGTGACCGCTAATGCCTCAACAAGCCGAACGACTCCGGGCAGCATTGGCACCGGCGGAGAAACCCGGAAAATTTTCCGGGATGGATTTCAAGCGCTGGCAACAAAAGATGTTCTTCTATTTGACTACTCTAAGTCTCCAGAAGTTCATCAAGGAAGATGTTCCTGTGTTGTCCGACGAAACTCCAGAAACTGAACGCTTTCTCGTCGTTGAGGCGTGGAAGCATTCAGATTTTTTATGCAAGAATTATATTCTAAGCGGGTTGGAAGATTCTTTGTATAACGTCTACGGTGGCGTAGAAACGTCAAAGGAACTGTGGATTGCGCTTGAAAAGAAATACAAAAGTGAAGATGCTGGGTTGAAAAAGTTTGTTGCTGCAAAGTTTTTGGACTACAAAATGGTAGATAGCAAGTCTGTTATTACCCAAGTCCAGGAATTGCAAGTGATTATTCACGATCTCCTTGCTGAAGGTAAAAATCAAATTAATATTGATGTTGAAAGTAGTAACCTTAGTATTTTTACTAATGAAAATTTCATTGAAGGTCTTGTTATCAATGAAGCATTCCAAGTAGCAGCAATGATTGAGAAGTTGCCTCCTTTGTGGAAGGACTTCAAAAACTACTTGAAACACAAACGCAAGGAGATGTCCCTTGAAGATCTCATTGTTCGGTTGAGAATCGAAGAGGACAATAAAGCTGCTGAAAAGAGAGGCCGTGGAAACTCAACAATAATGGGAGCAAATATTGTTGAAGAGAACAAGAAGAGGAAGAGGGCTTCTGGACCAAAATACAACCCAAGCAAGAAGCGGTTCAGTGGAAGCTGCTACAATTGTGGAAAACCCGGACACAAATCTACGGAGTGTCGTGCTCCGAAGAAAGGCAAGAAGAAGGGTCAAGCAAACATGGTTGAAAAACATGATGATGTTGATGACTTATGTGCCATGCTTTCCGAATGCAACTTGGTAGGCAATCCTAGAGAGTGGTGGATTGATTCTGGAGCCACTCGCCATGTTTGTGCTGTTAGAGAAGCGTTTGCTACTTATGCTCCTGTTGGACCCGACGAGACGATTTCTATGGGAAATGCTTCTAAGGCCAATATTGAAGGATGTGGGAAGATATTTCTCAAAATGACTTCCGGCAAAGTGGTGACTTTGAACAACGTCCTTCATGTTCCCGAGATTAGGAAGAATTTGGTCTCTACTCGACTTCTTGTTAAAAATAGTTTTAAATGTGTTTTTGTTTCCGATAAGGTTGTAATAAGTAAGAACGAAATGTTTGTAGGAAAAGGTTACCTCACCGAGGGCCTTTTCAAGCTGAATGTAATGGTCGTTGAGAATAATAATAAAATTTCAGCTTCGTCTTACTTACTTGAGTCAAATGAATTATGGCATATACGTTTGGGTCATGTCAATTATAAAACCTTACGGAAAATGATTAATTTGGAAGTATTGCCTAAATTTGAATGTGACAAATCAAAATGTCAAGTATGTGTGGAATCTAAGTATGTTAAACATCCTTATAAGTCGGTTGAAAGGAATTCAAATCCTTTAGACTTAATTCACACGCAGATATTTGTGACATGAAGTCAATACCATCTCGCGGTGGAAAGAAGTATTTCATAACTTTTATTGACGATAGTACTCGATATTGCTATGTTTACTTACTTAATAGTAAAGATGAAGCAATAGACGCATTCAAGCAATACAAAAATGAAGTTGAAACACAACTTAACAAGAAAATCAAAATGATAAGAAGTGATAGGGGTGGTGAATATGAATCTCCTTTTGAACAAATATGTTTAGAATATGGAATTATTCATCAAACAACGACCCCTTACACGCCCCAATCCAATGGGATTGCAGAAAGAAAGAATCGTTCATTAAAGGAGATGATGAACGCATTATTGATAAGTTATGGTTTGCCACAGAACTTATGGGGGGAAGCCGTACTTACGGCTAGCCGAATACTAAATCGAGTACCCCATAGCAAAACACAATCCATTCCATATGAAAAATGGAAAGGAAGGAAGCCCAACTTGAATTATTTTAAAGTGTGGGGGTGTTTGGCAAAAGTGCAAGTTCCTAAACCCAAAAGGGTAAAAATAGGACCGAAAACCGTTGATTGTGTTTTCATAGGATATGCGACTAATAGTAAAGCATATCGATTTCTGGTTCATAAATCAGAAAATCCCGACATTCATAATAATACGGTTATAGAATCAGATAATGCCGAGTTCTTTGAAAATATATATCCGTACAAAAAGGAATGTGAGTCGATTAGTGAAGGATCTAAATGATCTCGGGAAGAAGCAAAAGAAAGTACACTTAACCAGGAAGATCCAAGGCGTAGTAAACGTCAAAGAACGTCTACTTCATTTGGACCAGATTTTGTGACTTTCTTATTGGAAAATGAGCCTCAAACATTTAAAGAAGCTATGTCTTCTTCGGAATCATTGTTATGGAAAGAGGCGGTCAATAGTGAAATAGAATCTATATTGAACAACCATACATGGGAATTGGTTGATCTTCCTCCCGGAAACAAACCGTTGGGTTCTAAATGGATCTTTAAGAGGAAAATTAAAGATGATGGCACTATTGAAAAATATAAGGCAAGACTTGTGGTCAAAGGGTATAGACAACGAGAAGGTCTTGATTATTTTGATACATACTCTCCAGTTACAAGAATTACGTCCATACGAACGTTAGTAGCGTTAGCTGCAGTTTATGGTCTTGAAATTCATCAAATGGATGTTAAGACGGCTTTCTTAAATGGAGAGTTGGAGGAAGAAATCTACATGGAACAACCAGAAGGGTTTGTGGTTCCAGGTAAAGAAAAGAAGGTCTGTAGACTTGTTAAGTCCCTTTACGGATTAAAACAAGCACCCAAACAATGGCATGCTAAATTTGACCAAACAATGTTGTCAAATGGGTTTAAGATAAATGAATGTGATAAATGTGTGTACATTAAAAATGTTCCAAATCACATAGTCATTGTTTGCTTATATGTGGATGATATGCTCATAATGAGTAATGACATTGCCAATATAAATGCTACTAAGCGTATGCTAACTAGCAAGTTTGATATGAAAGACTTGGGAGTTGCTCATTTAATTCTAGGAATTAAGATCCATAAGACTTCTCAAGGTCCGGCGTTGTCACAATCTCATTATATCAAGACAGTACTTGAAAAATTCAAGCACTTGGGCTTTAAAGTTGCAAAGACTCCAATTGACGTGAATCTTGCATTAGCAAAGAACAAAGGCCAAAGCATATCACAATTGGATTATGCTCGTGTGTTGGGTTGCTTAATGTACATCATGAACTGTACACGACCAGATATAGCCTGTGCTATAAGTAAATTGAGTCGATATACGAGCAATCCAAGTCAATCTCATTGGATGGCCATGAAACGAGTTTTGGGGTACTTAGTACATACCCAGGACTTTGCTTTGCACTATAATAAATATCCTGCGGTCATTGAGGGATATTGTGATGCAAATTGGATCACCGGATCAACTGATTCCAAGTCCACAAGTGGATATGTATTCACCATTGGTGGAGGAGCGGTATCTTGGAAGTCGTCCAAACAAACTTGTATTGCCCGCTCTACAATGGAGGCTGAGTTCATAGCCTTGGATAAAGCCGGTGAAGAAGCTGAATGGCTCCAGAATTTCTTGGAAGATATTCCATTTTGGCCCAAACCCTTGGCACCAATATGCATACACTGCGATAGTCAAGCGGCAATTGGAAGGGCTGGGAGCGTTATGTATAATGGTAAATCTCGTCATATACGACGAAGACATAAAACCGTTAGACAATTACTCTCCAGAGGAATTATCACGATTGACTATGTAAAGTCAAGTGATAATGTGGCGGATCCACTTACAAAAGGCCTAACTAGAGATGTAGTTGAGAAATCATCAGGGGGAATGGGACTATGGCCGAGAACAAGGCATAGTGGCGGTAACTCTACTTAGAAGACTGGAGATCCCAAGATCTAGGTTCAAGGAGATCAAACAAAGTCATTTATGACGGTTCAACATTGTCAAATAAACTTTTGGTCCATTCTCTTATAAGACAATGTTCGGTACCAAGGATAAAGCATTAAGGCTTTTTAATGATTTCTAAATTTGATACGGGGTATATCAAATAGTGTATCTACGGGATGACACGTTTAGGAATCACCTATGTAAGTGTGAAGTGTTAGCCGCTTCAAGGAGAATTCTGCAAGGCCAGTTCTCTACGCACTTATGAAACCAGGCGGTGTTCATGGCTGAAACGAACACAACAATGAGAACCAAAGACGATTAAGGGTTGGTTGTGTAACTTGTGGTTGTCTAGGTATACACCAAAGTTCGACGGTTCAAAGATATCAAATCTACCGATTGATCGAGTATATCCGACATAAGTTCACTACGGAAAGTTTAAAGGGAAACCTACTTATCCAGATGCAATTAATCCTTACTTGTGAATCACACTGTTTTTCATGCATACTTCCATGATATAACCATTCCCCATTCATGCGGGGGATTGTTGAGTTTTATTTTAAGAGTGAATGGGAAATGAGAGTGTATTGCACCAAGTGAATGGGAAATGAGAGTGTATTGCACCAAGTGAATGGGAAATGAGAGTGTATTACACCAACAAGCAACAAGTGCCTATTCCACCATGTAAGTGCCTCCTCTATGATAGCCTAGTGCTTGTTACATCATGGAAGGGGCGGATTTATCTCAAAAAACTGCTATAAATAGAGCAGAAGTTGGAGAGAACGAGATAGATCAGAAAAAACACTTGAGATACTCTCTGTATACACTCGATATACACTCTGTATACACTCGATATATACACTGTATACACTCGATATATACACTGTATACACTGGAAAAACGAATTTCAATCTCTTTGGTAAGAATTCAACATTGGCTATACATTGCATTCCTTCCTCTCAGAATTTCCATTCGACTTCTGAGTTGTCCTTCTTTATTCTGCATTGTTTTAACCACAAACAAAGCATCCGTAAGTGTGATTTACTGCCGAACTTTGTGTTCGCCGAAATACTGGGGTTTGAAGTACCACTGCACCAGTGTGTAATTCGTTCTATCCTGGAAGGAAATAATCCATAACCTTGGGTACTAGGAGGGGATTAAATTCCTTAAGGAAACACTGTGAATTCAGTGGGCTCGAATTAATTATTGCTTTATTTATATTTACGTTTTATACGCTAACATTTTTATTGTCCAGAATTGTTATTTAAAAAATATAGGATAACAACCAAGAAACCAACAAGCGTTGCAGTGACAGTCGTACGGATAAAACCTGCTATAAATGAGTCTTGTTTGATCTTTACTCTTTTTTGTCGTTTATTCAACCTAAGGAAAGATCTTGTTCGCGAAACAGGATACAGTTTTCATGAAATGATAAGAAACAAAAAGTTAAGGAAGTTAAACGTGAATATAAACAGTTTTTTACTAATGGTGGGGGAGGATAAGATCCAAAGTTAAGCTGATAAAAAGAGTAGGGACTGGACGATAGACTGAGTTACTACAATACAACGCCTCAATTATCGCAAACTTCTCCGTCCAAGAGATCATTAATCTGTAGGATTCTAATAATTTGGAGCTTGGGAAAAGGTACAAATTTGTTCATGTGCTGTAGGGTTTTATCGTATATATGTCATATCTGATGAGTCCATTTTTTGGGAGGAAAAGATTTAGACTCAGGAGTAGAAATTTTTCGGTATAAGTAGTAGCATATTATTTGTGTTTGTCTATTTGTGAAGTTATTTTTTTAATATTTATTCTTTTTTATATAGTGTATTGTTCATTTTCGATGGTAGATATAGGTTAATAGACCTCACATTAGATATTTATGTCTTTTTTGATATATATTCTTTTTTATTGCCTGATTTATTGTTATATAGAGCTTGTCTTACTAGTTTGCGCATGACGGCTAATTAATGCGATTCTAAAAAGAGTTCGCACATGGACTATCCTCTTAAAAAATTCAGCAAACTTGTGGATATATGCTGGGTGTATTATTGTCTTTAATATTATTCAACTAACTATCAATTATTTGTAAGTAAATTGTTTCACATTTATTCTTTTAAAAAATTTGAGAGTATAATGGATGTATTGAAGTATCTAAATTTTTCTAAGAAGTTCAAATTTTATTCTTCAATTTTTTCTTATTATTTGAAAAACTAAACTGTCTCATGGAAGAGTAAGAAGCTCAATTTCAGATAAAACAAAAGAGCTTGTTGTTTGGCTCGAAAGTTAATCGTTACTTTGTAAGCTCGAAACAATCAAAAAATAAGAAATGGGCATATCGTAATTAAATATAGTGAACATAGGTATAAGATCAACGTGATTATAATGTCTAAGATATTAATGAAGAACTTTTAGAGTAATAGCTTATCACAGTTGAGAGAAGAATGGAGAGAGAATGGGAGAGTCGTATTATTAGATAACTTAGTCCTTTAGCATCCCTTTATAGAGAGAGGAGGCCTCCATACTAAAACAATAAACCGCTGAGGGATGGTCGGCGTCCTTTTAATGGGGACATCCAAACACAAATTCGCTCATGTTCTTACACCCGAACTGCACCCTCGTTGTAAGGGACGTATGAGAGGGGTCGTACCCTTATCACTTATAAGCGTGGGGAGGGCCGCGTTCGGCCCTGTATGGTTAAGCCATATTTGGCCATATACAGTTAGTCCATATGTCCGTTGGAGGCGTACGCGGTGTGCATCTTCAATGGGTGAAAATGTTGATTCGTTGTGGCATTGTTAATACGTTGACACGTGGTCTACTTTTTGAACTGACGTCACTGCCGGCATGTGTCATGATTATACCTGCTCCCGAGATGGATCAGAGGGCGATTTGACATTTTGATTTCCCGCCCTCTTTTTGACGCATGCCTCTTCGATTTCCGTGTATTTGAGCCCTATAAATAGGGGGAAGGTTCAATTTCTGTTATCTTTTGAACTTCTTAGACTCTCACTCTCTTCTTTCATCTTCTCTTAGGAAGATCAATATTTTTTGTTTTGAACCTTTTGAGTTTTCTTTGAAGTCAGTTTCTTTAGTCGTTGACATCCCCATTCGTAGATAAATACTTATTATGGCAAGACGAGGCTAACAAAATAGCAGAGATAGAGATAAGTCCTCTTCTAGGGTTCCACCATCTTCGGATGGTGGGAAAAAGACCCAAAGACCCCTCGTCCCCCTCAATGTGGACAACGTCCTTCCCAGGGAGCTTCATGCTCGAAGGGATTTTCCTACAAGATGCCCAACTCCCCATGGAATCGTTTTGCATTGCTTCAATCACATTTGGACAGCCTCTAGGAGGCGATCCAAATCCCTGACGCAGTAGTCATGGAGACGGTCGGGGAGGACTTTGTTAACGTACACCGACCAGGGTTCTGTGCTTTTTATGAGTACCCATTCCTGATTGGGTACGACCTCTCGATTTACCCTCTGGCGAAGGAGCTTTGCCATTTTTATAACGTATGTCCGACTCAGCTTACTTTATATACCTGGAAAGTGTGTCGCATATTAACCACTTACGCGGCTCAGGCCGGACTCGACGTCTCGGTCCATCACCTGTTGCAGCTGTTTAGCCATGGCTTTATGAGGGCATCGATTCTGCAGTTGAAGAGTCGTGGCACAAAGGACCTGGTCGTTAGGGCGGATGATAAGCCCAATCGTCGCTTTTGGCTCAAATTTTTCTATGTCCGGACGGAGGACCCGGTGTCGACCCCAGGAGGATTCTCGGAGATATGGAATCCAGAATGTGAGTGCTTTTGTCCTCATTTAATATTTCTCACAACTCTTGTTCGTTAAGTCTTTGTAACTTCTTCCCTCTCCCTTTTTTTTTGTAGCGAGAGCTTCTCTACCCCGACCTCTCGCAGATATAAGGTCGTGGGTAGAAATATTGATTCCTTTTGCGGAGGAATGTCGTACATGGTCGGTATTCCTTGCCCGATATGTCCCGTCAAGTATTTTGCCGACTTTTAATTCGAAGATTTTGTTTTGAGTGTTTGTCGCTTGACTTACTTTACTTTGGCAGTTCGGATAGTTCCCCAAAGGAGAAGGTGGAATGTTGCAGCCCCCTCGGTGGCGAGGTCTGATTTTGGGGACGAGTATGTGCCCCAAGAACCTTCAAGAGAGAACGTTCCCGCGGTTGCTCAGCCTGAGGACGAGTATATGCCCCAGGAACCTTCAAGCGAGGACGTCCCTGAGGTTGCTCAGCCTGAGGCTGTACCAGTGGTCGAGTCTACGTGCGAGGCGACTCCTTCTCCTCCATCTCCTGGTCTTGAAGAGGAGGCTTCCAAAAGCGAAGAGCCGCCGGAGCGGAAGAGGCGTCGATTGTTACTTGGCAAGGGAACTGCCATAAAGGGCAGGAGGGACATATGCATCGTCCAGAGTCGAGGCCGGTCTTAATGGGCGATGTCATTCGCTCGGGGAGGCCGGATCCTCAAAGGGGGGTTGTACCTGCTATCACCCCCGCAAGTGTCGAATGAGAGCATGCCGACTGCTGCCGAGGCGGTTGCTGACGAGGGGAGGGCAAGTCCTGAGCGGGCCCATGCAATTGAGGACGTGCCGCAGGGAGATCACGCTCGAGTTGAGATGGTGGCGGTATGGGCCTAGCCATCAGATCATGATCCCAACCAGTTATAACCTATTGCTGGACACCGAGCAGGCCATAGTAGACATGACTTGACTTTGCGTGGCCGCTGAGAGCGAAACTTTAAAGGACGTCAGCGACAGGGACTTATCCCGAAGAGTTGCTGGTACAGCTTTACAGGTATACATTGCTCTTTTCATTTCATGAAACGAACATTAGGTGTATGTTGACTTGTTTCTTTTTCTTCAGACCCTCATTTTGGATGTGGAGAGGGGCCGGCGTGCTCAAAAGAAGGCTGCCACTTTTAGAAATGTGGTGAAAAAATATAAAGAGTTCCACGCCAAGCACCAAACGCTGGTGGACTTATATGCCCAGGACCCGCAGTTTCAAATTTTCCACGCGGGCCTAGAGTAGTCGAAAGCTCAGTTGCGGGATCGTGTGACTCAGTTGGAGAAAGTAGATGAAAATTTAATAACTGCCCTGGCTTGGAACACGGAGCTAGAGAACCTTCTTTGTTTGAAGGAGGACGAGTTGGAGGTTCGCCGTGGGGCAATGGCGGAGACCATTGGTCGGTATTTGAGGGGAGCGTAGAACCTCCCTTTCTGCCTCTGGTAGTATTTTTGTGCTAAAGTCGGCCACGAAGTCGGCGAGGACTTGTGACTTGATGGCGGTTCTCGGGATATACAAGATATCATGTTCGCTGAGCTCTATATCCCATCTTGCAACTCGGCCCGATAATTCAGGTTTATGTAGTATGCTTCTTAAGGGGAACGTAGTCACCACTTTAATGGAGTGGAATTGGAAATAGGGTTTGAGCTTTCGTGAAGCTGTGATCAGTGCCAGGGCTAATTTTTCAAGGTGCGGGTACCGTGTTTCAGCATCCACCAGGGTTTTGCTAATGTAATAGATAGGAGATTGCGTACATTTAGTCTCACGGACCAATACTGCGCTGACGGTGACTTCTGACACGGCCAGATATACCAGCAGGGGCTCGCCCGGGTCCACTTTGGCTAGTAGTGGAGTTGAAGATAGATATGTTTTTAGATCTCGCAAGGCTTTAACGCATTCCTCATTCCACTGAAATTCATTGTCCTTTCTTAGTACATTGAAAATTTTGTGGCATCTGTCAGAGGATCGTGAGATGAATTTGGATAGGGCGGCTATTCGGCCTGTCAGTTTTTGCACCTGCTTTTTGCAATTTAGGTATTGTGGAGATTGCCTTGATTTGGTCGGGGTTGACCTCGATGCCTCGTTGGGACACAAAGAACCATAGAAACTTCCCTGAGGCTACGCCGAAAGTACATTTCTCGGGATTCAGTTTCATCCAGTACCTTTTTAATACTTTGAAGGCCTCTTTCAAGTGGTCGATGTGATCCTTCTTTTTTGCTGGTTTCACCATCATGTCGTCGATGTAGACTTCCATGGTCTTACCGAGCTGTTCTTTGAACATCTTGGTGACCAGTCTTAGATATGTGATCCCTGCATTTCTGAGCCCAAAGGGCATCACTTTGTAGCAGTAGGTTCCTTGGTGGGTGATGAAGGTTGTCTTCTCCTGATCTTCCTCAGCCATCACGATCTAATTGTAACTGGAATACGCATCTAAGAAACTCAGTAGTTCATGTCCAGCGGTGGCGTCGATCAAATGGTCGATGTAGGGAATGAGGAAGGAATCTAAAGGGTATGCTTTATTCAGGTCGGTGAAATCCATGCTCATTCTCCACTTCCCATTTTTCTTTTTGACCATGACTACGTTGACGACCCATTGAGGGTATTTTGACTCCCTGATAGAGCCGTTGGCGAGTAGTTTGTCTACTTCCTCGTGGACTACCTCATTGATTGCAGCGATAAACTTTCTTCTCATTTGCCGAACCGACAAATACAATGGGTCGACATTTAGCTTATGGGTGGCAATATCTGGCAACATCCCCGGCATATCTGCATGGAAAAAGGCAAATAGGTCTACATGGTTAGTTAAGAATTCATGCTACTTACTTGGATTGGCGAGTCCATGTACGATATAGGCTTTCTTTGCGGGATTGGTGCTTTCCAGTTGGATTAGATCGAGATCTTCGATCATTGCTTTACAAGCTTTCACGATGTCAAGATCTTTGATGGTGTCTGCCGTCGGGTCATTTTTAGTCCCCGACATAGCTAATTACTATGCCTCTGTGCTTGCTCTCCGTAATTGTTGGGTATGAACGCAGTTTTATGTTATCATGTAGCACTCTTGTGCGGTACGTGGTTCTCTCTTGATGTTGAATATTCCCCTTGGGGTAGGGAATTTGATCACCCGGTATAGGCTCGAAGGGACCGCTCGCATGGCATGTATCCATAGGCGCCATGTGATGACGTTGTATGTCATCTCCTGGTCCATCACGTGAAAAGTTGTTTCCAACATGGCCCCTCTCGCGAGGACGAGCAAGGTCACCTCTCCGGATGTCCGTTCCACTGCATTGTTAAAACCGGTTAGTGTTATACATCGTAGTATTACCCTTTCCTCGAGTCCCATCTGTGTAAGGACTCTCGGGTGGATGATACAGGCACTGCTTCTATCATCGATTATGACTCTCTTGGCATCCGTATCAATAATGCGTAAAGTAATAACTAAAGCATCATAGTGAGGGAAACACAAATTGTCGGCATCAGACTTGTCGAAGGTGATACTACCTTCGAAGTCATCATACCGTTTGTGGGAGATGGTCTGCTTTAGCCTATGAGTGTTGGCAAATTTGACATGGTTGATTGTCGAGTCGTTACCATCGCCAACGATCATGTTTACCATCCATGTCGGGGAAGGCGATTTTAGTGGACCGCGGGGTTGCTCTCGCCCGTGTGCGAAGTTGATCTTCCCTTTGTCGCTAAGTAGTTCTTTCAGGTTTCCTTGGTTCAGCATACTGACAACCTCTTGTCGCAGGCCTATGCAATTTTCGGTCATGTGCCCTTATTCCTGATGGAACTCGCACAGAACGTTCGATTTTCTTGTGGCGGGATCTGACTTCATCTTCTGAGGACATTGTACCATGGTGCCAAGTTTCTCTGGTGCATACACTATTTCTGAAGGAGACACACAAAAGTATGTGGTGATAATAAGGGGGCGTACCTCTTTCATTTCGAAGCGGGGCGATGTGTCATTGTAATATGTCCATATGCCAGGGTGGCAGATGGGAGGATCTCGTGTATGGCTAATGTCGTTCTCCGTTAGAATGTAGGGGATGTTCCCGACGTCCCTCGTGGAATCGGTCTTTCCTTGTCTCTGATTGTATCATTGTTAACAGTTGGATTGGCCCATTAAGGTCGTCTTTGTCCGCTTGTACTTTAGCGCAGTAAGCATTGTAGATTTCCTCCCATGTCATAGGGGGGTACTTCATGAGGCAGTTCAGCAGCTTCTCAGTTGCTCTAGAACCGTCCCTACTTAGTCCTTTCTGGAAGATGTCGACTGCCATTCCTTCCGATATGTTTGGTAGGCTCATTCTTACCCTATTGAATCTGGCGAGAAAGTCCCTGAGCCCTTCACCTATGGTTTGTCTAACGGCGAAGATGTCATTGACCCTTGCCTCTGACTTCTTTGCGCCCGCATGGGCGGTGACGAACTTATTCGCCATTTCTTCGAATGTTGATATTGCCTTGGCATGTAGCTGGGAGTACCATGTCAAGGCCCCTCCGGTTAACATTTTGCCAAACTTTTTCAGCAGCACTGATGGTGCTTGCTCTTTTGATAGGTCGTTGCCTTTCACGGCGGTAACATAATGGATCAGATGATCCTCGGGATCAGTGGTCCCATCATATACCCTTAAGTAAAGGGGCATCTTGAAGGTTTTCGGGATGGAGTAGGGGGCAACTTCTTCAGAGTATGGTTGCTCTACGAACCTCCCCATGTCGCATTTTGGTAACAACTTAGGGGCTTCGGGAATTTCGTCGACCCTCTCCTAGTGCTCCTTCATATGGTCGCGGAGAGTCTTGTTTTCGCTTTTCTTTTCCTCCATCTTCCCCAGGATGGCGGTCAGCGTGCTATCTTGTGTTTGTGCTTCGACGGGTTGGTTTGTTTACTCGTGTCTCCTCTTGTTCACCTGTGGTAGTGGTGATACTCGCCGTTGGTATTGCCTTCATGTTACCTTGTGGTGGTTTTTCGACTAAGCCACCCAGGGTGCTTGTTAGCCACTTTTCCAGCAATTTCTTGACCACCGAGGGCGCCTCTTTGACAGCGGATGTGGAGGCTCCTTTATCATGCAAGATCATTGGATCTTCGGAGGGGGGGAGGTGAGATCTCTGCTTCTGGTGCAGTGCCAGGGGTTGTGTTGGTGACAGCGTCGTCGCTGACCTCATTGAGAGGGCGAAGAAGATTGGTTGTGACCCCCATTATTGCTTTGGATCTGGCGTTATTTTCGGCCATTTTTGGTTTTTGCGTGATATAGAGGAGATGGTTGGCTGATCTTTAGGTGGATACTACGATTTTGATTCTCGAAATCCCCACAGACGGTGCCAAATTATTTGGCTCGAAAGTTAATCGTTACTTTGTAAGATCGAAACAATCAAAAAATTAAGAAAGGGGTAAATCGTAATCAAATATAGTGAACGTAGGTATAAGATCAACGTGATTGTAATGTCAAGATATTAATGAAGAACTTTAATAGTAATTGCTTGTCACAGTTGAGAGAAGAAATAGAGAGTGAATGAGAGAATCGTATTATTAGATAATAACATTTAGTCGTTTACAATAGGGTATTACCCTCCCTTTATATAGAGAGGAGGCCTCCATACTAAAACAATATACCGTTAAGGGGTGGTCGGCGTCCTTTTAATGGGGACGTCCAAATATAAACGACGTCACTCATGTTCTTACGCCCGAACTGCACCATCACTATAAGGGACATATGAGAGGGGTCGTACCCTTATCACTTGTAAGTATGGGAAAGGCCACATTTGACCCGTATGGTTAAGCCATATTTAGCACCATACATTTGCAAAACTAGGAAAGCTTTACCGTTCAAAAAGAACAAACCCTTATATACCAAAAAGCAGCTGTCTATAATTATTTCTTCCTCCGGATAAAGCATGCTCCTTCCTATAGGAAGATGAACTGGGCCTGGTTGTTAAAAATTGGTAACGAGTGGTCGTATTCAGAAGTTGTCGCTACTCTTGCATGTGTGCCACGACACCACATACTATGCCTAGCTAAAGAGGACAATTTTGCTGTTAATAATTCAAGGGAAATATCCTACTTTATTAATCGGTCAGTTGGAGAGAAATATTCATTTGGGAAAAATGGTGGCCCCCTACTGCTCATGTTCTCAACACATTTGAATTATTCAGCATGAGACCACACACTTCGTAACTGACCCATCACTGATCTTCCTATTTATGGTATATTTTTTTGAAAATGACACTTGTAACATTACAATATGAAAACAGATGCCTAGAAATTCAAATACTATTACTCCAATTTTTTTTTCTTTTACTAATTTAACCCATGGGTGGAAGAAATGCTTTAACTTATTTAAAACAGTTTAATACAAGTTTAATGATACAACTAGGAATGTCAATGGGACAGTGCGGTGCGGGGCGGAGCGAGACGGGTTAAACTTTAGCGGTGCGGAATGGCAATGGTCATGCGGTGTCACACAATATCTCGAAGATGAGACATGAAATAAATAGGCTAATAGATCTGATCTATTCTGTTCGTCTAGGGATGACACAGTTGGTTTGGAGAGCGGTTATTCATACATATGATCTGGGATCGATTCTCCTTTAATGCCTTATGGGTCGAGTTTGTCACACACGATTTGCCTAGTACGATTTATATTCCCTGTGATTTGCAGTTATTACACAATGGAATATTTATCCGGTATGCATAAGATGCTCTCCCTAAGGGCAGAAGCTATAGCGACCGAAAGTTTTACTAAAATTCCAAAAAAAAAATGGATCTGCTCCATTCTCCTTTTATCCCCACGTAGTTGAGGAAATTTAAAGGTATGTAATGGTCATGAAACTACCTGTATTCTAATTCTTGTACTAAAGTTCAAATTGTGACATATCGAGCACTAACGCTATCCGTTGGAAACAGGTCAACAGGTAGAGGGGAGTTTAGGATTATTAAGCTATGAGTTTACATATATTCACTACTTATTGCAGTTTTTGTGTATTTTTATATATAAATTTATATTTGCGAGACAAAAAGAAATATCCTATGGGTGTGATACCCAATGAGGTTTAGCTATCCCACGTTTTATATATATATGATATCTGTTTAATAAAAAAAAGTTAGAATTTATAAGAACACGGGTTACTGATAATCAAAAGAATATATAAAAAGAAGTGATTTAGGTAGCAAGAGAGTAATCAAAAGAAAAATAAGTAAACCAAAGTATATTCCAATAGTATTTTTTGTGCCCTTACAATTGATCAGATATCTCCCTTTTATAGATATCTTGTAGATATGCGCTTTGCCCAAATTATAATGAGGCTATTATGAGTAATTAAAAGCATTGAATGTTACGTTACATAATGATTACATTCAATACAAATTCTCTAACGTATTTAACATTTAATATCTATTAAATGTCGTATATGCTCTCTTTTCTATTGTTAGATTCATTTATTGTGATTCTCGGATATAAATGACTTAGATAGGTACAGGCGTTGAGTTATTTGAAGCATGTGCCTCTTCCTCTACCTTTGCTCGTATCTGTAGGGACCCGTGCCTCTTGGCTAGCTGTAATTCTTTGACCATTTGACCAGTCTATGTGTCTCGATACGTAACCTTTATATTTAAATATAATTTTTTTAATACAGATAGTCACCCACTTTTTATTTATTCATCAGTTGAATATTTGGGAAGTGGATTTCATTAAAAGAGAATTTTTATCACCATTAATGCTATGACAAAGTCGCTTCCATTTAATGCTTCGCACACGTTTTATTTTTCAATTGGTTCTGCAGTTTTGCAGCCCTTTTCAAGGCTTTTTTACGGCTTCACTATTCGCGAAGTGCTAGTTATCATTATTATGGTTCTTCCATCACTGCATTTTTACCTTTGGTAGTTGCTTATCAATATAAATAACTTTTTTTCTTGTGTTGTACCACATAAAGCTTATTGAATACTTAATTCCTCAAATCTCAGTTCTCTTTTTCCTCACATTATTCTTCCTCGCCATGCTTTCACCAAACCCTAACCCTATGAGAGTTCCCATTATTGATATATTCCCTAATACCCCCATTAGGCGTAGAAGGGGATGTAGGATTCGTGGATTAGGGTCTACTCGTAGTGGTGGTTCGTCTATACCTTCTCCTAGTTCTGGTCCTTCTTCTAGAGCTAGAGGTTCCCTTTCTCACAAATCTTCTTCTATGGGTTAAGTACCTTCTGAACCATTACGTGAGCCTTTAGTAGAGGAGATAGTCTTTACAGAACTATCTTTTTACCATGGTAGGGAATCTCTTAAGAAGCAGGTTTTCGCTTTAGATCGTGTTGATGCTTACCCCACTCAAGTTACAGAAGTTTTGACTCCTGTAGGTCATAAAGACTGCCATTGGAGTAATGATTTTTCCATTATTATTCCTAATCCAAATCAAAGAATTACTTCTTACTTGACTGGGTTCTCTTTTGTTTATACATGCCCTTTCACTTTAGGGCTCAAACCAGCTATTGACCCAGTCATTCTTGAATTTGGCCATTTCTTCAATGTCTGTTTGGGTCAAATTGGCCCAATCGTATGGAGGGTTGTTGCCTGTTTGACGCATTTAACCAATATGGATGATGTTTTCTTTACTTTTGCTCACCTGATTCACCTTGACTCTCCTAAGCTTTTCCGTAATGGCATTTTACCCTAGTGGCCAAGAGTAAGAGGGTTTTGGTGAGCCCTGAAGATGACAAGGATCGTGGTTGGTATGGCCGATTTGTTGTTGTCCCCACTGTTGGCTTAGTTGGTGAGGATTGTGTTCCCTTCCCTGAGAAGTGCAATTTTGCACGTAAGTCTTTTATCCTTCTCGTACCTTTTTTCTTCAAGTTTATCAACTTCTCCATTTTTGCCTTTTTTTAGCAACAATAAGAGTTGTGGAGGATGTTCTTAATTTCTGTGGTTTGGTAGATAAATTGCTGAAGACCGCACCAATGGATTGTAGTCATGGAAAACACTTTCTAACCATTATGGTTGGAAAGTAAAGACTCATAGTAAGAGTTTTTATTTTATCTTTCACGCATATATTTTTTTCTATATTGCTCTAACTCTCATCCTTCTTTTTATCAGTATTTTCTATTCGAGAAGTTACTATTAAAGCAGTTGTGGCCTCTCGTGTCTCTTCGTGAACTTGTGATCCTTCGGGGACCCGTATCTCTTTAAAAGGAGCATGAGAAATAGTTTTGGATTCTTCTTTTGCGAAAAGGAAATTTGTTGAAGAGGAAAACACTAAAAAAGAGGAAGATTGGGGCTCCCTAGTGACGAGGCCACGAGCTAGGAGATGCATCGTCTCTGATGACAAAGCTGAAGTTTTCCCTCGTTTTTCTGTTTCTCTTACCGAACCTGTTGAAACCCCAGTAATAATTCTTGACGATGATGTCACTCATCATGATACTCGTGATTCTATTGATCAACTTTTTATTAGTGTTTTTGGTAGTGGAAGTTTAGGGTTTGTTTTAGATAAAATACCCTTATCTTCTTTTTCAACTCCCATGCATGCGATTCCTTCCTTACCAGCCCCAGCTGTTTCTGTTCCTTCCTCTACTGTTTTCACTTCTTCTACCGCTCCTCATTTAATAATTCCCCATCCTATCATTCATCATACGGAAGTGGGCTCTTCAAGTAGAATTGCTGCTATGAGAAGGGTAATTATTGAAGTTCATGCTAATAGCAACCTTTTGAGGAAGTCGGGTCAGGCAGATGTATGGCTGGAGCCTTTAATTGGCCTAATTGAAAAAGCAAAGTTGGAGAGCCATAGTTCCCTGACCTTAATGAATGATATTGTGCATGCCACTTTGAAGTTATTTTCCTTCTATCCCTTCTTTACTTTGTAAATTTATTTTATCTTTGGGATTCTTATTTCCCTTCATTTTTTTAGGGCAATCTTATCGGCACTGAAATGATGAACAGAATCCCCCTCTTAGAAAATGTAGCACATGATTTTGACAAGATAGCATGTGATTTTCAATTGGAGACAATCAATTGGAAGGAATAATTTGAGAGTGCACAAATTGATATGGAAGATTTACAAGAGAGGAAGAATGCTTAGAGCAGCAGGTGCAGGCTTTAACTTCAGAGTTAGTAGTTATAAAAGTTTCCTCAAGCCAAGCAGAAAAAGAATGTCTCGAATCCTCCTTCTCAGAGCAACTATCTAAGGCCAGTGAAGAGAATATAGATTTGAAGGCTCTTTTGAGTCAAAAAGAAGTTTACGCTGCTCGTGCAAATCTTAAATCAAGCACAAGATGGCCTTCGAGTCTCTACTAATAAGGTGCGTGATTTAGAGAGCTCTCATGCCTCTCTTTAAGCTTCTAATAACTCCGTCTTGGCTGAAAATGAAGAGCTAAAGAATGCGATTGTTGACTGGGAAAAGGATTATGAGATCCTTGAAGAAAAATCTGTTGTTAAGGTAAGTTAGGCATTTTTAAATTCACGTCGTGATACCCTAATTGAAGCTGGCCAAGAAAACTTCAACCTGGAGTCGGAGTTAGCTAAGATCAATGAATTCATTGAAAAAAAGCTCAGCAAACTCAGGACTTCTCTTCTCCCATGGTTGAAGCTCCCGTAAATGTTAAAGCTGATACGGGTATTCCAATTCTTTCAAGCCCAATCAAGCATGTTGCCGCAAGCCAAGTTGAAACCGCATATGTTGATGCGCCTGCCTAAATTGAGCCCGCTGCTATTGATGCTCCTGCTTCAATTCCACAAACTTCTCAATCACCAATTTTAATCATTTGAATGATTTTGTTTTTATTTTTATTTTGGAAAATTGTAATCAAACTCTTAGCTTCATTTGAGTGTTGATTTTTATTAACAGGCTAGATTTAGGTAATTTGGCGATTGTTTATGCTCCCGCTTGATTATGTTCCAATTTCATAATATGGTTAAATGATGAAAAATTGGCTATAATTGTGAATTTTACACATTGCAGCAGGAGGAGCCTATGTGATGCCTTAAAGTTGTGATTGGAGCTACTTTGGAGTAAGAAGTACCCCTTGGAGTTGAGTGTGTGTGAAGACTAGACAAAAAATTGAGGAAATAAAGGCTCGGACTAGCGCGATCGCGCTAGTCCAGATGCGGGAGGCAGAATGCCAGTCAACTAGCGCGAGCAGTAGCGCATTCGCGCTAGTTCCAGTTCCGGAAAAGAATTGTTAGGGGTAAAATTGGAAGTCTAGAGGAAATTTTACTTAACCTATATAAAGTAAAGCTCGCCCAAGGATTAAGTATGAAGGTTTTCATAGTTTAGTGCAAGAAAAAGAGAGGCAAGAGGCAAGGAAGAGATTCCAATATCTAGTTCTTCTTTTCTTCATTTTGTTTTTACAATTTGAATGATATTGAATATTATTGACTTGAACAATACTATAAGTGGCTAAAACTTATTGTTTTAGGGTCATGGGTGAAACATGAACGTTGTTGTTCAGAGTTTAATTTAACGAAGTTGATTTTATCATATTGGGTTGTTTATTTAATTTTGTTCTCAATTATTTTGCTGAGTAGCTAACAGTAAATTACTATATACGAATGTATAATTAAACTCAAAAGTGGGAACTCTAGATTGCATATAGAATTAAATAGAGCAAGTTCTTGAACCTAGGCATCGAGAAAAGTATTTGCAATCAGGATAGGCATATACCTAATTGCCTTGCTTGGTTGAAATACAAGAACTATAAATGCATTCTTGTAATCTAAATTCCATAGACATATAGGCATTAAGTTAATTTGAATAGGCGAGTGAGGAGTCGACAGATCCTTATGAGTATTATTAACCCTGTCAATCAACAATCCAGATAAATCAATTAGGTATTTTAAGCCGAGAGCACGACACGATTGTTAGCTAGCCTCTGTTCCTGGAACATTCCTACTGATTGTTATTCGAAATTACTAGTTGTTTGGTTGAGTATACTAGTTGTTTCATTAATTGATATTTTTAGGTAGTAGATTAGAGACGATTATATTTTTTGGAAAAATATTTTGGATAGATAAGTTAATTGAGTTTGAATCAGTCAATAGTTAATCACAAGTCTTCGTGGGAATGATACTCTACTCACTACTTTATTACTTGACGATCACGTACACTTGCGTGAGTGTTTTGATCGCAACAATTTTGGAAATGCAAGTCTCTAAGTCTTTTATGGGTCAATCTGTATAAACAATTTTATAGTTTTATGACTAAGTTCGTACTTAGTCTCCAGTTTTTAAGTATTAAAAAGTTTTTCATATCATTATCTTAAACTTCTGTTTGCTTTATTCTTACCTTTATTTTTATGGACTTATAGAATAATTTACATTTTTGTTCTTCGAAAATACTTCTATTAATCTCATGACTAACTAGTTTAAACATGAGTTTTATAAAATAGGGCCCTTTTATATTTTCATACTTAATGAAAAAAATGTCTCAACTTCATAATGGTGTTATCATACGATAAAAAAAATAGGAACACACATGTTTCTTTGAAATAACTTTGACAAATTTTTATTTTTGAACCTTGCCGAGTATTGAATAATACTTTACATGTATTTGAATTACATTTATAACTTTTTCGTAACTGTATTTCTGTATAACAGATTTTTACAAAAGAAGAATAATAGACACGAGATTACTGTTTTTCTTTGTAACAGATTTTTACAAAAGAAAAATAATAGACACGAGGTTTTTCCTTATAACCCGTTTTAGTACACAGCCTTTACCGTAACTATAGTGATGTTTTCTTTGGCCTTAGCTCGTGACTTTGTGACTTTTACTCTGCACTTGACTCTTTTAGGCTTAAGTTTTTCTCAATCTTCTTTGCCTTCTTTATACACATGTCTGTGTATATTATGTAGTCCCCAAAGTGTTTGAGTGCTGAAGTATGAAGCTTCGAGCACTTGATATTTTCTCTCATTTGGTCACTTTCCTGAAATGAAAAAATATCAGGACTTGGAGGTGCGATTATAGATGAAGACTGATGAACCCGTTTGAATTTCTATCAGAATAATTGTAACCCTAGGCCAGGAATTTTAGGTTATTCCGTGTGCCTTACAGGTCGTGACTCATTATTTAGTATGTGTTAGCTTTTTGCCTATCATCTAAAATCATTAATAAAAGTTTAACAATTAAAAAATTAAATTTAAAATAGTGATACCTGGCTGTGGGTATTCCTTAGCAATAGTATCTCTTCAAATGAACAACATTCCAATGTGAAGGTAGTATCTTGTCATCCATTGTCTCCAATTCATATGCTCCCTTTCCTGCAGTATCACAAACTCTATAGGGTCCTTCCCATGGTGGGCTTAATTTACAGGCGTTAGCTGCCTTTGTAGATTGAAAAACATTTTTAAGCATGAAGTCCCTAATTTTGAAAAATCTGAGACATGCTTTGTGGTTGTAGTACGGTTCTATGACTTGCTTTTGTGCTGCCAGTCTTACTAGTGCAGCTTCCCTTCTTCCTTCAAGTAAATTGAGGCTTATACGCATTTCTTCATTATTAGACTCTTCTATTGCATGTATAAACCTCGTACTTGGCTCTCATAACTCAATTGGAATTAAAGCTTCTGCTCCATAAACAACCGAAAATGGTGTTTCTCCCGTATTTATTTTTGTTATTGTGCGATATACCCATAAAAGACCAGGTAGCACTTCTGGCCAATTTTCTTTTGAATCTTCTAAACGCTTCTTCAAACTATTGATTATAACCTTGTTCTTGACTCTGCTTGCCCATTACCCACTGGATGATAAGGTGTAGATGTAATTCTTTTAATGTGCTAACTTTGAAAAAATTTCGTGATTTGGGTTCCTATAAATTAAGGGTCATTATCACATACGATCTCCTTTCGTACACTATCGGCATATGATATTCCACCAAATAAAATCTTTGACTTCCTTTTGTCATACCTTTTTGAATGCTCCTGCCTCTAGCCATTTAGTAAAATAATCAGTAAGTATGAGCATATAGTTTACCTGTCCTTTTGTTTGTGGTAATGGACCCACGATATTCATTCCCCATTTCATAAATGGCCACGTTGCGATGATCGAATGTAATCACTTCACGGGTCTATGCATATTGTTACCATACCTTTGACATTTATCACATTTGGCCACGAAACTTTCCGCTTCTTCTTCAATTTTAGGCAAGTAATAATCTGCCCTAATCAAGGTTCTTGCCAGTTATCTTCCTCCAACGTGATTCCCATAATGCCCCTCGTGTATTTCTCTCGTTACTACTCCATTTGAGAAGGTCTGAGGCAACTGACTAAGGGACCACCGAACATTTTACGATATAGGTTGCCATGGTTTAATCAGTATCGAGCAACCTTTTTTCGAAGCGCTGTGAGCACATGATTTTGCCCTAAGCAAATTATTCCTAAAAATCCAAACAAAATAATTTTTTAATTTTTATTGATATTTGTGGCATTTTTGTGTTAATTAATTGCATAATAGTTTTCATATTAAAAATACAAAAAATATGCATATGCATCAGGGTTTTTAATTTTATAATATTTTTAGTATTAATTCATTTTTAAACAAATTAATGGAAAAGAAAAAATAGCATTTTTAGTGTTTTAATTGAAATTTACTATAAAATAGATTTTAAACAAATTCTAGAAATTAATTAGTTCAACAATTTGATAAAATCAAAAAATAAATACAAAAATACAAAGGAAAAAGAAAATATAAAAGAAAGTATAATACAAAAATACAAAAAACAAATACAAAAATACAAAAGAAAATACAATACAAAAATATAAAACAATAATATTTGGGCTAAAAATCTGAATAATTAATAGCCCAAAACAAAAAAAAAATGTCTAGGCCCAAAATGTTGCCCGGTCTGCCCAGCCTTAGGATCAAACGACCCCGTTTTGTTTAAATCTAATCCTGGCTGTTGAAGAGAAGTGATCTAACGGCTAAAGATTGATCTCTTCATTAAAATAATGACGGCGTTTGGAAGCTTCAATCTGGGCCGTTCATTTGATTTATCTAACGGACGAGGTCACATTTTCATTAAAATCAAACATTGTCATTTAGGGGCTCAAAAAATCTAAGCCGTTGATCCATTTAATCTAACGGCCATGGATCATCAGTGGTCTTTTAATATAACAAATATACATACAACCCTAATCAATTTCATTTCTTCTTCTTCCTTATCTCTCCGCTGCCCTCTTTTTCTGTCAATAGTCCCCGCCGGAACCCTACCGGCGGGAGACGCCGCCTTCACCAACCGCCACACTATTAATACCCCAGAACCACCATAATCTCCTGATCACACCCATGTACCCCCCTTCCCTCGAATCATACTGGATCACCTCGAATAATTAAAAGAGTGTCGCCGGAACCCTAATTCTGGCTAACACTACTTCACCCAAATCGCTTCAAAATCATACCAAAGATTCCCCTTTACGTCTTTAACCCCATTCTGATACTCTCAAGCCATAAAAGCCACTGAAAAAGTTCAAATTAAAACTCAAAGATTTGCCGGCAAATAAAAACCAACAAACTAACATCCGAGGCCCCGAAGTCCTGAAAGCTTGGTCACTAAAAAGAAAAGAAGAAAAGAAAAGCAAACAAGACTACATGAAGAAGAAAAAAGAATAAAATAAAGCTAAGTCTATTTTTTCGCATATTTGTTTATGCATATTTTAGGTTTAATTATTAGATATTATTCTTAGGATTAAATAATTAGATTCCGATAATTTCCAATATTATTATTTTTAGTATCTGTTTGATTTTCGTGGCAATTGTTGGACTCTGATGTTTGAACTAATTTCTTTTAGATATTGATATTGATAATGAGTAGTAAATTAGGGTTATTAAAATTAGTATAAGAAAATTTTATGTTGGTTTCTGAATTTTCGATTAACTATTAGTTCTTAAATTTTGATTGTGATAGTTGTTATAAATAATTTTGTTTTGTTATTAGTAGTTTTAAGAATTGAATTGTCATGACCCCAAAACTCGGTCGTGATGGCGTCCAGCATATTGCTAGGCCAGCTTGACCAATCTTACACAATACCGAGCTATCAGCTCTCAATTTCCTTTAGAAACAATATTTAACAATAATAGAAGTACGGTACTTTAGCATAAGTTGCAAAATAACCCTGCACAATTTAATATCTCCCACAGATCCGGAGTCATAATCCATGAGCCTCTACCAAGAGTACAATAGTGATACTGAATAGAACTGTATCTATCAATGCGGAAAATGTCTAAAAGATAAAGGATAGAAGGGAGTGTCAGGTCATGCGGACGCTAGCAGCTACCTCGACAGTCCAAATAAGCTCTCTCCGAGCAGCTAGGGAGTCATCCCTGCTATGATGTACTTGGATCTGCTCACAAGGTGCAGGGAGTAGTGTGAGTACTTCCAACTCAGTGGTAATAAGTACGGATAAAGACAGTAAAGATAAGAATACCCAATATTGCACTAAGCAAGGCTATATATAATAATCTCTTTTACCATTTTTAACAGTATAAGTCTCAAGATCAGCAATAACAGCTAAACAGTGCAACATGTATATCTAAATGCAATGCAGATGCATGAACATGACCGCTACGGCACGTAGCATGATCCATTTGGGTACCCGTGCTCACTATGGGGGTTCAGACTCCGGAGGGACTCCTACATCCCAAGTGCAATATTAGTGATATTCTGCGGCGCGCAGCCCGATCCACTATCAGTCCAGCTACATGCAAAGCAAGCCTCACAGGCATAGAAAATATCATTTTGAAATCTCTTTATATCAATACAGTGGAAAACAGTGTTCAGAATTACTAGAGTTTGGAAAACCTTTTTAGACAGTGTTTAGCTTAGGACTGATATCAGAATAACATGCTATAATTACAAAAGCAATGATAACGATCCTTACGGGATCTAAATAACTGGCTCACAGCCCAAAGATATCCACAACCATCCAAGTAGGAGGTTTACCGGCTCATTTATAGCCAACAACACAGTATAGTACTACACAATCGGACTAAGCCATAGTCCCCAATCACAATCGACCCCGCACTCACAGTAGAGTATGTGTCGTGCCTCAATACAACATCACATAGTGATATACCAGGGTTTCAAACCCTCAGGTCATCATCCATACCCATTACTCACCTCGACTCGGCTCGAAAACTAGCCCGCAATACCCTTGCCACAAGAATCAGCCTCCACAGGTGCAGAATCTAATCAAAACCGATATGAATACATTAGAATAGGCTAAAGGAACATAACCCAATCGAAATAACTCGAATTAGACCAAAAAACACGAAGTTGCCAAAACCCGACCCCCGGGCTCGCTTCTCGAAAAATTACAAAAGTCACATTTTAAGAATTCCTATCTCGCCACGAGTTCATACATATAAAGTTTACCAAAATTGGACTCCATTTTCCTATTCAAATTATTGATTTTCTATAACCTAGGCTTAGAGCAAAAATCCCCCATTGATACACCTCAATTCTTCCAATTTCAGAGGTAAATTCCATAATTTATCAAATATTAACATAAATTGAGTCCATGAGAGCTTACCCTTGATTTTATCCTCAAAATCGCCAAAATCGCCTCTAAGTTCGAAGCCCCAATTGAGATAGAAGTTCTAAAATTCGAATCTTTACTGTTCATTAAACCACATGTCGGTTTTCGCTTCTGCGATACTAGGCTCGCTTTTGCGAGCCTGGTCCTGTGAAAACATAGTTGTTTATGCGACATTCATTAAGTCCAAGACCGCTTCTGCGGTTGAAAACTCGCACCTGCGAGACCGCTTAAGAGGAACTTTCTCCTCTTCCGTGAGATTCTCTAATCTATTCATTTGCGCTTCTGCGGACTATTTTCCGCATCTGCGAGTCCGCCCCTGTGACTATTCTCCCGCTTCTGCGGAATCTCCATTGGCCAGTTCCTGGGCTCGCACCAGAGATCACTAATCCGCTTTTGCGGAGCCGCTTCTGCGGTCCTCCTTCCGCATAAGTGGAAACCACTGCTGCATTAATACCAGTAGTTACAAACTTCAAAAATTCATCTGTTTGACCCTCCGAAAACATCCCGAGGCCCCCGGTACCTCAACCAAAAATACAATTCCACTCTAAATCATCATACGAACTTGTTCCAATCATAAAAATACACCCTCAAACACACGAATCATCAAATTAAGGCTGGTTCAAGCCAAAGATTCAACCAAAACTTTAAAACCTACATTCTATCAAAAACCCGACCAAACGATGTCCGAATGACCTGAAAATATGCACACATATCTAAAATCACCTAATGAAGCTACTGCAACTGTCGGAATTCCATTTCGACTCCCGAATCAAAATCTCACCTATCGATCAGATTTCGCCACAATTTCAACTTAGCCAATTCAAGCGTATTTCTACACCGGACCTCTAAATTCAATTCCGATCACTCCCCTAAGTCACACATCATCTCCCGAAGTTAACTGAATCATTAGAATTTGATTCTGAGCCCTCTAACCATATAGTCAACTTCAGGTTGACTTTTAAGAAACAAGTTTCACTCAAAAAGGCTATACACCTTATTTTCTACCAAAATCGATCCAAATTCACCTGATAGACTCTAACACAGATATAGAAACATGAAACACATAAATAAGGGGATAACGGGCGGTAACTCTCATGAAGACGGGCTGGGTCGTCACATTCTCCCCAACTTAAGCAAACGCTCGTCCTCGAGCGGGTCAGGAAACATACCTGAAGACTCAAATAAGTGAGGATATCCGCTCCGCATCTCTCGCTCGATCTCCCAAGTGGCCTCCTCCACGGGTCGACCTCTCCAATGAACCTTTACTGATGCAATGTCCTTGGACCTCAATCTCCTCACCCAACGACCCTATATAGCTATATGATCCACATTATAGGTCAAGTCAGCATCAAGCTGCACTGTACTGAAATCCAACACATGCGATTGGTCGCCAACGTATTTTCGGAGCATATATACGTGAAACACTGGATGAACTCCCGATAGACTGGGTGGCAAAGCAAGCATGTGGGCCACCTCTCCAATCCTCCTGAGAATCTCAAAAGGGCCAATAAATCTCGGACTAAGCTTTCCTTTCTTTCCAAATCTCATGATGCCTTTCATAGGAGAAACCTTCAATAAGACCTTCTCACCTACTAAATATGACACATCCCGAACCTTCCGGTCTGCATAGCTCTTCTGGCGCGACTGGGCTATGCGAAGTCTCTCCTGAATCACCTTCACCTTATCCAAAGCATCCTGGACCAACTCTATCCCCAACAACCTGGCCTCACCAGGCTCAAACCAACCAACTAGAGATCAACATCGTCTCCCATATAAAGCCTCATACGGCACCATCTGAATACTAGATTAGTAGCTGTTTTTATAAGCAAACTCTATGAGAGGCAAATAGTCAGCCCATGAACTGCCGAAATCAATAACACAAGCGTGCAACATATCCTACAAGATCAGAATGGTACGCTCAGACTGTCCGTCCGTCTGAGGATGAAATGCAGTACTCAACTCAACCTGTGAGCCCAACTCATGCTGAAATGTCCTGCAAAACTGCGAAGTGAACGGAGTACCTCTGTTTGATATGATAGAAACTAGAACTCCATGCAATCTCACAATCTCATGAATGAATATCTCTGCTAACCATTCTGAGGAGAATGTAGTACACACATGAATGAAGTGAGCTAACTTGGTGAGCCTATCCACAATCACCCAAACCGAATCAAACTTCCTCGCTGTCCGAGGGAGCCCACTAACAAAGTCTATAGTGATCCTTTCCCACTTCCACTCAGGAATATCAATACGCTGAAACACGCCACTGGGCCTCTGATGCTCGTACTTGACCTGCTGACAGTTGAGGCACCATGCTACATGACTCACAATATCCATCTTCATCTTTCTCCATCAATAATGTTGTTTCAAGTCTTGGTACATCTTCACGACACCTGGATGGATAGAATGCCGCGAGATATGGGCCTCCTCCAATATCAACTCACGAAGTCCATCAACATTGGGCATGCATATCTGGCCCTGCATCCTCAACACACCATCACTATCAATAGTGACATCTCTGGCATCATTATGATGAACTTTGTCCTTAATGACAAGCAAGTGTGGATCATCATACTGGCGCTCACGAATACGATCATATAAGGAAGACCGAGAAACAACGCAAGCTAACACCTTGCTGGGCTCTAAAATATCTAACCTCACTAGCCGATTGGCTAACGCCTGAATATCATATGCAAATGGTATCTCCCCAACTAGAATATATGCCTAGCCGCCCATACTAATCGCCTTTCGGCTCAAAGCATCAGCCACCACATTGGCCTTCCCCGGATGATATAAAATAGTAATGTCATAATCATTGAGAAACTCAAGCCATCTCCACTGCCTCAAATTAAGATCCTTCTGTCTGAACAAATGTTGGAGACTACGATGATCAGTATACACCTCACAGGACACGCCGTACAAATAGTGCCTCTATATCTTCAACGCATGAACTATGGCAGCTAACTCCAAATCATGAACAGGGTAGTTCTTCTCATGAGGCTTCAACTGACAAGAATCATAAGCAATAACTCTACCCTTCTGCATCAACACACAACCTATACCCACTCTTGAGGCATCATAATATACGGTATATGAACTGAAGCTGATGGAAAGACTAACATTAGAGTTGTGGTCAAAGCTGTCTTGGGCTTCTGAAAGCTCTCCTCGCACTCCTCCGATCATACGAATGGTGCACCCTTCTGCGTCAATCTGGTCAAAGGAGAAGCAATGGAAGAAAATCCATGAACAAACCGGCGATAATACCCCGCCAAACCAAGGAAACTCCTGATCTCCGTAGCTGAGGACGGTCTAGGCCAACTCTGCACCGCCTCTATCTTCTTCGGGTCAACTTGAATACCATCACGAGACACCACATGACCCAAAAAAGCTACTAACTCGAGCCAAAACTCGCACTTGGAGAACTTAGCATACAATTTCTCCTCCCTCAACCTCTACAACACAATGCTCAAATGCTGAGCATGCTCCTCCTCGCTACGAGAGTATAACAGAATGTCATCAATGAACATGATTATGAAAGAATCCAAATATGGCCGGAACACACTGTTCATCAGACACATGAATGCGGCTGGGGCATTGGTCAGCCCAAAAGACATCACAAGAAACTCATAGTGCCCATATCTCGTCCTGAATGCAGTCTTCATAATATCAGAGTCTCTAATCTTCAGCTGATGATAGCATGAATGAAGATAAATCTTCGAGAACACCCTCTCTCCCTGGAGATGATCAAATAAATCATCAATGCGTGGTAGAGGGTACTTGTTCTTCACGGTTACCTTGTTCAACTATCTATAATCAATGCACAACCTCATAGAATCATCTTTCTTCTTAACAAACAACACTGGTGCACCCCACGGTGACATACTAGGGCGAATGAATCCCTTATCTAAAAGCTTCTGAAGTTTTTCTTTCAATTCCTTCAGCTCAGATGGTGCCATACAGTAAGGAGGAATAGAAATGGGCTGAGTGCTCGGCACCAAATCAATACTAAAATCGATATCCCTGTCTGGCGGCATGCTCGACAGGTCTGATAGGAACACATCTGGAAAGTCCCTCACAACAGGCACAGAATCAATACTAGGAGTCTCAGCTCCCACATCTCTCACAAATTCTAGATACGATAAACACCCCTTTTAACCATTCTGTGAGCCTTTAGAAATGAAATAACACGGCTAGGGACAAAATCAGTCGAACTTTGCCAATCAATTTGAGAATACCAGGAATAGCCAATGTAACTGTCTTGGCATGGTAGTCCAAAATAGCATGGAATGGGGATAGCCAGTCCATGCCCAAATTCACATCGAAATCCACCATACCTAACAATAGCAGATCCACTCGGGTCTCTAGACCCCCAATAGAAATAATACAGGATCGATAGACGTGATCCACAATAATTGTATCACCCATCGGGGTGGATACATGAATAGGAAAATCAAGACTACCACGGGTCGCACCCAAATGATGTGCAAAATAAGAAGACACGTATGAATATGTGGACCCGGGATCAAGCAAAATAGAAGCATCTCTGTGACTAACTGAAATGATACCTGTAATCACTGCATCTGAGGCAACAGCATCATGCCTATTAGGAAGTGCATAGAAACGTGCCTGACCACCACTCGTCCTCACTCCTGGGGTGGCCTTTAGAAGACTAACCTCCACCTCTACTAGCCTGAGATGGTGCTGAAGAGAAGGGTTGATCCCTCTGCCAAGAATTATCTCTGCGAAGTCGAGGGCACTGCCTCCTAATATGGCCAAACTCACCACACTCAAAACAAATGCCTGGCACTGGAGAAGGGGACTGAAGGGGACAGAAGGGAACCCCTCGCTACAGATGAACCCTAGGCCGAAGAAGTAGGTGCTGAACTCTGAGATGGGAGGGCACTGAATGAAGACTGGCCCTACTGAACACCCTGACGGCCATGGCTAGAAGAAGCTTCACTATGATCTGTGCGGCCTGACTGAGGAGGTCTAGATGAACGACCCCTGCCCTGATGAAACAGACCTCTGGATGGAGCACCACTAAAACTGCCAGAACCTCGAGGCCTCTTGGCCTACCTCTTCTCTTGCTCACGGCGATGATCCGCCTCAATAGAGTGTGCCATATCACCAACCTGCTCGAAAGATGCTGCCAATACTCTCTCCGTGGTCATCAAGATACAAATAGAATAGTTGAGGCCATCAATGAACCTCCTCATCCTCTCCCGATCTGTCGGGATCATCCAAGTAGCATGCCTAGCCAACTGAGTATACCTCAACTCATATTGAGTCACTGTCATATCACCCTGAACTAGCCACTCAAACGGGCGACGTAACTCCTCTCGTCGGGACTGTGGCACATACTTCTCTAAAAAGAGAGTGGAAAAGTGCTGCCAAGTAAGGGGTGCTACCCATGCAGGCCTACGCCTCTCAAACTCCTCCCACCAAATGAATGCTGGACCTGAAAACTGGAATGTAGTAAATGAAACACCACTGGACTCAAGAATCCCTGCTATAAATAACATCCTATGACACTTGTCCAAGAATCCCTAGGCATGCTCTCCCTCAGTACTACTGAATGAAGGTGGCTGAAGTCTGCCAAATCTCTCCAATCGACGCTGCTCATCATCATGCATCACCGGTACAACATACTCTCGGGCTAGCGCAACTGGAATAGCTGGTGCAGCTGCCTAAGCTGGGATTGCGTCTGGCATCTAAAGTCCATGTACAACCTGCTCTGGTGTGCAAGATGCAGGGGTCTAATGACCACCTCCGGTCTGAGATGTCGCTTCTATAGTAGTAATTGAAACTACTTGAGCCAACCTAGTACAAACTAATAATATCTAGGCCAATGTCTTCTGAAGGCCAGGAATAACAATAGGCACTACCGGTGCCTGAACGGTTACTGCTGGAGCCTTAACCGCTGTGGACTGATCTTGGATAGGGGCAACAGGTGGGTCTACTGGCACTGCCCCTGCCACTCTACCACGACCACGACCACGACCGTGACCACAGCCTCTAGCTGATGGCAATGGTGGTCGTCCACATCATCCTGAAGCACGACTCCTCGCCATCTGCAAGAGAATAGAATGAAGAAGTTCAGTTCTCGGAACAACAAAATCGCACGACAGAGTTCAATAAATATGAAGTGTTTCCCAAAAGGTGTGCAGCCTCCAGAAGATAAATACAGACGTATGCGTACCGATCCGCGAGACACTACTAACGGGCTCAAGACTCATGAGGCCTTGTAATCTAGGCTCTGATACCAACTTGTCACGACCCCAAAACCCAATCGTGATGGCGTCCAACACATTGCTAGGTCAGCCTGACTTATCTCACACAATGCCGAGCTATCAGCTCTCAATTTCTTTTAGAAACAATATTTAACAATAATAGAAGTATGGTACTTTAGCATAAGTTGCAAAATAACCCAGCACAATATAATATCTCCCACAGATCCGGAGTCATAAGCCCTGAGCCTCTGCCAAAAGTACAATAGTGATACTGAATACAACTGTATCTATCAATGCGGAAAATGTTAAAGGATAGAAGGGAGGGTCAGGTCCTGTGGATGCTAGCAGCTACCTCGACAGTTCGAATAAGCTCTCTCCGAGCAGCTGGGGAGTCAACCCTGCTGTGATGTACCTAGATCTGCACACAAAGTGTAGGGAGTAGTGTGAGTACTTCCAACTCAGTGGTAATAAGTACGGATAAAGACAGTGAAGATAAGAATACCCAATATTTCACTAAGCAAGGCTATATATAATAATCTCTTTTAACATTTTCAACAGTATAAGTCTCAAAATCGGCAATAATAGCTAAACAGTACAACAGGTATATCTAAATGCAATGCAGATGCTTGAACATGACCGCTACGATGCGTAGCCCGATCCATTTGGGTACCCGCGCTCACTGTGGGGGTTCAGACTCCGGAGGGGCTCCTACAACCCAAGCGCAATATCAATGATATGTTGCGGAGTGCAGCCCGATCCACTATCGGTCCAGCTACATGCAATGCAAGCCTCATAGGCACAGAAAATATTATTTTGAAATCTCTTTTTATCAATAACAGTGGAAAACATTATTCAGAATTACCAGAGTTTGGAAAACCTTTTTAGACAGTGTTTAGCTCAGGACTGATATCAAAATAACATGCTATAATCACAAAATCAATGATAACGATCCTCACGGGATCCAAATAACTGGCTCACAGCCTAAAGTTATCCACAACCATGCAAGTAGGAGGTTTACCGACTCATTTATAGCCAACAACACAGTATAATACTACACAGTCGGACTAAGCCATAGTCCCCATTCACAACTGACCTGGCACTCACAGTAGAGTACGTATCTCACCTCAATACAACATCACATAGTGATATACCGGGATTTTAAACCCTTAGGTCATCATCCATACCCATTACTCACCTCGACTCGGCTCGAAAACTAGCCCTCAATGCCCTTGCCATGAGAATCGGCCTCCACGGGTGCACAATCTGATCAAAAGCAATAGGAATACATCAAAGTAGGCTAAAGGAACATAACCGAATCAAAATAACTCGACTTACACCCAGAAACACTAAGTTGCCAAAACCCGACCCCTGCGACCGCTTCTCAAAAAATTACAAAAGTTATATTTTCAGAATCCTTATCTCTCCACGAGTCCATACATATAAAGTTTACCAAAATTGGACTCCGTTTGCCCATACAAATCATTAATTTTCTATAACCTAGGCTTAGAGCAAAAATCCCCTATTTATACACCTCAATTCTTCCAATTTCAGAGGTAATTCCATAATTTATCAATATATTAACATAAATTGAGTCCATGAGAGCTTACCTGATGATACCCCTAGATTTTCTCCTCAAAATCGCCAAATCGCCTCTAAGTTCGAAGCCCCAAATGTGATAGGAGTTCTGAAATTCGAACTCTTACTATTCATTAAACCCCAGGTCGCTTTTCTCTTCTGCGATACTAGGCTCCCTTACGCGAGCGGCTCCTGCGAAAACATAGTCGCTTCTGCGATATTCATTAAGCCCAAGACCGCTTCTACGGTTGAAAACTCGCACCTGCGAGACCGCTTAATCGAAACTTTCCCTGCTTCCGCGAGATTCTCTAACCCATTCATTTGCGTTTCTGCGAACTATTTTTCGCATCTGCGAGTCCGCCACTGTGACTATTCTCCTGCTTCTGCGGAATCTCTATTGGCAAGCCCCTAGGCTCGCACCTGCGATCAT
>JASVEL010001112.1:0-38638 GCA_032618575.1 Nicotiana noctiflora
GTTGCAGTGACAGTCGTACGGATAAAACCTGCTATAAATGAGTCTTGTTTGATCTTTACTCTTTTTTGTCGTTTATTCAACCTAAGGAAAGATCTTGTTCGCGAAACAGGATACAGTTTTCATGAAATGATAAGAAACAAAAAGTTAAGGAAGTTAAACGTGAATATAAACAGTTTTTTACTAATGGTGGGGGAGGATAAGATCCAAAGTTAAGCTGATAAAAAGAGTAGGGACTGGACGATAGACTGAGTTACTACAATACAACACCTCAATTATCGCAAACTTCTCCGTCCAAGAGATCATTAATCTGTAGGATTCTAATAATTTAGAGCTTGGGAAAAGGTACAAATTTGTTCATGTGCTGTAGGGTTTTATCGTATATATGTCATATCTGATGAGTCCATTTTTTGGGAGGAAAAGATTTAGACTCAGGAGTAGAAATTTTTCGGTATAAGTAGTAGCATATTATTTGTGTTTGTCTATATTATTTGTTTTTGTCTATTTGTGAAGTTATTTTTTTAATATTTATTCTTTTTTATATAGTGTATTGTTCATTTTCGATGGTAGATATAGGTTAATAGACCTCACGTTAGATATTTATGTCTTTTTTGATATATATTCTTTTTTATTGCCTGATTTATTGTTATATAGAGCTTGTCTTACTAGTTTGCGCATGACACCTAATTAATGCGATTCTAAAAAGAGTTCGCACATGGACTATCCTCTTAAAAAATTCAGCAAACTTGTGGATATATGCTGGGTGTATTATTGTCTTTAATATTATTCAACTAACTATCAATTATTTGTAAGTAAATTGTTTCACATTTATTCTTTTAAAAAATTTGAGAGTATAATGGATGTATTGAAGTATCTAAATTTTTCTAAGAAGTTCAAATTTTATTCTTCAATTTTTTCTTATTATTTGAAAAACTAAACTGTCTCATGGAAGAGTAAGAAGCTCAATTTCAGATAAAACAAAAGAGCTTGTTGTTTGGCTCGAAAGTTAATCGTTACTTTGTAAGCTCGAAACAATCAAAAAATAAGAAATGGGCATATCGTAATCAAATATAGTGAACATAGGTATAAGATCAACGTGATTATAATGTCTAAGATATTAATGAAGAACTTTTAGAGTAATAGCTTATCACAGTTGAGAGAAGAATGGAGAGAGAATGGGAGAGTCGTATTATTAGATAACTTAGTCCTTTAGCATCCCTTTATAGAGAGAGGAGGCCTCCATACTAAAACAATAAACCGTTGAGGGATGGTCGGCGTCCTTTTAATGGGGACATCCAAACACAAATTCGCTCATGTTCTTACACCCGAACTGCACCCTCGTTGTAAGGGACGTATGAGAGGGGTCGTACCCTTATCACTTATAAGCGTGGGGAGGGCCGCGTTCGGCCCTGTATGGTTAAGCCATATTTGGCCATATACAGTTAGTCCATATGTCCGTTGGAGGCGTACGCGGTGTGCATCTTCAATGGGTGAAAATGTTGATTCGTTGTGGCATTGTTAATACGTTGACACGTGGTCTACTTTTTGAACTGACGTCACTGCCGGCATGTGTCATGATTATACCTGCTCCCGAGATGGATCAGAGGGCGATTTGACATTTTGATTTCCCGCCCTCTTTTTGACGCATGCCTCTTCGATTTCCGTGTATTTGAGCCCTATAAATAGGGGGAAGGTTCAATTTCTGTTATCTTTTGAACTTCTTAGACTCTCACTCTCTTCTTTCATCTTCTCTAAGGAAGATCAATATTTTTTGTTTTGAACCTTTTGAGTTTTCTTTGAAGTCAGTTTCTTTAGTCGTTGACATCCCCATTCGTAGATAAATACTTATTATGGCAAGACGAGGCTAACAAAATAGCAGAGATAGAGATAAGTCCTCTTCTAGGGTTCCACCATCTTCGGATGGTGGGAAAAAGACCCAAAGACCCCTCGTCCCCCTCAATGTGGACAACGTCCTTCCCAGGGAGCTTCATGCTCGAAGGGATTTTCCTACAAGATGCCCAACTCCCCATGGAATCGTTTTGCATTGCTTCAATCACATTTGGACAGCCTCTAGGAGGCGATCCAAATCCCTGACGCAGTAGTCATGGAGACGGTCGGGGAGGACTTTGTTAACGTACACCGACCAGGGTTCTGTGCTTTTTATGAGTACCCATTCCTGATTGGGTACGACCTCTCGATTTACCCTCTGGCGAAGGAGCTTTGCCATTTTTATAACGTATGTCCGACTCAGCTTACTTTATATACCTGGAAAGTGTGTCGCATATTAACCACTTACGCGGCTCAGGCCGGACTCGACGTCTCGGTCCATCACCTGTTGCAGCTGTTTTGCCATGGCTTTATGAGGGCATCGATTCTGCAGTTGAAGAGTCGTGGCACAAAGGACCTGGTCGTCAGGGCGGATGATAAGCCCAATCGTCGCTTTTGGCTCAAATTTTTCTATGTCCGGACGGAGGACCCGGTGTCGACCCCAGGAGGATTCTCGGAGATATGGAATCCAGAATGTGAGTGCTTTTGTCCTCATTTAATATTTCTCACAACTCTTGTTCGTTAAGTCTTTGTAACTTCTTCCCTCTCCCTTTTTTTGTAGCGAGAGCTTCTCTACCCCGACCTCTCGCAGATATAAGGTCGTGGGTAGAAATATTGATTCCTTTTGCGGAGGAATGTCGTACATGGTCGGTATTCCTTGCCCGATATGTCCCGTCAAGTATTTTGCCGACTTTTAATTCGAAGATTTTGTTTTGAGTGTTTGTCGCTTGACTTACTTTACTTTGGCAGTTCGGATAGTTCCCCAAAGGAGAAGGTGGAATGTTGCAGCCCCCTCGGTGGCGAGGTCTGATTTTGGGGACGAGTATGTGCCCCAAGAACCTTCAAGAGAGAACGTTCCCGCGGTTGCTCAGCCTGAGGACGAGTATATGCCCCAGGAACCTTCAAGCGAGGACGTCCCTGAGGTTGCTCAGCCTGAGGCTGTACCAGTGGTCGAGTCTACGTGCGAGGCGACTCCTTCTCCTCCATCTCCTGGTCTTGAAGAGGAGGCTTCCAAAAGCGAAGAGCCGCCGGAGCGGAAGAGGCGTCGATTGTTACTTGGCAAGGGAACTGCCATAAAGGGCAGGAGGGACATATGCATCGTCCAGAGTCGAGGCCGGTCTTAATGGGCGATGTCATTCGCTCGGGGAGGCCGGATCCTCAAAGGGGGGTTGTACCTGCTATCACCCCCGCAAGTGTCGAATGAGAGCATGCCGACTGCTGCCGAGGCGGTTGCTGACGAGGGGAGGGCAAGTCCTGAGCGGGCCCATGCAATTGAGGACGTGCCGCAGGGAGATCACGCTCGAGTTGAGATGGTGGCGGTATGGGCCTAGCCATCAGATCATGATCCCAACCAGTTATAACCTATTGCTGGACACCGAGCAGGCCATAGTAGACATGACTTGACTTTGCGTGGCCGCTGAGAGCGAAACTTTAAAGGACGTCAGCGACAGGGACTTATCCCGAAGAGTTGCTGGTACAGCTTTACAGGTATACATTGCTCTTTTCATTTCACGAAACGAACATTAGGTGTATGTTGACTTGTTTCTTTTTCTTCAGACCCTCATTTTGGATGTGGAGAGGGGCCGGCGTGCTCAAAAGAAGGCTGCCACTTTTAGAAATGTGGTGAAAAAATATAAAGAGTTCCACGCCAAGCACCAAACGCTGGTGGACTTATATGCCCAGGACCCGCAGTTTCAAATTTTCCACGCGGGCCTAGAGTAGTCGAAAGCTCAGTTGCGGGATCGTGTGACTCAGTTGGAGAAAGTAGATGAAAATTTAATAACTGCCCTGGCTTGGAACACGGAGCTAGAGAACCTTCTTTGTTTGAAAGAGGACGAGTTGGAGGTTCGCCGTGGGGCAATGGCGGAGACCATTGGTCGGTATTTGAGGGGAGCGTAGAACCTCCCTTTCTGCCTCTGGTAGTATTTTTGTGCTAAAGTCGGCCACGAAGTCGGCGAGGACTTGTGACTTGATGGCGGTTCTCGGGATATACAAGATATCATGTTCGCTGAGCTCTATATCCCATCTTGCAACTCGGCCCGATAATTCAGGTTTATGTAGTATGCTTCTTAAGGGGAACGTAGTCACAAGGTCTAAGCTTCTGTGAAGCTGTGACCAGTGCCAGGGCTAATTTTTCGAGGTGTCGGTGCCGTGTTTCGGAGTCCACCTGGGTTTTTCTAATGTAATAGATAGGGGATTGCGTACCTTTAGTCTCGTGGATCAATACTACGGTGACGGCGACTTCTGACACAGCCAGGTATACCAGCATGGGCTCGCCTAGGTTTGCTTTGGCTAGTAGTGGGGGCGAAGTTAGATACGCCTTTAGTTATTTCAAGGCTTTGACGCATTCCTCATTCCACTGAAATTCGTTGTCCTTTCTCAGTACGTTGAAAAATTTATGGCATCTGTCGGAGGATCGTGAGATAAATCTGGATAGGGCAGCTTTTCGGACCATCAGCTTTTGAACTTTTTTTGCTGTTTAGCACTTTGGGTATTGTGTCAATTGACCTGATTTGGTCGAGGTTAGCCTCGATGCCTCGTTGGGATACGAGGAACCCTAGAAATTTCACTAAGACTACGCCGAAAGCATATTTCTCGGGATTCAGTTTCATCTCGTATCTTTTTAGTATTTCGAAGGATTCTTTCAAGTGGTCGATGTGATCCTCTTTTCTCATTGATTTTACCAGCATGTCGTCGATGTAGACTTCCATGGTCTTACCGAGCTCGCTCTTTGAACATCGTGGTGACTAGTCTTTAATAGGTGGCCCCTGCATTTTTGAGCCCGAAGGGCATCACTTTGTAGAGTAGGTTCCTTGGTGGGTGATGAAGGTTGTCTTCTCCTATCTTTCTCGGCCATCAATATTTGATTGTAACTGGAATACGCATCTAAGAAACTCAGTAGTTCATGTCCAGCGGTGGCGTCGATCAAATGGTCGATGTAGGGAAGGAGGAAGGAATCTAAAGGGTATGCTTTATTCAGGTCGGTGAAATCCATGCTCATTCTCCACTTCCCATTTTTCTTTTTGACCATGACTACGTTGACGACCCATTGAGGGTATTTTGACTCCCTGATAGAGCCGTTGGCGAGTAGTTTGTCTACTTCCTCGTGGACTACCTCATTGATTGCAGCGATAAACTTTCTTCTCATTTGCCGAACCGACAAATACAATGGGTCGACATTTATCTTATGGGTGGCAATATCTGGCAACATCCCCGGCATATCTGCATGGAAAAAGGCAAATAGGTCTACATGGTTAGTTAAGAATTCATGCTACTTACTTGGATTGGCGAGTCCATGTACGATATAGGCTTTCTTTGCGGGATTGGTGCTTTCCAGTTGGATTAGATCGAGATCTTCGATCGTTGCTTTACAAGCTTTCACGATGTCAAGATCTTTGATGGTGTCTGCCGTCGGGTCATTTTTAGTCCCCGACATAGCTAATTACTATGCCTCTGTGCTTTCTCTCCGTAATTGTTGGGTATGAACGCAGTTTTATGTTATCATGTAGCACTCTTGTGCGGTACGTGGTTCTCTCTTGATGTTGAATATTCCCCTTGGGGTAGGGAATTTGATCACCCGGTATAGGCTCGAAGGGACCGCTCGCATGGCATGTATCCATAGGCGCCATGTGATGACGTTGTATGTCATCTCCTGGTCCATCACGTGAAAAGTTGTTTCCAACATAGCCCCTCTCGCGAGGACGAGCAAGGTCACCTCTCCGGATGTCCGTTCCACTGCATTGTTAAAACCGGTTAGTGTTATACATCGTAGTATTACCCTTTCCTCGAGTCCCATCTGTGTAAGGACTCTCGGGTGGATGATACAGGCACTGCTTCTATCATCGATTATGACTCTCTTGACATCCGTATCAATAATGCGTAAAGTAATAACTAAAGCATCATAGTGAGGGAAACACAAATTGTCGGCATCAGACTTGTCGAAGGTGATACTACCTTCGAAGTCATCATACCGTTTGTGGGAGATGGTCTGCTTTAGCCTATGAGTGTTGGCAAATTTGACATGGTTGATTGTCGAGTCGTTACCATCGCCAACGATCATGTTTACCATCCATGTCGGGGAAGGCGATTTTAGTGGACCGCGGGGTTGCTCTCGCCCGTGTGCGAAGTTGATCTTCCCTTTGTCGCTAAGTAGTTCTTTCAGGTTTCCTTGGTTCAGCATACTGACAACCTCTTGTCGCAGGCCTATGCAATTTTCGGTCATGTGCCCTTATTCCTGATGGAACTCGCACAGAACGTTCGATTTTCTTGTGGCGGGATCTGACTTCATCTTCTGAGGACATTGTACCATGATGCCAAGTTTCTCTGGTGCATACACTATTTCTGAAGGAGACACACAAAAGTATGTGGTGATAATAAGGGGGCGTACCTCTTTCATTTCGAAGCGGGGCGATGTGTCATTGTAATATGTCCATATGCCAGGGTGGCAGATGGGAGGATCTCGTGTATGGCTAATGTCGTTCTCCGTTAGAATGTAGGGGATGTTCCCGACGTCCCTCGTGGAATCGGTCTTTCCTTGTCTCTGATTGTATCATTGTTAACAGTTGGATTGGCCCATTAAGGTCGTCTTTGTCCGCTTGTACTTTAGCGCAGTAAGCGTTGTGGATTTCCTCCCATGTCGTAGGGGGATACTTCATGAGGCGGTTCAGTAGCTTCTTAGTTTCTATGGAGCCGTCCCCGCTTAGTCCGTTCTGGAAGGCAGCGACTGCAATCATTTCTGATACGTTTGACAGGCTCATTCTTACCCTGTTGAATCTGGCGAGGAAGTCCCTGAGCCCTTCACCTGTGGTTTGTCTGACGGTGAAGATGCCGTTGACCCTTGCCTCTGCCTTATTTGCACCCGCATGGGTGGTGACGAACTTATTCGCCATTTCTTCGAATGTTGATATTGCCTTGGCATGTAGCTGGGAGTACCATGTCAAGGCCCCTCCGGTTAACATTTTGCCAAACTTTTTCAGCAGCACTGATGGTGCTTGCTCTTTTGATAGGTCGTTGCCTTTCACGGCGGTAACATAATGGATCAGATGATCCTCGGGATCAGTGGTCCCATCATATACCCTTAAGTAAAGGGGCATCTTGAAGGTTTTCGGGATGGAGTAGGGGGCAACTTCTTCAGAGTATGGTTGCTCTACGAACCTCCCCATGTCGCATTTTGGTAACAACTTAGGGGCTTCGGGAATTTCGTCGACCCTCTCCTAGTGCTCCTTCATATGGTCGCGGAGAGTCTTGTTTTCGCTTTTCTTTTCCTCCATCTTCCCCAGGATGGCGGTCAGCGTGCTATCTTGTGTTTGTGCTTCGACGGGTTGGTTTGTTTACTCGTGTCTCCTCTTGTTCACCTGTGGTAGTGGTGATACTCGCCGTTGGTATTGCCTTCATGTTACCTTGTGGTGGTTTCGACTAAGCCACCCAGGGTGCTTGTTAGCCACTTTTCCAGCAATTTCTTGACCACCGAGGGCGCCTCTTTGACAGCGGATGTGGAGGCTCCTTTATCATGCAAGATCATTGGATCTTCGGAGGGGGGGAGGTGAGATCTCTGCTTCTGGTGCAGTGCCAGGGGTTGTGTTGGTGACAGCGTCGTCGCTGACCTCATTGAGAAGGCGAAGAAGATTGGTTGTGACCCCCATTATTGCTTTGGATCTGGCGTTATTTTCGGCCATTTTTGGTTTTTGCGTGATATAGAGGAGATGGTTGGCTGATCTTTAGGTGGATACTACGATTTTGATTCTCGAAATCCCCACAGACGGTGCCAAATTATTTGGCTCGAAAGTTAATCGTTACTTTGTAAGATCGAAACAATCAAAAAATTAAGAAAGGGGTAAATCGTAATCAAATATAGTGAACGTAGGTATAAGATCAACGTGATTGTAATGTCAAGATATTAATGAAGAACTTTAATAGTAATTGCTTGTCACAGTTGAGAGAAGAAATAGAGAGTGAATGAGAGAATCGTATTATTAGATAATAACATTTAGTCGTTTACAATAGGGTATTACCCTCCCTTTATATAGAGAGGAGGCCTCCATACTAAAACAATATACCGTTAAGGGGTGGTCGGCGTCCTTTTAATGGGGACGTCCAAATATAAACGACGTCACTCATGTTCTTACGCCCGAACTGCACCATCACTGTAAGGGACGTATGAGAGGGGTCGTACCCTTATCACTTGTAAGTATGGGAAAGGCCACATTTGACCCGTATGGTTAAGCCATATTTAGCACCATACATTTGCAAAACTAGGAAAGCTTTACCGTTCAAAAAGAACAAACCCTTATATACCAAAAAGCAGCTGTCTATAATTATTTCTTCCTCCGGATAAAGCATGCTCCTTCCTATAGGAAGATGAACTGGGCCTGGTTGTTAAAAATTGGTAACGAGTGGTCGTATTCAGAAATTGTCGCTACTCTTGCATGTGTGCCACGACACCACATACTATGCCTAGCTAAAGAGGACAATTTTGCTGTTAATAATTCAAGGGAAATATCCTACTTTATTAATCGGTCAGTTGGAGAGAAATATTCATTTGGGAAAAATGGTGGCCCCCTACTGCTCCTGTTCTCAACACATTTGAATTATTCAGCATGAGACCACACACTTCGTAACTGACCCATCACTGATCTTCAAATACTATTACTCCAATTTTTTTTTCTTTTACTAATTTAACCCATGGGTGGAAGAAATGCTTTAACTTATTTAAAACAGTTTAATACAAGTTTAATGATACAATTAGGGATGTCAATGGGATAGTGCGGTGCGGGGCGGGGCGGGTTAAACTTTAGCGGTGCGGAATGGCAATGGTCAGTGCGGTGTCACACAATATCTCGAAGATGAGACATGAAATAAATAAGCTAATAGATCTGATCTATTCTGTTCGTCTGGGGGGATGACACAGTTGGTTTGAAGAGCGGTTATTCATACATATGATCTGGGATCGATTCTCCTTTAATGCCTTATGGGTCGAGTTTGTCACACACGATTTGTCTAGTGCGATTTATATTCCCTATGATTTGCAGTTATTACACAATGGAAGGTTTATCCGGTATGCATGGGATGCTCTCCCTAAGAGCAGAAGCTATAGCGACCGGAAGTTTTACTTAAATTCCAAAAAAAAAATGGATCTGCTCCATTCTCCTTTTATCCCCACGTAGTTGAGGAAATTTAAAGGTATGTAATGGTCATGAAACTACCTGTATTCTAATTCTTGTACTAAAGTTCAAATTGTGACATATCGAGCACTAACGCTATCCGTTGGAAACAGGTCAACAGGTAGAGGGGAGTTTAGGATTATTAAGCTATGAGTTTACATATATTCACTACTTATTGCAGTTTTTGTGTATTTTTATATATAAATTTATATTTGCGAGACAAAAAGAAATATCCTATGGGTGTGATACCCAATGAGGTTTAGCTATCCCACGTTTTATATATATATGATATCTGTTTAATAAAAAAAAGTTAGAATTTATAAGAACACGGGTTACTGATAATCAAAAGAATATATAAAAAGAAGTGATTTAGGTAGCAAGAGAGTAATCAAAAGAAAAATAAGTAAACCAAAGTATATTCCAATAGTATTTTTTGTGCCCTTACAATTGATTAGATATCTCCCTTTTATAGATACCTTGTAGATATGCGCTTTGTCCAAATTATAATGAGGCTATTATGAGTAATTAAAAACATTGAATGCTACGTTACATAATGATTACATTCAATACAAATTCTCTAACGTATTTAACATTTAATACCAATTAAATGTCGTATATGCTCTTTTTTCTATTGTTAGATTCATTTATTGTGATTCTCGGATATAAATGACTTAGATAGGTACGGGCGTTGAGTTATTTGAAGCATGTGCCTCTTCCTCTACCTTTGCTCGTATCTATAGTGACCCGTGCCTCTTGGCTAGCTGTAATTCTTTGACCATTTGACCAGTCTATGTGTCTCGACACGTAACCTTTATATTTAAATATAATTTTTTAATACAGATAGTCATCCACTTTTCATTTATTCATCAGTTGAATATTTGGGAAGTGGATTTCATTAAAAGAGAATTTTTGTCACCATTAATGCTATGACAAAATTGACGCTTCAATTGTCGCTTCCATTTATTGCTTCGTACACGTTTTATTTTTCAATTGGTTCTGCAGTTTTGCAGCCCCTTTCAAGGCTTTTTTACGGCTTCACTATTCGCGAAGTGCTAGTTATCATTATTATGGTTCTTCCATCACTACACTTTTACCTTTGGTGGCTGCTTATCAATATAAATAACGTTTTTTCTTGTGTTGTACCACATAAAGCTTATTGAATACTTAATTCCTCAAATCTCAGTTCTCTTTTTCCTCACAGTATTCTTCCTCGCCATGCTTTCACCAAACCCTAACCCTATGAGAGTTCCCATTATTGATATATTCCCTAATACCCCCATTAGGCATAGAAGGGGATGTAAGATTCGTAGATTAGGGTCTACTCGTAGTGGTGGTTCGTCTATACCTTCTCCTAGTTCTGGTCCTTCTTCTAGAACCAGAGGTTTCCTTTCTCACAAATCTTCTTCTATGGGTTAAGTACCTTCTGAACCATTACGTGAGCCTTTAGTAGAGGAGATAGTCTTTACAGAACTATCTTTTTACCATGGTAGGGAATCTCTTAAGAAGCAGGTTTTCGCTTTAGATCGTGTTGATGCTTACCCCACTCAAGTTACAGAAGTTTTGACTCTTGTAGGTCGTAAAGACTGCCATTGGAGTAATGATTTTCCCATTATTATTCCTAATCCAAATCAAAGAATTACTTCTTACTTGACTAGGTTCTCTTTTGTTTATACATGCCCTTTCACTTTAGGGCTCAAACCAGCTATTGACCCAGTCATTCTTGAATTTGGCCGTTTCTTCAATGTCTGTTTGGGTAAAATTGGCCCAATCGTATGGAGGGTTGTTGCCTGTTTGACGCATTTAACCAATATGGATGATGTTTTCTTTACTTTTGCTCACCTGATTCACCTTGACTCTCCTAAGCTTTTCCGTAATGGCATTTTACCCTAGTGGCCAAGAGTAAGAGGGTTTTGGTGAGCCCTGAAGATGACAAGGATCGTGGTTGGTATGCCCGATTTGTTGTTGTCCCCACTGTTGGCTTAGTGGGTGAGGATTGCGTTCCCTTCCCTGAGAAGTGCAATTTTGCACGTAAGTCTTTTATCCTTCTCGTACCTTTTTTCTTCAAGTTTATCAACTTCTCCAATTTTGCCTTTTTTAGCAACAATAAGAGTTGTGGAGGATGTTCTTAATTTCTGTGGTTTGGTAGATAAATTGCTGAAGACCGCACCAATGGATTGTAGTCATGGAAAACACTTTCTAATCATTATGGTTGGAAAGTAAAGACTCATAGTAAGAGTTTTTATTTTATCTTTCACGCATATATTTTTTTCTATATTGCTCTAACTCTCATCCTTCTTTTTATCAGTATTTTCTATTCGAGAAGTTACTATTAAAGCAGTTGTGGCCTCTCGTGTCTCTTCGGGAACTTGTGATCCTTCGGGGACCCGTATCTCTTTAAAAGGAGCCTGAGAAATAGTTTTGGATTCTTCTTTTCCAAAAAGGAAATTTGTTGAAGAGGAAGACACTAAAAAAGAGGAAGATTGGGGCTCCCTAGTGACGAGGCCACGAGCTAGGAGATGCATCGTCTCTGATGACAAAGCTGAAGTTTTCCCTCGTCTTTCTGTTTCTCTTACCGAACCTGTTGAAACCCCAGTAATAATTCTTGACGATGATGTCACTCTTCATGATACTCGTGATTCTATTGATCAACTTTTTATTAGTGGTTTTGGTAGTGGAAGTTTAGGATTTGTTTTAGATAAAATACCCTTATCTTCTTTTTCAACTCCCGTGCATGTGATTCTTTCCTTACCAGCCCCAGCTGTTTCTGTTCCTTCCTCTACTGTTTTGACTTCTTCTACCGCTCCTCATTTAATAATTCCCCATCCTATCATTCATCATACGGAAGTGGGCTCTTCAAGTATAAGTGCTGCTATGAGAAGGGTAATTATTGAAGTTTATGCTAATAGCAACCTTTTGAGGAAGTCGGGTCAGGCATCGGCTGGAGCCTTTTATTGGCCTAATTGAAAAAGCAAAGTTGGAGAGCCATAGTTCCCTGACCTTAATGAATGATATTGTGCATGCCACTTTGAAGTTATGTTCCTTCTATCCCTTCTTTACTTTGTAAATTTATTTTATCTTTGGGATTCTTATTTCCCTTCATTTTTTAGGGCAATCTTATCGGCACAAAAATGATGAACAGAATCCCCCTCTTGGAAAAGGTAGCACATGATTTTGACAAGATAGCATGTGATTTTCAATTGGAGGCAATCAATTGGAAGGAATAATTTGAGAGTGCACAAATTGATATGGAAGATTTACAAGAGAGGAAGAGTGCTTAGAGCAGCAGGTGCGGGCTTTAACTTCAGAGTTAGCAGTTATAAAAGTTTCCTCAAGCCAAGCAGAAAAAGAATGTCTCGAATCCTCCTTCTCAGAGCAACTATCTAAGGCCAGTGAAGAGAATATAGTGTTGAAGGCTCTTTTGAGTCAAAAAGAAGTTTACGCTGCTCGTGCAAATCTTAAATAAAGCACAAGAAGGCATTCGAGTCTCTACTAATAAGGTGCGTGCTTTAGAGAGCTCTCATGCCTCTCTTTAAGCTTCTAATAACTCCGTCTTGGCTGAAAATGAAGAGCTAAAGAATGGGGTTGCTGACTGGGAAAAGGATTATGAGATCCTTGAAGAAAAATCTGTTGTTAAGGTAAGTTAGGCATTTTTAAATTCACGTCGTGATACCCTAATTGAAGCTGGCCAAGAAAACTTCAACCTGGAGTCGGAGTTAGCTAAGATCAATGAATTCATTGAAAAAAGCTCAGCAAACTCAGGACTTCTCTTCTCCCATGGTTGAAGCTCCCGTAAATGTTAAAGCTGATACGGGTATTCCAATTCTTTCAAGCCCAATCAAGCATGTTGCCGCAAGCCAAGTTGAAACCGCATATGTTGATGCGCCTGCCTAAATTGAGCCCGCTGCTATTGATGCTCCTGCTTCAATTCCACAAACTTCTCAATCACCAATTTTAATCATTTGAATGATTTCATTTTTATTTTTATTTTGGAAAATTGTAATCAAACTCTTAGCTTCATTTGAGTGTTGATTTTTATTAACAGGCTAGATTTAGGTAATTTGGCGATTGTTTATGCTCCCGCTTGATTATGTTCCAATTTCATAATATGGTTAAATGATGCAAAAATTGGCTATAATTGTGAATTTTACACATTGCAGGAGGAGGAGCCTATGTGATGCCTTAATGTCACGACCCGGATTTCCCACCATCGGGAGTCATGATGGCGCCTACTAATGGAAGATAGGCAAGCCAAACATTAATTACTCCTCCATTAATTACATTCTTATTAAGACATTATAATTAAAAAAACATATAAATTACGAAGGAATAATCAAACTTAGAGGAAGACTTAGTCAAATATGATAAAAACCCAAACATGATACAATACCAAGACAGGTGTCATAATACTCACGAACTTGTAAGAATAATACTACATAATTGTCTCGAAAGAAATATAAGCCGTTTATCTCGATTACATGAGATAACGTAATGAAAACATAGATAAAAGAGACAATCTGGGTCCGCCAGGACGCACTGTAGGCTACTCGTAGTCTGAACGGATAAGTCACAAGTCGCTACGCATTGTCCGTAATTACGTGATCTGCTAAAAGAAGCGCAGAAGGTAGTATCACATACAATCCAATTCTTACATGTCGTCGGTAAGTACGTGCTTATCTCAGCGAACTAATGGCCGATGCTAGGCGTTAGGTTAACGCTACACCACTGTACCGTCTACAGTAAAACTTATATATATATACAATACATTTATATGAAAGACTCTCGCTTCCGAAGAATAACACATCGACTAGACATTCGTGATATCCTAATCAATCAGACAAGCGGGTACATCTTTTCACTTCTTGCTCTTTCATTTGCATATATCTGCATGTGGCGCACCACCCGCCCAACTATCACAGAATTACATCTAGGTAAGTGACTACCCGCTTCGAAATATATCAATAACTATGGCCAATGCCAAGTATGCCAACATTTAAATCACTTTGTGGTCGGCGGCCACACTATCACATTTCTTATTATATAAGTGGTTGTCGAGGCCACACGATCCCAACTCATAAATATATAAGTGGTCGGCGCGCTACACGATCCCATTCATAAATATATATGGTTTGCATCGCTGCCACCATCGATCCCAATCCATAAATATATATATTACCTGGCATTTAGCTAATAATCTCTACATCAAAAATATTTATAATTACTGGTTTCAAACCAACAATTGATAATAATTTCAACAATTTGATTCTCCATTACCTGTATAACACCAATAACTCTTAATCAACAATTTATTCATAACTAAATTCATATTCCTTCAAGCTATGATAGAACAAACACTTACCCTCAAATGTTTACTTTGTTACAATCTGTGGCAATGCCTTTTCCTTTCAAATTCGGCTCCAATCCAATCGGATCTATACACAATTGATTTAATATCATCAATACTACTCAACAAACTAATTCATAAAGCCAATTTCAACTTTTACAACATTCTGCCCGGAATAGTGAATTTCGACCCCGGGTCCACATGGTCAGAACTCGGGGTTCGGACCAAAATCCGGTTACCCATCCCCCCACGAGCTCAAGTATATGATTTGTTTCAAAATCGGACCTCAATTCGAGGTCCAATTACCCAATTCATGAAAATCCTATATTCTACCAAAAACAAGAAATTTCTACCATGAAAACCTTTGATTTCTCTTGAAAAACATGTTTAATGATGTTAGGAATTGAAAGAATTAAATAAAAAGTGACTTACGAGTGTTTTGGAGTGATTTTGCTCTTGGAGAATCGTGTGTGGTGTGTTAGGTTTTAAAAGAATGAAGAAAAGAGGTGAAAATTCGTTTAAGTATCAGATTGCACATCTGCGGTTATGGGAATTGTGAACGTTTGTTCGCAATTGCGAACATAGTAGGTTTGGGGACTGTTGCTCTCGCATTTGCGAACTCTGGCCCAAGGTCTGCCAGTCTCGCATTTGCGAGACCTCCTTCGCATTTGCGAGCTTGGTTATTTTCCTGAGTTCCTCGCATTTGCGAGAATTTACTCACATTTGCGAGCCCTGCCTTGTTCTGCCATCTTCGCATTTGCGAAGATTGGTTCGCATTTGCGAACTAAGGCTGGATCTGATCCTTTTTCGCAATTGCGAGCATTTCTTCGCAATTGCGAAGATATCAGTTGGGGGAAAAATACCAGCTGTGTTATTTTTCAGAATTTGCTCCAAACGGCCTATCAAATCTTTACCCGAGCCCTCGGGTTCTAAGCCAAACATGCACACAACTTCAAAAACATATTACAAAATTGCTCGTGCGATCAAATCGCCAATATAACATCGTTTTCATCAAATCAAGCCTCAAGTTCATGATTATCTTTCTTTTATGGTTTTCAAAACTTTCAAACTTGGAACTCAAGGTCCAAAACATATCAAAGGACATCCGAATGTCACCAAACTTTGCAAAAAGCACATATATAATATTTAAGACTTGTAACTGGCGTCGGAACCAAAATACGAGCCCGATACCAAGGTCAATTAATTCATTTCTTTAACAATTACATCAAAAACAATTTCATAGAAAAATTCATAACTTGGGCTCTAGGCCTCAGAATTCGACTTCGGACGCATGTCCAAGTCCCATATTTTCCTACGGACCTCTCGGGACCATCCAATCTCGGGTCCGGATCTGTTTACCAAAAATGTTGACCAAAGTCAACCATATCAATATTAATATCATTTTTATCCAAATTTCTCATAGAATTCATATTTTCTATCACACCACTGTCTATAAATAGCAACATCTGGCTTCACATAACTATCCATTATAAATTTTAGAGTAAAAAATAAGAGCTTACCTAATGACCTACCGGCCTGAATAGGGATGTGATAAGGTATACCAACTTGAGTCATATCTTCAGTTTGAAATAGGTGGAACTATTTAAACTTCATTTCTTCCTACGCTTCCCACATCATCTCTTCCACATTCTTGCTTCTCAATAAGACCTTCACGGAGGCTACCTCCTTATCCCGTAGCTGGTGGATCTGTCGATCTAGGATGGCAACTAGAATTTCCTCCTATGATAAGTCCTCTATAATCTGTACATCATCCGTAGACCCCACTCGGGTAGGATCGCCAATGCATTTTCGTCACATAGATACGTGAAAATCGGATGGATAGACTCTAATTTCAAGGGCAATTCTAACTCATAAGCTACTTAGCCCAATTTGCAAATGATCTTATAAGGCCCAATATACCGTGGGCTAAGTTTGCCTTTCTTGCCAAACCTCATCAAACCCTTCATAGGTGACACCGTTACGAATACCCAATTACTAATCCCGAACTCTAAATATCGTCGCGGCATGTCAGAATATGACTTCTAACAACTCTAAACTGTCAATAGTCGCTCCTGGCTAAGCTTTACTTTTTCTATGGACTGCTGAACCAAGTCTAGCACATGTAACCCAGATTCTCCAACATCAAACCACCCTATATGAAGTATGCACTTATGCTCATACAAAGCCTCATACGGAGCCATCTGGATACTGGATTGGTAACTGTTATTATATGCAAACTCGATAAGAGGTAGATGTTCATCCCAACTTATTTCAAAATCCAAAACACATGCTTGTAACATATCCTTGAGCGTCTGAATTGTGCGCTTGGCTTGCCCATCAGTTTGTAGATGAAAAGCCATGCTGAGATTCACTTGAGTCCCTAGACCTTTCTTAAATGATCTCTAAAAATATGCTGTAAATTGGGCCCTACTGTCAAATATAATAGATATTGGTGCTTTGTGTAGTTGCAATATCTCCTTAATATATAGTTTTGCATAATCTTCTGCTGTATATGTAGATCTAACCGGTTGGAAATGAGCTGATTTCATGAGCCTAGCGACTAACACCCATTTCGAACTTACAATGAGAATGAGGTAAACCCGTTATAAATTCTATGTTTATCACCTCCCATTTTCATGTCGGGATCTCTATAGTCTGTATTAGCCTTCCGGGCTTCTGTTGCTCTATATTTACGTGCTAGCAACTAGAACACTGGGCGACATACTCAGCCATTTTCATCTTCATATCGTTCCACCAATACATGTCTTTCATGTCATGATACATCTTCGTCGACCCAGGGTGTATGGAGTACCATGAATAATGTGCCTATAAGATAATCATGTCTCGTAGCCTTATTATATATGGAACAAACAAAAAACCCTTGTATCTGAGAAGCATCTCTCTTGAGTTCTAACAACGGCTTCTTCTACTGCGGAACTCGCTCTCTAAACTTGACCACCTCTGGGTCCTCGTATTGCCTCTCCTTTACTTCAGCTATGAGAGATGATTTTGCAGTATTTTGGAGTACAATTCCACCATTGCTAGAGTCTACTAACTGAACCCGCAAACAAGCCAATTGATGAATCTCTCTAGTTAATTTTCTTTTTTTGGCCTCTACATGTGCTAAGCTACCCATAGATCGGTGACTTAAGGCGTCCGCTACAACATTAGCTTTCCATGGATGGTAGAGAATGTTATCATCGTAATCTTTCAATAACTCAAGCCATTTCCTCTGTTGCAAATTCAACTCTTTTTTGCTTGAAGATGTATTGCAGGCTTTTATAATATGTGAATACATCAACATGAACACCATAAAAATATTGGCGTCATATCTTATGTGTATGGACAACTACAGCTAATTCAAAGTCATGGGTCGGATAATTCCGCTCATGCTTCCTTAACTGCCTTGAAGCATATGCAATTACTTTCCCATATTGCATCAGGACACATCCTAAACTGGCACCTGAGGCATCACAATGTATGTCATAACCATCTAGACCCTCTAGAAGCACTAGAACTGGTGTTGAAGTCACCCTATTTTTAAGCTCCTAGAAACTTCGCTTGTAAGCCTCCGTCCACTGAACATAGTTTTTTCTTGCGTCAATATGGGGACCCAAACTGATGGGCTGCAACGAGTACTCGGTACCTTACTCAGTCGAGTACCTACGTAACACATCTTTCATATTATACTATTATAGGTAAATGACCCATAGAGGCTGTCGTGAGATAAGTAGAATAAAACATATGGAAATACTAGACATTGAATGCCCCAACATGTAATCCAAACTTATACATATGGCATAGTCCGACAAGACCAAAAATGTTAACTCGTATACTGAATATAGGCTGACAAGGACATAAAATCTTTCTTGCGTCGATTAAATTTGCGTTCCGCTATCACATATTCCACTTCCTTCACCAAGGAAGACCAGTAATTCATAATGTCCATATCGAAAAGTGAACGTCATTTTGGGACATCGATGTCCTAATCTTCATCGATGATAGCAGATCTCAAATCTATCTTTGAAAATACCTTGCCACCCTGAAGCTGGTCAAATAAATCATCAATTCATGCAAGTGATATTTATTTTTGATAGTCACCTTGTTTAACTCGTTGATAGTCAATGCACATTCTCATCTAACCATCTTCTTCTTTACAAATAATATCAGTGCACCCAAGGCGAAACACCTGGTCTAATGAAACCTTTTCAAGTAAATCCTGCAATCGTTCTTCAATTTTAATTTCAGTGCTATTTATTTCTAATGGAAATGGGATGAGTGCCTGAGCCAAGTCAATGCAAAATCAATGTCTCTATCTAGCAGATATCCTGCAAGTCGACGAAATACTTCGTGAAATTCGTAACTCATAGTGCATGTAGTCAGTAAGGAACCTCAAGACTAGAATCACTTGATATAGGCCAAATAAGCCAAGCATCCTTTCCAACCATACCTGAGCTTTAACATAAGAAATAACATTACGACTAGTATGACCTAAAATTCCTTTCCACTCTATACGAGGCGAATTTGGCAGCTAAAGTCACAGTCTTGGCATGGCAATCTAAAATAGCATGATATTGAGATAGCCAGCCCATGCCTAATATAATATCAAAGTCCACCATATTTAGGAGCAATAAATCAACATGGGTCTCAAGACCCTCAATAACTACAATACATGACCGATGAACTTGATCAACCACAATAGAATCGCCTATTGGTGTAGATACATGAACATGAACACCCAGTGGATCACTAGGCTGAAACAAGTACGGTGCAAAATAGGAGGACACATACGAATATGTAGACCCAGGGTCAAATAATGCTGATGCCTTTCTATCACAAACCAAAATAATACTCGTAATGACTGCATCTAACACTCAGCCTCTAGTCTGGCAGGAAGTGCATAACATCGGGGATGTGCCCCACCACCCTGAGCAGTATCTCTAGGACGATCAGCCGCTGGCTGGTCTCTACCTCTATTGGTCTGAGATCCACCTCTATGACCTTTGCCTCCACTTCTATGTCCTCTACCCCCGCCTCTAGCTGGCTGGGCAGGCTGTGGGGGAACTGGGGCCTGAACCATAGCACGAGAACCCTGCTGCTGAGATCTGTCAGAAGCTCGAGGGCAATACTTTGCAATGTGCCTAAGATCGCCGCACGTAAAACAAGCCCTCGGCTGCTAAAAATAGCGAAGTGGTAGTGCATTGATAGGCTGCTGATCAGAATAGCGTGGCTGAGAATTACGACCACCAGAAGCATCATGAGATACCTGAAGAGCTGACTGATAAGGCCTAGGAGGATGGCCTCTATCATGAGAATCTCTACCTCCAGACGAGGTACCACTGAATCTACCCGAATTACGGGGTCTGTTATCTGATCCATGTCCTGCTCCCTGTGACAGAGCCATCTCGATCCGGCGGGTTGCATTAGCCGCATCCTGAGCAGTGTGCTAGGCGCCATCACGACCGGATTTGGGGTCGTGATATCCTCACTCTCTCCCGATCTGTGGGAAGTATGATAATAGCATGACGAGCCAGGTCCACGAACCTAGTCTCGCACTGTGTGACAGACATAGAACCCTGATGAAGACGCTCAAATTGTCTGCGCATAACCTCCCGCTGAGTTGCTGGAAGGAACTTCTCCAAGAATAATTTTGCAAATTGCTCCCAAGTCAAAGATGACGATCCCGCTGGCCTGGATAGACAATAATATCTCCACCAAGTCTTGGCGGAACCAGATAATCGAAAAGTAGCAAAGCCCATACCATTAGTCTCCATAATACCCATAGTACGGAGAACTTCGTGGCAGCTGTATAGGAAATCCTGTGGATCCTCTGAAGGAGTGCCACTGAATGTGGTAACAACTTGGTAAACCTGTCCAACCTCCATAATGCGTCAGCAGACATAGGTGCACCATCACTAGCCTGAGTCCCTATGACCGGCTGAACTGCCTCAGCTGGCTGAATCACAGGTACCCGAGCCTGGGGAATTACTGGCTCCGGAGTGCGCGTAGCAGGAGTCTGATTACCTCCTCCAGCTTGAGAAGTGGCTGGTGCTTCTGCCAGTAAACCTGCTCTGGTGATATGGTCCATAAAACCTACTATCCGGACTAAAGCATCTTGAAGGTCCAGTGTAAACATAACCCCTTCTGGGACCTGAGCTGGGCCCACTGGAACTGCTGGGGCTAGAACCTCCTCCTCGATATGAACCTGAGGTTCAGCCACCTATACTGCTGCTTGGGGCTGAACTATGCCCCTACCTCGGCCTCTAGGATGGCCCGGACCTCGGCCTCTGCCCCTAGCGGGAGCTGCTGCTGCTAGGACCTCGGGCTGCTGGTCATTAGATGAGGATGCGGGTGTTCTTGCGATCTGCGGAAGAACAGAGTAGAAATTCAATTAGCATTTGAAAGATCAAAGTCGAACAACTAGAAAGAATAAAGGGAAGATTTTCCTAACTCGTAGCCTCTGGGGGATAAATACAGACGTCTCCGGACCGATCCCTCAGACTCTACTAAGGTTGTTCGTGAGTTGTGAGACCTGTGCAACCTAGTGCTCTGATACCAACTTGTCACGACCCGGATTTCCCACCATCGGGGGTCATGATGGCGCCTACTAACGGAAGCTAGGCAAGCCAACTATTACTTACATTTTTCATTAGTTACCAAACTCCTCTTAAGACTTTAAATTAAAAACATATAACTACAACGGAATAATTAAAGTTAGCAGAAGACTTAGTCAATTTTATCAAATATGATACAGAAACCCAAACATGATACACTACTCAAGACTGGTGTCACAATAGTCACGAACTTCTAAGAATAATACACACAATTGTTTGAAAGAAATATAAGCTGTTTATCTCGAATACATGAGATAACATAATGAAATACATAGATAGAAGAGACAACGGGTCCTGCGGACGCATGCAAGGCTACCTCGTAGTCTCAGTAGTCGAAATATCCACAATCGTGCTACTGCCGCTGCTGTTGTCCGTAACCTGTATCTGCGCAAAAAAGAGCGTAGAGTGTAGTATCAGCACAACCGACCCCATGTGCTGGTAAGTGCATGTCCTATCCCAGCGAAATAGTGACGAGACTAAGGCCAGTCACCCACATAAACCTGTACAGTTGAAATATATATACATATACAAACGTTATAAGGAAAGACTCTGCTCTGAAATAACAGTCAATAACTCATGATATCCAGAGTAATCTAGTCAATCGAATAAATCTTACTTTCATGTCTCAATTTATTTTTCATTTCATATCTTGTGGTAGGCGTACCACCCGCTCCCAAATGTAACAATAAATTATACCTTGTGGTAGGCGTACCACCCGCTCCCAAATATATCAATAATTTATACCTTGTGGTAGGCGTATCACCCGCTTCCAAATATATATCAATGAATTATACCTTGTGGTAGGCGTACCACCCGCTCCCAAATATGTCAATAGGCTATCGGCAACTATGGCCAATGCCAAGATTTAAATCACTTTGTGGTCGGCGTGCCACACGATCCCATTTCTTATCATATAATTGGTCGGCGCGCCACACGATCCCAATTCATAAATATATATATTACCGGTATTTAACCAATAATCTCTGCATCAACAATATTTATAATTACCAGTATAACACCAATAACTCTTAATCAACAATTTATTCATAACTAAATTCCTATTCCTTCAAGCTAGGATAGAACAAACACTTACCTCAAATGTTTTACGAACAATTCAATCTGTGGCAATGCCTTTTCCTTTCAAATTCGGCTCCAATCCAATCGTATCTATACACAATTGATTTAATATCATCAATACTACTCAACAAACTAATTCATAAAGCCAATTTCAACTTTTATAACATTCTGCCCGGAATAGTGAAATTCGACCCCGGGCCCACATGGTCGGAACTCGGGGTTCGGACCAAAATCCGGTTACCCATCCCCCCACGAGTTCATGTATATGATTTGTTTCAAAATCGGACCTTAATTCGAGGTCCAATTTCCCAATTTATGAAAAACCCTATATTCTAACAAAAACAAGAAATTCTACCATGAAAACCTTTGATTTCTTATTGAAAAACATGTTTAATGATGTTAGGAATTGAAAGAATTAAGTAAAAAGTGACTTACAATTGTTTTGAAGAAGAAGAAATCTCCGTGAAGAGTCGCAAACGGGTGTTTTGGGTTGTAAAAGTGAAGAAACGAATCAAAAATCGTGATTTACAGTCTCTGTGTTCAGATTTGAGAATATGGGTTCGCAATTGCGAACCTCACCAATTCTGAGTTTGACCAATTTCTGGAGTTTGAAATTCGCATTTGCGAACTTTGTTCGCATTTGATAACACTCAGCAGGATAGGAATGTTCTCATTTGCATAACCATTGTTTGCAGTTGTAAACACAACATGAGATTAGATGAAGATCGTTCGTGATTTGCTAACACTGTCAGATAGAGAATGTTCAGCATTTGCGAACTATTGTTTGCGATTTGCAAACACAGGCAGATATGGGACGTTTACGATTTTCGAATCCATTGTTCGTGATTTGCGAACAAGGTCAAGTAATGGTGGACTTCAGATTTGCGATCGTGAGTCCGCATTCGCGAGCTCTCGCTCGATTGCCCTTCGCAATTAGGAAATGCTTCGAATTGCAGTTAACAGTTGGGTGAAAAACCAGCAGGCAAAAATTCAGGAATTGATCCTACGGCCTATCAAATCTTTACCCGAGCCCCTCGGGCTCCCAACCAAACATGTACACAACTTCAAAAACACATTATGAACTTGTTCGTACGATCACATCGCCAATATCACATCGCTTTCATCAAATCAAGCCTCAAATTCATGATTTTCATACTTTTGGTTTTCAAAACTTTCAAACTTGGAACTCAAGGTCCAAAATGTCTCAAACGACATCCGAATGTCACCAAACTTTACAGAAATCACATATATAATATTTAAGACTTGTACCGGGCATCGGAACCAAAGTACGAGCCCGATACCAAGGTCAATTAATTCATTTCCTTTAACAATTACATCAAAAACAATTTCATAGAAAAATTCATAACTTGGGCTCTAGGCCTTAATTCGACTCTGGACGTATGTCCAAGTCCCATATTTTCCTACTGACCTTTCGGGACCATCCAATCTTGGGTCCGGATCCGTTTACCAAAAATGTTGACCGAAGTCAACCATATCAATATTAATATCATTTTTATCCAAATTTCTTATAGAATTCATATTTTCTATCACAAAATCTTTCCGGCTACATGCCCGGATTGTGCACGTGAATCGAGGCAACATAGAATGAGGCTTTCAAGGCCTCAGAAGCTCGAAATGATTAACAAAATAAGTGATGACCCTTTGGGTCGTCACACTTAAAGTTGTGATTGGAGCTACTTTGGAGTAAGAAGTACCCCTTGGAGTTGAGTGTGTGTGAAGACTAGACAAAAAATTGAGGAAATAAAGGCTCGGACTAGCGCGATCGCGCTAGTCCAGATGCGGGAGGCAGAATGCCAGTCAACTAGCGCGAGCAGTAGCGCATTCGCGCTAGTTCCAGTTCCGGAAAAGAATTGTTAGGGGTAAAATTGGAAGTCTAGAGGAAATTTTACTTAACCTATATAAAGTAAAGCTCGCCCAAGGATTAAGTATGAAGGTTTTCATAGTTTAGTGCAAGAAAAAGAGAGGCAAGAGGCAAGGAAGAGATTCCAATATCTAGTTCTTCTTTTCTTCATTTTGTTTTTACAATTTGAATGATATTGAATATTATTGACTTGAACAATACTATAAGTGGCTAAAACTTATTGTTTTAGGGTCATGGGTGAAACATGAACGTTGTTGTTCAGAGTTTAATTTAACGAAGTTGATTTTATCATATTGGGTTGTTTATTTAATTTTGTTCTCAATTATTTTGCTGAGTAGCTAACAGTAAATTACTATATACGAATGTATAATTAAACTCAAAAGTGGGAACTCTAGATTGCATATAGAATTAAATAGAGCAAGTTCTTGAACCTAGGCATCGAGAAAAGTATTTGCAATCAGGATAGGCATATACCTAATTGCCTTGCTTGGTTGAAATACAAGAACTATAAATGCATTCTTGTAATCTAAATTCCATAGACATATAGGCATTAAGTTAATTTGAATAGGCGAGTGAGGAGTCGACAGATCCTTATGAGTATTATTAACCCTGTCAATCAACAATCCAGATAAATCAATTAGGTATTTTAAGCCGAGAGCACGACACGATTGTTAGCTAGCCTCTGTTCCTGGAACATTCCTACTGATTGTTATTCGAAATTACTAGTTGTTTGGTTGAGTATACTAGTTGTTTCATTAATTGATATTTTTAGGTAGTAGATTAGAGACGATTATATTTTTTGGAAAAATATTTTGGATAGATAAGTTAATTGAGTTTGAATCAGTCAATAGTTAATCACAAGTCTTCGTGGGAATGATACTCTACTCACTACTTTATTACTTGACGATCACGTACACTTGCGTGAGTGTTTTGATCGCAACAATTTTGGAAATGCAAGTCTCTAAGTCTTTTATGGGTCAATCTGTATAAACAATTTTATAGTTTTATGACTAAGTTCGTACTTAGTCTCCAGTTTTTAAGTATTAAAAAGTTTTTCATATCATTATCTTAAACTTCTGTTTGCTTTATTCTTACCTTTATTTTTATGGACTTATAGAATAATTTACATTTTTGTTCTTCGAAAATACTTCTATTAATCTCATGACTAACTAGTTTAAACATGAGTTTTATAAAATAGGGCCCTTTTATATTTTCATACTTAATGAAAAAAATGTCTCAACTTCATAATGGTGTTATCATACGATAAAAAAAATAGGAACACACATGTTTCTTTGAAATAACTTTGACAAATTTTTATTTTTGAACCTTGCCGAGTATTGAATAATACTTTACATGTATTTGAATTACATTTATAACTTTTTCGTAACTGTATTTCTGTATAACAGATTTTTACAAAAGAAGAATAATAGACACGAGATTACTGTTTTTCTTTGTAACAGATTTTTACAAAAGAAAAATAATAGACACGAGGTTTTTCCTTATAACCCGTTTTAGTACACAGCCTTTACCGTAACTATAGTGATGTTTTCTTTGGCCTTAGCTCGTGACTTTGTGACTTTTACTCTGCACTTGACTCTTTTAGGCTTAAGTTTTTCTCAATCTTCTTTGCCTTCTTTATACACATGTCTGTGTATATTATGTAGTCCCCAAAGTGTTTGAGTGCTGAAGTATGAAGCTTCGAGCACTTGATATTTTCTCTCATTTGGTCACTTTCCTGAAATGAAAAAATATCAGGACTTGGAGGTGCGATTATAGATGAAGACTGATGAACCCGTTTGAATTTCTATCAGAATAATTGTAACCCTAGGCCAGGAATTTTAGGTTATTCCGTGTGCCTTACAGGTCGTGACTCATTATTTAGTATGTGTTAGCTTTTTGCCTATCATCTAAAATCATTAATAAAAGTTTAACAATTAAAAAATTAAATTTAAAATAGTGATACCTGGCTGTGGGTATTCCTTAGCAATAGTATCTCTTCAAATGAACAACATTCCAATGTGAAGGTAGTATCTTGTCATCCATTGTCTCCAATTCATATGCTCCCTTTCCTGCAGTATCACAAACTCTATAGGGTCCTTCCCATGGTGGGCTTAATTTACAGGCGTTAGCTGCCTTTGTAGATTGAAAAACATTTTTAAGCATGAAGTCCCTAATTTTGAAAAATCTGAGACATGCTTTGTGGTTGTAGTACGGTTCTATGACTTGCTTTTGTGCTGCCAGTCTTACTAGTGCAGCTTCCCTTCTTCCTTCAAGTAAATTGAGGCTTATACGCATTTCTTCATTATTAGACTCTTCTATTGCATGTATAAACCTCGTACTTGGCTCTCATAACTCAATTGGAATTAAAGCTTCTGCTCCATAAACAACCGAAAATGGTGTTTCTCCCGTATTTATTTTTGTTATTGTGCGATATACCCATAAAAGACCAGGTAGCACTTCTGGCCAATTTTCTTTTGAATCTTCTAAACGCTTCTTCAAACTATTGATTATAACCTTGTTCTTGACTCTGCTTGCCCATTACCCACTGGATGATAAGGTGTAGATGTAATTCTTTTAATGTGCTAACTTTGAAAAAATTTCGTGATTTGGGTTCCTATAAATTAAGGGTCATTATCACATACGATCTCCTTTCGTACACTATCGGCATATGATATTCCACCAAATAAAATCTTTGACTTCCTTTTGTCATACCTTTTTGAATGCTCCTGCCTCTAGCCATTTAGTAAAATAATCAGTAAGTATGAGCATATAGTTTACCTGTCCTTTTGTTTGTGGTAATGGACCCACGATATTCATTCCCCATTTCATAAATGGCCACGTTGCGATGATCGAATGTAATCACTTCACGGGTCTATGCATATTGTTACCATACCTTTGACATTTATCACATTTGGCCACGAAACTTTCCGCTTCTTCTTCAATTTTAGGCAAGTAATAATCTGCCCTAATCAAGGTTCTTGCCAGTTATCTTCCTCCAACGTGATTCCCATAATGCCCCTCGTGTATTTCTCTCGTTACTACTCCATTTGAGAAGGTCTGAGGCAACTGACTAAGGGACCACCGAACATTTTACGATATAGGTTGCCATGGTTTAATCAGTATCGAGCAACCTTTTTTCGAAGCGCTGTGAGCACATGATTTTGCCCTAAGCAAATTATTCCTAAAAATCCAAACAAAATAATTTTTTAATTTTTATTGATATTTGTGGCATTTTTGTGTTAATTAATTGCATAATAGTTTTCATATTAAAAATACAAAAAATATGCATATGCATCAGGGTTTTTAATTTTATAATATTTTTAGTATTAATTCATTTTTAAACAAATTAATGGAAAAGAAAAAATAGCATTTTTAGTGTTTTAATTGAAATTTACTATAAAATAGATTTTAAACAAATTCTAGAAATTAATTAGTTCAACAATTTGATAAAATCAAAAAATAAATACAAAAATACAAAGGAAAAAGAAAATATAAAAGAAAGTATAATACAAAAATACAAAAAACAAATACAAAAATACAAAAGAAAATACAATACAAAAATATAAAACAATAATATTTGGGCTAAAAATCTGAATAATTAATAGCCCAAAACAAAAAAAAAATGTCTAGGCCCAAAATGTTGCCCGGTCTGCCCAGCCTTAGGATCAAACGACCCCGTTTTGTTTAAATCTAATCCTGGCTGTTGAAGAGAAGTGATCTAACGGCTAAAGATTGATCTCTTCATTAAAATAATGACGGCGTTTGGAAGCTTCAATCTGGGCCGTTCATTTGATTTATCTAACGGACGAGGTCACATTTTCATTAAAATCAAACATTGTCATTTAGGGGCTCAAAAAATCTAAGCCGTTGATCCATTTAATCTAACGGCCATGGATCATCAGTGGTCTTTTAATATAACAAATATACATACAACCCTAATCAATTTCATTTCTTCTTCTTCCTTATCTCTCCGCTGCCCTCTTTTTCTGTCAATAGTCCCCGCCGGAACCCTACCGGCGGGAGACGCCGCCTTCACCAACCGCCACACTATTAATACCCCAGAACCACCATAATCTCCTGATCACACCCATGTACCCCCCTTCCCTCGAATCATACTGGATCACCTCGAATAATTAAAAGAGTGTCGCCGGAACCCTAATTCTGGCTAACACTACTTCACCCAAATCGCTTCAAAATCATACCAAAGATTCCCCTTTACGTCTTTAACCCCATTCTGATACTCTCAAGCCATAAAAGCCACTGAAAAAGTTCAAATTAAAACTCAAAGATTTGCCGGCAAATAAAAACCAACAAACTAACATCCGAGGCCCCGAAGTCCTGAAAGCTTGGTCACTAAAAAGAAAAGAAGAAAAGAAAAGCAAACAAGACTACATGAAGAAGAAAAAAGAATAAAATAAAGCTAAGTCTATTTTTTCGCATATTTGTTTATGCATATTTTAGGTTTAATTATTAGATATTATTCTTAGGATTAAATAATTAGATTCCGATAATTTCCAATATTATTATTTTTAGTATCTGTTTGATTTTCGTGGCAATTGTTGGACTCTGATGTTTGAACTAATTTCTTTTAGATATTGATATTGATAATGAGTAGTAAATTAGGGTTATTAAAATTAGTATAAGAAAATTTTATGTTGGTTTCTGAATTTTCGATTAACTATTAGTTCTTAAATTTTGATTGTGATAGTTGTTATAAATAATTTTGTTTTGTTATTAGTAGTTTTAAGAATTGAATTGTCATGACCCCAAAACTCGGTCGTGATGGCGTCCAGCATATTGCTAGGCCAGCTTGACCAATCTTACACAATACCGAGCTATCAGCTCTCAATTTCCTTTAGAAACAATATTTAACAATAATAGAAGTACGGTACTTTAGCATAAGTTGCAAAATAACCCTGCACAATTTAATATCTCCCACAGATCCGGAGTCATAATCCATGAGCCTCTACCAAGAGTACAATAGTGATACTGAATAGAACTGTATCTATCAATGCGGAAAATGTCTAAAAGATAAAGGATAGAAGGGAGTGTCAGGTCATGCGGACGCTAGCAGCTACCTCGACAGTCCAAATAAGCTCTCTCCGAGCAGCTAGGGAGTCATCCCTGCTATGATGTACTTGGATCTGCTCACAAGGTGCAGGGAGTAGTGTGAGTACTTCCAACTCAGTGGTAATAAGTACGGATAAAGACAGTAAAGATAAGAATACCCAATATTGCACTAAGCAAGGCTATATATAATAATCTCTTTTACCATTTTTAACAGTATAAGTCTCAAGATCAGCAATAACAGCTAAACAGTGCAACATGTATATCTAAATGCAATGCAGATGCATGAACATGACCGCTACGGCACGTAGCATGATCCATTTGGGTACCCGTGCTCACTATGGGGGTTCAGACTCCGGAGGGACTCCTACATCCCAAGTGCAATATTAGTGATATTCTGCGGCGCGCAGCCCGATCCACTATCAGTCCAGCTACATGCAAAGCAAGCCTCACAGGCATAGAAAATATCATTTTGAAATCTCTTTATATCAATACAGTGGAAAACAGTGTTCAGAATTACTAGAGTTTGGAAAACCTTTTTAGACAGTGTTTAGCTTAGGACTGATATCAGAATAACATGCTATAATTACAAAAGCAATGATAACGATCCTTACGGGATCTAAATAACTGGCTCACAGCCCAAAGATATCCACAACCATCCAAGTAGGAGGTTTACCGGCTCATTTATAGCCAACAACACAGTATAGTACTACACAATCGGACTAAGCCATAGTCCCCAATCACAATCGACCCCGCACTCACAGTAGAGTATGTGTCGTGCCTCAATACAACATCACATAGTGATATACCAGGGTTTCAAACCCTCAGGTCATCATCCATACCCATTACTCACCTCGACTCGGCTCGAAAACTAGCCCGCAATACCCTTGCCACAAGAATCAGCCTCCACAGGTGCAGAATCTAATCAAAACCGATATGAATACATTAGAATAGGCTAAAGGAACATAACCCAATCGAAATAACTCGAATTAGACCAAAAAACACGAAGTTGCCAAAACCCGACCCCCGGGCTCGCTTCTCGAAAAATTACAAAAGTCACATTTTAAGAATTCCTATCTCGCCACGAGTTCATACATATAAAGTTTACCAAAATTGGACTCCATTTTCCTATTCAAATTATTGATTTTCTATAACCTAGGCTTAGAGCAAAAATCCCCCATTGATACACCTCAATTCTTCCAATTTCAGAGGTAAATTCCATAATTTATCAAATATTAACATAAATTGAGTCCATGAGAGCTTACCCTTGATTTTATCCTCAAAATCGCCAAAATCGCCTCTAAGTTCGAAGCCCCAATTGAGATAGAAGTTCTAAAATTCGAATCTTTACTGTTCATTAAACCACATGTCGGTTTTCGCTTCTGCGATACTAGGCTCGCTTTTGCGAGCCTGGTCCTGTGAAAACATAGTTGTTTATGCGACATTCATTAAGTCCAAGACCGCTTCTGCGGTTGAAAACTCGCACCTGCGAGACCGCTTAAGAGGAACTTTCTCCTCTTCCGTGAGATTCTCTAATCTATTCATTTGCGCTTCTGCGGACTATTTTCCGCATCTGCGAGTCCGCCCCTGTGACTATTCTCCCGCTTCTGCGGAATCTCCATTGGCCAGTTCCTGGGCTCGCACCAGAGATCACTAATCCGCTTTTGCGGAGCCGCTTCTGCGGTCCTCCTTCCGCATAAGTGGAAACCACTGCTGCATTAATACCAGTAGTTACAAACTTCAAAAATTCATCTGTTTGACCCTCCGAAAACATCCCGAGGCCCCCGGTACCTCAACCAAAAATACAATTCCACTCTAAATCATCATACGAACTTGTTCCAATCATAAAAATACACCCTCAAACACACGAATCATCAAATTAAGGCTGGTTCAAGCCAAAGATTCAACCAAAACTTTAAAACCTACATTCTATCAAAAACCCGACCAAACGATGTCCGAATGACCTGAAAATATGCACACATATCTAAAATCACCTAATGAAGCTACTGCAACTGTCGGAATTCCATTTCGACTCCCGAATCAAAATCTCACCTATCGATCAGATTTCGCCACAATTTCAACTTAGCCAATTCAAGCGTATTTCTACACCGGACCTCTAAATTCAATTCCGATCACTCCCCTAAGTCACACATCATCTCCCGAAGTTAACTGAATCATTAGAATTTGATTCTGAGCCCTCTAACCATATAGTCAACTTCAGGTTGACTTTTAAGAAACAAGTTTCACTCAAAAAGGCTATACACCTTATTTTCTACCAAAATCGATCCAAATTCACCTGATAGACTCTAACACAGATATAGAAACATGAAACACATAAATAAGGGGATAACGGGCGGTAACTCTCATGAAGACGGGCTGGGTCGTCACATTCTCCCCAACTTAAGCAAACGCTCGTCCTCGGGCGGGTCAAGAAGCATACCTGGAGACTCAAATAAGTGAGGATATCTGCTATGCATCTCCTGCTCGATCTCCTAAGTGGACTCCTCTATGAGCCGACCTCTCCAATGAACCTTTACTGATGCAATGTCCTTGGACCTCAATCTCCTCACCCAACGACCCTATATAGCTATATGATCCACATTATAGGTCAAGTCAGCATCAAGCTGCACTGTACTGAAATCCAACACATGCGATTGGTCGCCAACGTATTTTCGGAGCATATATACGTGAAACACTGGATGAACTCCCGATAGACTGGGTGGCAAAGCAAGCATGTGGGCCACCTCTCCAATCCTCCTGAGAATCTCAAAAGGGCCAATAAATCTCGGACTAAGCTTTCCTTTCTTTCCAAATCTCATGATGCCTTTCATAGGAGAAACCTTCAATAAGACCTTCTCACCTACTAAATATGACACATCCCGAACCTTCCGGTCTGCATAGCTCTTCTGGCGCGACTGGGCTATGCGAAGTCTCTCCTGAATCACCTTCACCTTATCCAAAGCATCCTGGACCAACTCTATCCCCAACAACCTGGCCTCACCAGGCTCAAACCAACCAACTAGAGATCAACATCGTCTCCCATATAAAGCCTCATACGGCACCATCTGAATACTAGATTAGTAGCTGTTTTTATAAGCAAACTCTATGAGAGGCAAATAGTCAGCCCATGAACTGCCGAAATCAATAACACAAGCGTGCAACATATCCTACAAGATCAGAATGGTACGCTCAGACTGTCCGTCCGTCTGAGGATGAAATGCAGTACTCAACTCAACCTGTGAGCCCAACTCATGCTGAAATGTCCTGCAAAACTGCGAAGTGAACGGAGTACCTCTGTTTGATATGATAGAAACTAGAACTCCATGCAATCTCACAATCTCATGAATGAATATCTCTGCTAACCATTCTGAGGAGAATGTAGTACACACATGAATGAAGTGAGCTAACTTGGTGAGCCTATCCACAATCACCCAAACCGAATCAAACTTCCTCGCTGTCCGAGGGAGCCCACTAACAAAGTCTATAGTGATCCTTTCCCACTTCCACTCAGGAATATCAATACGCTGAAACACGCCACTGGGCCTCTGATGCTCGTACTTGACCTGCTGACAGTTGAGGCACCATGCTACATGACTCACAATATCCATCTTCATCTTTCTCCATCAATAATGTTGTTTCAAGTCTTGGTACATCTTCACGACACCTGGATGGATAGAATGCCGCGAGATATGGGCCTCCTCCAATATCAACTCACGAAGTCCATCAACATTGGGCATGCATATCTGGCCCTGCATCCTCAACACACCATCACTATCAATAGTGACATCCCTAGCATCATCATGCTGAACTCTATCCTTAAGGACAAGCAAGTGTGGATCATCATACTGGCACTCACGAATGCGATCATATAAGGAAGACCGAGAAACAACGCAAGCCAACACCCTGCCGGGCTCTGAAATATCCAACCTCACTAGCCGATTGGTCAACGCCTTAACATCATATGCAAACGGTCTCTCCCCAATTAGAATATACGACAAGCTGCCCATACTAATCGCCTTTCGGCTCAAAGCATCAGCCACCACATTGGCCTTCCCCGGATGATATAAAATAGTAATGTCATAATCATTGAGAAACTCAAGCCATCTCCACTGCCTCAAATTAAGATCCTTCTGTCTGAACAAATGTTGGAGACTACGATGATCAGTATACACCTCACAGGACACGCCGTACAAATAGTGCCTCTATATCTTCAACGCATGAACTATGGCAGCTAACTCCAAATCATGAACAGGGTAGTTCTTCTCATGAGGCTTCAACCGACAAGAATCATAAGCAATAACTCTACCCTGCTACATCAAAAGACATCCAATCCCAACCCTCGAAGCATCACAATGCATGGTGTAAGAACCTGAAGCTGATGGCAAGACTAACATTAGAGTTGTGGTCAAAGCTGTCTTGGGCTTCTGAAAGCTCTCCTCGCACTCCTCCGATCATACGAATGGTGCACCCTTCTGCGTCAATCTGGTCAAAGGAGAAGCAATGGAAGAAAATCCATGAACAAACCGGCGATAATACCCCGCCAAACCAAGGAAACTCCTGATCTCCGTAGCTGAGGACGGTCTAGGCCAACTCTGCACCGCCTCTATCTTCTTCGGGTCAACTTGAATACCATCACGAGACACCACATGACCCAAAAAAGCTACTAACTCGAGCCAAAACTCGCACTTGGAGAACTTAGCATACAATTTCTCCTCCCTCAACCTCTACAACACAATGCTCAAATGCTGAGCATGCTCCTCCTCGCTACGAGAGTATAACAGAATGTCATCAATGAACATGATTATGAAAGAATCCAAATATGGCCGGAACACACTGTTCATCAGACACATGAATGCGGCTGGGGCATTGGTCAGCCCAAAAGACATCACAAGAAACTCATAGTGCCCATATCTCGTCCTGAATGCAGTCTTCATAATATCAGAGTCTCTAATCTTCAGCTGATGATAGCATGAATGAAGATAAATCTTCGAGAACACCCTCTCTCCCTGGAGATGATCAAATAAATCATCAATGCGTGGTAGAGGGTACTTGTTCTTCACGGTTACCTTGTTCAACTATCTATAATCAATGCACAACCTCATAGAATCATCTTTCTTCTTAACAAACAACACTGGTGCACCCCACGGTGACATACTAGGGCGAATGAATCCCTTATCTAAAAGCTTCTGAAGTTTTTCTTTCAATTCCTTCAGCTCAGATGGTGCCATACAGTAAGGAGGAATAGAAATGGGCTGAGTGCTCGGCACCAAATCAATACTAAAATCGATATCCCTGTCTGGCGGCATGCTCGACAGGTCTGATAGGAACACATCTGGAAAGTCCCTCACAACAGGCACAGAATCAATACTAGGAGTCTCAGCTCCCACATCTCTCACAAATTCTAGATACGATAAACACCCCTTTTAACCATTCTGTGAGCCTTTAGAAATGAAATAACACGGCTAGGGACAAAATCAGTCGAACTTTGCCAATCAATTTGAGAATACCAGGAATAGCCAATGTAACTGTCTTGGCATGGTAGTCCAAAATAGCATGGAATGGGGATAGCCAGTCCATGCCCAAATTCACATCGAAATCCACCATACCTAACAATAGCAGATCCACTCGGGTCTCTAGACCCCCAATAGAAATAATACAGGATCGATAGACGTGATCCACAATAATTGTATCACCCATCGGGGTGGATACATGAATAGGAAAATCAAGACTACCACGGGTCGCACCCAAATGATGTGCAAAATAAGAAGACACGTATGAATATGTGGACCCGGGATCAAGCAAAATAGAAGCATCTCTGTGACTAACTGAAATGATACCTGTAATCACTGCATCTGAGGCAACAGCATCATGCCTATTAGGAAGTGCATAGAAACGTGCCTGACCACCACTCGTCCTCACTCCTGGGGTGGCCTTTAGAAGACTAACCTCCACCTCTACTAGCCTGAGATGGTGCTGAAGAGAAGGGTTGATCCCTCTGCCAAGAATTATCTCTGCGAAGTCGAGGGCACTGCCTCCTAATATGGCCAAACTCACCACACTCAAAACAAATGCCTGGCACTGGAGAAGGGGACTGAAGGGGACAGAAGGGAACCCCTCGCTACAGATGAACCCTAGGCCGAAGAAGTAGGTGCTGAACTCTGAGATGGGAGGGCACTGAATGAAGACTGGCCCTACTGAACACCCTGACGGCCATGGCTAGAAGAAGCTTCACTATGATCTGTGCGGCCTGACTGAGGAGGTCTAGATGAACGACCCCTGCCCTGATGAAACAGACCTCTGGATGGAGCACCACTAAAACTGCCAGAACCTCGAGGCCTCTTGGCCTACCTCTTCTCTTGCTCACGGCGATGATCCGCCTCAATAGAGTGTGCCATATCACCAACCTGCTCGAAAGATGCTGCCAATACTCTCTCCGTGGTCATCAAGATACAAATAGAATAGTTGAGGCCATCAATGAACCTCCTCATCCTCTCCCGATCTGTCGGGATCATCCAAGTAGCATGCCTAGCCAACTGAGTATACCTCAACTCATATTGAGTCACTGTCATATCACCCTGAACTAGCCACTCAAACGGGCGACGTAACTCCTCTCGTCGGGACTGTGGCACATACTTCTCTAAAAAGAGAGTGGAAAAGTGCTGCCAAGTAAGGGGTGCTACCCATGCAGGCCTACGCCTCTCAAACTCCTCCCACCAAATGAATGCTGGACCTGAAAACTGGAATGTAGTAAATGAAACACCACTGGACTCAAGAATCCCTGCTATAAATAACATCCTATGACACTTGTCCAAGAATCCCTAGGCATGCTCTCCCTCAGTACTACTGAATGAAGGTGGCTGAAGTCTGCCAAATCTCTCCAATCGTTTATGCTCATCGTCAGGCATCACCGGTACAACATACTCTGGGGCTGGCGCAACTGGCGCAACTAGAACAGTCGGTGTAACTACCTGAGCTGGGACTGCCTCTAGCGTTTGAAGTCCCTACACAACCTGCTCTGGTGTGCAAGATGCAGGGGTCTAATGACCACCTCCGGTCTGAGATGTCGCTTCTATAGTAGTAATTGAAACTACTTGAGCCAACCTAGTACAAACTAATAATATCTAGGCCAATGTCTTCTGAAGGCCAGGAATAACAATAGGCACTACCGGTGCCTGAACGGTTACTGCTGGAGCCTTAACCGCTGTGGACTGATCTTGGATAGGGGCAACAGGTGGGTCTACTGGCACTGCCCCTGCCACTCTACCACGACCACGACCACGACCGTGACCACAGCCTCTAGCTGATGGCAATGGTGGTCGTCCACATCATCCTGAAGCACGACTCCTCGCCATCTGCAAGAGAATAGAATGAAGAAGTTCAGTTCTCGGAACAACAAAATCGCACGACAGAGTTCAATAAATATGAAGTGTTTCCCAAAAGGTGTGCAGCCTCCAGAAGATAAATACAGACGTATGCGTACCGATCCGCGAGACACTACTAACGGGCTCAAGACTCATGAGGCCTTGTAATCTAGGCTCTGATACCAACTTGTCACGACCCCAAAACCCAATCGTGATGGCGTCCAACACATTGCTAGGTCAGCCTGACTTATCTCACACAATGCCGAGCTATCAGCTCTCAATTTCTTTTAGAAACAATATTTAACAATAATAGAAGTATGGTACTTTAGCATAAGTTGCAAAATAACCCAGCACAATATAATATCTCCCACAGATCCGGAGTCATAAGCCCTGAGCCTCTGCCAAAAGTACAATAGTGATACTGAATACAACTGTATCTATCAATGCGGAAAATGTTAAAGGATAGAAGGGAGGGTCAGGTCCTGTGGATGCTAGCAGCTACCTCGACAGTTCGAATAAGCTCTCTCTGAGCAGCTGGGGAGTCAGCCCTGCTGTGATGTACCTGAATCTGCATACAAGGTACATGGAGTAGTGTGAGTACTTCCAACTCAGTGGTAATAAGTACGGATAAAGACAGTGAAGATAAGAATACCCAATATTTCACTAAGCAAGGCTATATATAATAATCTCTTTTAACATTTTCAACAGTATAAGTCTCAAAATCGGCAATAATAGCTAAACAGTACAACAGGTATATCTAAATGCAATGCAGATGCTTGAACATGACCGCTACGATGCGTAGCCCGATCCATTTGGGTACCCGCGCTCACTGTGGGGGTTCAGACTCCGGAGGGGCTCCTACAGCCCAAGCACAATATCACCGATATGCTACAGCGTGCAGCCCGATCCACTATCAGTCCAGCTACATGCAATGCAAGCCTCACAAACACAGAAAAATATCATTTTGAAATATCTTTATATCAATAACAGTGGAAAACATTATTCAGAATTACCAGAGTTTGGAAAACCTTTTTAGACAGTGTTTAGCTCAGGACTGATATCAAAATAACATGCTATAATCACAAAATCAATGATAACGATCCTCACGGGATCCAAATAACTGGCTCACAGCCTAAAGTTATCCACAACCATGCAAGTAGGAGGTTTACCGACTCATTTATAGCCAACAACACAGTATAATACTACACAGTCGGACTAAGCCATAGTCCCCATTCACAACTGACCTGGCACTCACAGTAGAGTACGTATCTCACCTCAATACAACATCACATAGTGATATACCGGGATTTTAAACCCTTAGGTCATCATCCATACCCATTACTCACCTCGACTCGGCTCGAAAACTAGCCCTCAATGCCCTTGCCATGAGAATCGGCCTCCACGGGTGCACAATCTGATCAAAAGCAATAGGAATACATCAAAGTAGGCTAAAGGAACATAACCGAATCAAAATAACTCGACTTACACCCAGAAACACTAAGTTGCCAAAACCCGACCCCTGCGACCGCTTCTCAAAAAATTACAAAAGTTATATTTTCAGAATCCTTATCTCTCCACGAGTCCATACATATAAAGTTTACCAAAATTGGACTCCGTTTGCCCATACAAATCATTAATTTTCTATAACCTAGGCTTAGAGCAAAAATCCCCTATTTATACACCTCAATTCTTCCAATTTCAGAGGTAATTCCATAATTTATCAATATATTAACATAAATTGAGTCCATGAGAGCTTACCTGATGATACCCCTAGATTTTCTCCTCAAAATCGCCAAATCGCCTCTAAGTTCGAAGCCCCAAATGTGATAGGAGTTCTGAAATTCGAACTCTTACTATTCATTAAACCCCAGGTCGCTTTTCTCTTCTGCGATACTAGGCTCCCTTACGCGAGCGGCTCCTGCGAAAACATAGTCGCTTCTGCGATATTCATTAAGCCCAAGACCGCTTCTACGGTTGAAAACTCGCACCTGCGAGACCGCTTAATCGAAACTTTCCCTGCTTCCGCGAGATTCTCTAACCCATTCATTTGCGTTTCTGCGAACTATTTTTCGCATCTGCGAGTCCGCCACTGT
>JASVEL010001113.1:0-249821 GCA_032618575.1 Nicotiana noctiflora
ACGTTTAATTTCTGTCCAGGCGCCCACCTATCTAACAAGGGAATACTTTTCTGCATTGCATCTCATGCACGTTTAATTTCTGTCCCGGCGCCCACCTATCTAACAAGGGAATACTTTTCTGCATTGCATCTCATGCACGTTTAATTTCTGTCCAGGCGCCCACTATCTAACAAGGAATACTTTTCTGCATTGCATCTCGTGCACGTTTAATTTCTGTCCGGCGCCCGCCTATCTAACAAGGAATACTTTTACGCATTGCATCTCATGCACGTTTAATTTCTGTCCGAGCGCCCACCTATCTAACAAGGGAATACTTTTCTGCATTGCATCTCATGCACGTTTAATTTCTGTCCAGGCGCCCACCAATCTAACAATGGAATACTTTTCTGCATTGCATCTCATGCATGTTTAATTTCTGTCCAGGCGCCCACCTATCTAACAAGGGAATACTTTTCCGCATTGCATCTCATGCACGTTTAATTTCTGTCCAGGCGCCCACCTATCTAACAAGGGAATACTTTTCTGCATTGCATTTCATGCACGTTTAATTTCTGTCCGGGCGCCCACCTATCTAACAAGGGAATACTTTTCTGCTCTGCATCTCATGCACATTTAATTTTTGTCCAGGTGACCACCTATCTAACAAGGGAATACTTTTCTGCATTGCATCTCATGCACGTTTAATTTATGTCCGGGCGCCCACCTATCTAACAAGGGAATACTTTTCTGCATTGCATCTCATGCACATTTATTTTCTGTCCAGGCGCCCACCTATCTAACAAGGGAATACTTTTCTGCATTGCATCTCATGCACGTTTAATTTCTGTCCAGGCGCCCACCTATCTAACAAGGGAATACTTTTCTGCATTGCATCTCATGCACGTTTAATTTCTATCCAGGCGCCCACCTATCTAACAAGGGAATACTTTTCTGCATTGCATCTCATGCACGTTTAATTTCTGTCCAGGCGCCCACCTATCTAACAAGGGAATACTTTTACGCACTGCATCTCATGCACGTTTAATTTCTGTCCAGGCGCCCACCTATCTAACAAGGAAATACTTTTCTGCATTGCATCTCATGCACGTTTAGTTTTTGTCCACGCGCCCACCTATCTAACAAGGGAATACTTTTCTGCATTGCATCTCATGCATGTTTAATTTCTGTCCAGGCGCCCACCTATCTAACAAGGGAATACTTTTCCGCATTGCATCTCATGCACGTTTAATTTCTGTCCAGGCGCCCACCTATCTAACAAGGGAATACTTTTTTGCATTGCATCTCATGCACGTTTAATTTATGTCCAGGTGCCACCTATCTAACAAGGGAATAATTTTCTGCATTGCATCTCATGCACGTTTAATTTCTGTCCAGGCGCCCACCTATCTAACAAGGGAATACTTTTCTGCATTGCATCTCGTGCACGTTTAATTTTTGTCCAGGCGCCCACCTATCTAACAAGGGAATACTTTTCTGCATTGCATCTCATGCACGTTTAATTTACGTCCAGGCGCCCACCTATCTAACAAGGGAATACTTTTCTGCATTGTATCTCATGCACGTTTAATTTCTGTCCAGGCGCCCACGTATCTAACAAGGGAATACTTTTCTGCATTGCATCTCATGCACGTTTAATTTCTGTCCAGGCGCCCACCTATCTAACAAGGGAATACTTTTCTGCATTGCATCTCATGCACGTTTAATTTCTGTCCAGGCGCCCACCTATCTAACAAGGGAATACTTTTCTGCATTGCATCTCATGCACGTTTAATTTCCGTCCAGGCGCCCACCTATCTAACAAGGGAATACTTTTCTGCATTGCATCTCATGCACGTTTAATTTCTGTCCTGGCGCCCACCTATCTAACAAGGGAATACTTTTCTGCATTGCATCTCATGCACGTTTAATTTACGTCCAGGCGCCCACCTATCTAACAAGGGAATACTTTTCTGCATTGTATCTCATGCACGTTTAATTTCTGTCCAGGCGCCCACGTATCTAACAAGGGAATACTTTTCTGCATTGCATCTCATGCACGTTTAATTTCTGTCCAGGCGCCCACCTATCGAACAAGGGAATACTTTTCTGCATTGCATCTCATGCACGTTTAATTTCTGTCCTGGCGCCCACCTATCTAATAATGGAATACTTTTCTGCCCTGCATCTCATGCACGTTTAATTTCTGTCCAGGCGCCCACCTATCTAACAAGGGAATACTTTTCTGCCCTGCGTCTCATGCACGTTTAATTTACGTCCGTGCGCCCACCTATCTAACAAGGGAATACTTTTACGCATTGCATCTCATGCACGTTTAATTTCCGTCCGGCGCCCACCTATCTAACAAGGGAATACTTTTCTGCATTGCATCTCATGCACGTTTAATTTCTGTCCGGGCGCCCACCTATCTAACAAGGGAATACTTTTCTGCATTGCATCTCATGCACGTTTAATTTCTGTCCAAGCGCCCACCTATCTAACAAGGGAATACTTTTCTGCATTGCATCTCATGCACGTTTAATTTCTGTCCAGGCGCCCACCTATCTAACAAGGGAATACTTTTCTGCATTGCATCTCATGCACGTTTAATTTCTGTCCAGGCGCCCACCTATCTAACAAGGGAATACTTTTCTGCTCTGCATCTCATGCACATTTAATTTTTGTCCAGGTGACCACCTATCTAACAAGGGAATACTTTTCTGCATTGCATCTCATGCACGTTTAATTTATGTCCGGGCGCCCACCTATCTAACAAGGGAATACTTTTCTGCATTGCATCTCATGCACATTTATTTTCTGTACAGGCGTCCACCTATCTAACAAGGGAATACTTTTCTGCATTGCATCTCATGCACGTTTAATTTCTGTCCAGGCGCCCACCTATCTAACAAGGGAATACTTTTCTGCATTGCATCTCATGCACGTTTAATTTCCGTCCAGGCGCCCACCTATCTAACAAGGGAATACTTTTCTGCATTGCATCTCATGCACGTTTAATTTCTGTCCAAGGCGCCCACCTATCTAACAAGGGAATACTTTTCTGCATTGCATCTCATGCACGTTTAATTTCCGTCCAGGCGCCCACCTATCTAACAAGGGAATACTTTTCTGCATTGCATCTCATGCACGTTTAATTTCTGTCCAGGCGCCCACCTATCCAACAAGGGAATACTTTTCTGCATTGCATCTCATGCACGTTTAATTTCTGTCCAGGCGCCCACCTATCTAACAAGGGAATACTTTTCCGCATTGCATCTCATGCACGTTTAATTTCTGTCCATGCGCCCACCTATCTAACAAGGGAATACTTTTCTGCATTGCATCTCATGCACGTTTAATTTCTGTCCGGCGCCCACCTATCTAACAAGGGAATACTTTTCTGCATTGCATTTCATGCACGTTTAATTTCTGTCCAGGCGCCCACCTATCTAACAAGGGAATACTTTTCTTCATTGCATATCATGCACGTTTAATTTCTGTCCGGCGCCCACCTATCTAACAAGGGAATACTTTTCTGCATTGCATCTCATGCACGTTTAATTTCTGTCCAGGCGCCCACCTATCTAACAAGGGAATACTTTTCGGCATTGCATCTCATGCACGTTTAATTTCTGTCCATGCGCCCACCTATCTAACAAGGGAATACTTTTCTGCATTGCATCTCATGCACGTTTAATTTCTGTCCCGGCGCCCACCTATCTAACAAGGGAATACTTTTCTGCATTGCATCTCATGCACGTTTAATTTCTGTCCGGGCGCCCACCTATCTAACAAGGGAATACTTTTCTGCATTGCATCTCATGCACGTTTAATTTCTGTCCAGGCGCCCACCTATCTAACAATGGAATACTTTTCTGCATTGCATCTCATGCACGTTTAATTTCTGTCCAGGCGCCCACCTATCTAACAAGGGAATACTTTTCTGCATTGCATCTCATGCACGTTTAATTTCTGTCCAGGCGCCCACCTATCTAACAAGGGAATACTTTTCTGCATTGCATCTCATGCACGTTTAATTTCTGTCGAGGCGCCCACCTATCTAACAAGGGAATACTTTTCTGCATTGCATCTCATGCACGTTTAATTTCTGTCCAGGCGCCCACCTATCTAACAAGGGAATACTTTTCTGCATTGCATCTCATGCACGTTTAATTTCTGTCCAGGCGCCCACCTATCTAACAAGGGAATACTTTTCTGCATTGCATCTCATGCACGTTTAATTTCTGTCCAGGCGCCCACCTATCTAACAAGGGAATACTTTTCTGCATTGCATCTCATGCACGTTTAATTTCTATCCAGGCGCCCACCTATCTAACAAGGGAATACTTTTCTGCATTGCATCTCATGCACGTTTAATTTCTGTCCAGGCGCCCACCTATCTAACAAGGGAATACTTTTCTGCATTGCATCTCATGCACGTTTAATTTCTGTCCAGGCGCCCACCTATCTAACAAGGGAATACTTTTCTGCATTGCATCTCATGGAAGAAATTCGCAGGTGAGAGACAATCGGTCAAATAAAATGCCAAAAAGAGGAAGGTTGCATCTTTAAAATTCATTCCCTGGTTATCAAGCTGAGGGAATACTTTTCCGCATTGCATCTCATGCACGTTTAATTTCTGTCCAGGCGCCCACCTATCTAACAAGGGAATACTTTTCTGCATTGCATCTCATGCACGTTTAATTTCTGTCCAGGCGCCCACCTATCTAACAAGGGAATACTTTTCTGCATTGCATCTCATGCACGTTTAATTTCTGTCCAGGCGCCCACTGATCTAACAAGGGAATACTTTTCTGCATTGCATCTCATGCATGTTTAATTTCTGTCCAGGCGCCCACCTATCTAACAAAGGAATACTTTTCTGCATTGCATCTCATGCACGTTTAATTTCTGTCCAGGCGCCCACCTATCTAACAAGGGAATACTTTTCTGCATTGCATCTCATGCACGTTTAATTTCTGTCCAGGCGCCCACCTATCTAACAATGGAATACTTTTCTGCATTGCATCTCATGCACGTTTAATTTCTGTCCGGCGCCCACCTATCTAACAAGGGAATACTTTTCTGCATTGTATCTCATGCACGTTTAATTTCTGTCCAGGTGCCCACCTATCTAACAAGGGAATACTTTTCGCATTGCATCTCATGCACGTTTAATTTCCGTCCAGTGCTCCCACCTATCTAACAAGGGAATACTTTTCCGCATTGCATCTCATGCACGTTTAATTTCAGTCCGTGCGCCCACCTATCTAACAAGGGAATACTTTTCTCGCCTCTGCATCTCATGCACGTTTAATTTCTGTCCGTGCGCCCACCTATCTAACTAGGGAATACTTTTCTCGCATTGCATCTCATGCACGCTTAATTTCTGTCCGTGCGCCCACCTATCTAACAAGGGAATACTTTTCTCGCATTGCATCTCATGCACGCTTAATTTCTGTCCGTGCGCCCACCTATCTAACAAGGGAATACTTTTCTCGCATTGCATCTCATGCACGTTTAATTTCCGTCCATGTGCCCACCTATCTAACAAGGAAATAGTTTTCTCGCATTGCATCTCATGCACGTTTATTTCTGTCCATGCTCCCACCTATCTAACAAGGGAATACTTTTCCGCATTGCATCTCATGCACGTTTAATTTCCTGTCCAGGTGCCCACCTATCTAACAAGGGAATAGTTTTCTGCATTGCATCTCATGCACGTTTAATTTCTGTCCAGGCGCCCACCTATCTAACAAGGGAATACTTTTCCGCATTGCATCTCATGCACGTTTAATTTCTGTCCAGGCGCCCACCTATCTAACAAGGGAATACTTTTCCGCATTGCATCTCATGCACGTTTAATTTCTGTCCAGGCGCCCACCTATCTAACAAGGGAATACTTTTCTGCATTGCATCTCATGCACGTTTAATTTCCGTCCAGGCGCCCACCTATCTAACAAGGGAATACTTTTCTGCATTGCATCTCATGCACGTTTAATTTCTGTCCAGGCGCCCACCTATCTAACAAGGGAATACTTTTCTGCATTGCATCTCATGCACGTTTAATTTCTGTCCAGGCGCCCACCTATCTAACAAGGGAATACTTTTCTGCATTGCATCTCATGCACGTTTAATTTCTGTCCAGGCGCCCACCTATCTAACAAGGGAATACTTTTCTGCATTGCATCTCATGCACGTTTAATTTCTGTCCAGGTGCCCACCTATCTAACAAGGGAATAGTTTTCTGCATTGCATCTCATGCACATTTAATTTCTGTCCAGGCTCCCACCTATCTAACAAGGGAATACTTTTCTGCATTGCATCTCATGCACGTTTAATTTCTGTCCAGGCGCGCCCACCTATCTAACAAGGGAATACTTTTCTGCATTGCATCTCATGCACATTTAATTTCTGTCCAGGCACCCACCTATCTAACAAGGGAATACTTTTCTACATTACATCTCATGCACGCTTAATTTCTGTCCATGCGCCCACCTATCTAACAAGGGAATACTTTTCTGCATTGCATCTCATGCATGCTTAATTTCTGTCCAGGCGCCCACCTATCTAACAAGGGAATACTTTTCTGCATTGCATCTCATCCACGTTTAATTTCTGTCCAGGCACCCACCTATCTAACAAGGGAATACTTTTCTGCATTGCATCTCATGCACGTTTAATTTCTGTCCACGCGCCCACCTATCTAACAAGGGAATACTTTTCTGCATTGCATCTCATGCACGTTTAATTTTTGTCTAGGCGCCCACCTATCTAACAAGGGAATACTTTTCTGCATTGCATCTCATGCACGTTTAATTTCTGTCCAGGCGCCCACCTATCTAACAAGGTAATATTTTTCTGCATTGCATTTCATCCACGTTTAATTTCTGTCTAGGCGCCCACCTATCTAACAAGGGAATACTTTTCTGCATTGCATTTCATGCACGTTTAATTTCTGTCGTGGTGCCCACCTATCTAACAAGGGAATACTTTTCTGCATTGCATCTCATGCACGTTTAATTTCTGTCCAGGCGCCCACCTATCTAACAAGGGAATACTTTTCTGCATTGCATCTCATGCACGTTTAATTTCTGTCCAGGCGCCCACCTATCTAACAAGGGAATACTTTTCTGCATTGCATCTCATGCACGTTTAATTTATGTCCAGGCGCCCACCTATCTAACAAGGGAATACTTTTCTGCATTGCATCTCATGCACGTTTAATTTCTGTCCAGGCGCCCACCTATCTAACAAGGGAATACTTTTCTGCATTGCATCTCATGCACGTTTAATTTCTGTCCAGGCGCCCACCTATCTAACAATGGAATACTTTTCTGCATTGCATCTCATGCACGTTTAATTTCTATCCAGGCGCCCACCTATCTAACAATGGAATACTTTTCTGCATTGCATCTCATGCACGTTTAATTTCTGTCCAGGCGCCCACCTATCTAACAAGGGAATACTTTTCTGCATTGCATCTCATGCACGTTTAATTTCTGTCCAGGCGCCCACCTATCTAACAAGGGAATACTTTTCTGCATTGCATCTCATGCACGTTTAATTTCTGTCGAGGCGCCCACCTATCTAACAAGGGAATACTTTTCTGCATTGCATCTCATGCACGTTTAATTTCTGTCCAGGCGCCCACCTATCTAACAATGGAATACTTTTCTGCATTGCATCTCATGCACGTTTAATTTCTATCCAGGCGCCCACCTATCTAACAATGGAATACTTTTCTGCATTGCATCTCATGCACGTTTAATTTCTGTCCAGGCGCCCACCTATCTAACAAGGGAATACTTTTCTGCATTGCATCTCATGCACGTTTAATTTCTGTCCAGGCGCCCACCTATCTAAAAAGGGAATACTTTTCTGCACTGTATCTCATGCACGTTTAATTTCCGTCGAGGCGCCCACCTATCTAACAAGGGAATACTTTTCTGCACTGCATTTCATGCACGTTTAATTTCTGTCCAGGCGCCCACCTATCTAACAAGGGAATACTTTTCTGCACTGTATCTCATGCACGTTTAATTTCTGTCCAGGCGCCCACCTATCTAACAAGGGAATACTTTTCTACATTGCATTTCATGCACGTTTAATTTCTGTCCAGGCGCCCACCTATCTAACAAGGGAATACTTTTCTGCATTGCATCTCATGCACGTTTAATTTCTATCCAGGCGCCCACCTATCTAACAATGGAATACTTTTCTCTGCATTGCATCTCATGCACGTTTAATTTCTGTCCATGCGCCCACCTATCTAACAAGGGAATACTTTTCTGCATTGCATCTCATGCACGTTTAATTTCTGTCCAGGCGCCCACCAATCTAACAATGGAATACTTTTCTGCATTGCATCTCATGCATGTTTAATTTCTGTCCAGGCGCCCACCTATCTAACAAGGGAATACTTTTCCGCATTGCATCTCATGCACGTTTAATTTCTGTCCAGGCGCCCACCTATCTAACAAGGGAATACTTTTTTCTGCATTGCATCTCATGCACGTTTAATTTCTGTCCAGGCGCCCACCTATCTAACAAGGGAATACTTTTCTCCATTGCATCTCATGCACGTTTAATTTCTGTCCAGGCGCCCACCTATCTAACAAGGGAATACTTTTCTGCATTGCATCTCATGCACGTTTAATTTCTGTCCAGGCGCCCACCTATCTAACAAGGGAATACTTTTCTGCATTGCATCTCATGCACATTTAATTTCTGTCCAGGCGCCCACCTATCTAACAAGGGAATACTTTTCTGCATTGCATCTCATGCACGTTTAATTTCTGTCCAGGCGCCCACCTATCTAACAAGGGAATACTTTTCTGCATTGCATCTCATGCACGTTTAATTTCTGTCGAGGCGCCCACCTATCTAACAAGGGAATACTTTTCTCGCATTGCATCTCATGCACGTTTAATTTCTGTCCAGTGCGCCCACCTATCTAACAAGGGAATACTTTTCTCGCATTGCATCTCATGCACGTTTAATTTCTGTCCGTGCGCCCACCTATCTAACAAGGGAATACTTTTCTCGCATTGCATCTCATGCACGTTTAATTTCTGTCCAGTGCGCCCACCTATCTAACAAGGGAATACTTTTCTCGCATTGCATCTCATGCACGTTTAATTTCTCTTCCAGTGCGCCCACCTATCTAACAATGGAATACTTTTCTCGCATTGCATCTCATGCACGTTTAATTTCTGTCCAGTGCGCCCACCTATCTAACAATGGAATACTTTTCTCGCATTGCATCTCATGCACGTTTAATTTCTGTCCGTGCGCCCACCTATCTAACAAGGGAATACTTTTCTCGCATTGCATCTCATGCACGTTTAATTTCTCTTCCGTGCGCCCACCTATCTAACAAGGGAATACTTTTCTGCATTGCATCTCATGCACGTTTAATTTCTATCCGAGCGCCCACCTATCTAACAAGGGAATACTTTTCTCGCATTGCATCTCATGCACGTTTAATTTCTGTCCGTGCGCCCACCTATCTAACAAGGGAATACTTTTCTCGCATTGCATCTCATGCACGTTTAATTTCCGTCCAGTGCGCCCACCTATCTAACAAGGGAATACTTTTACGCACTGCATCTCACGCACGTTTAATTTCTGTCCCATGCGCCCACCTATCTAACAAGGGAATACTTTTCTGCATTGCATCTCATGCACGTTTAATTTCTGTCCGTGCGCCCACCTATCTAACAAGGGAATACTTTTACGCATTGCATCTCACGCACGTTTAATTTCTGTCCGTGCGCCCACCTATCTAACAAGTGGAATACTTTTCTCGCATTGCATCTCATGCACGTTTAATTTCTGTCCGTGCGCCCACCTATCTAACAAGGGAATACTTTTCTCGCATTGCATCTCATGCACGTTTAATTTCTGTCCAGGCGCCCACCTATCTAACAAGGGAATACTTTTCCGCATTGCATCTCATGCACGTTTAATTTCTGTCCAGGCGCCCACCTATCTAACAAGGGAATACTTTTCTCCATTGCATCTCATGCACGTTTAATTTCTGTCCAGGCGCCCACCTATCTAACAAGGGAATACTTTTCTGCATCGCATCTCATGCACGTTTAATTTCTGTCCAGGCGCCCACCTATCTAACAAGGGAATACTTTTTCGCATTGCATCTCACGCACGTTTAATTTCTGTCCAGGCGCCCACCTATCTAACAAGGGAATACTTTTCTGCATTGCATCTCATGCACGTTTAATTTCTGTCGAGGCGCCCACCTATCTAACAAGGGAATACTTTTCTGCATTGCATCTCATGCACGTTTAATTTCTGTCCAGGCGCCCACCTATCTAACAAGGGAATACTTTTCTGCATTGCATCTCATGCACGTTTAATTTCTGTCCAGGCGCCCACCTATCTAACAAGGGAATACTTTTCTGCATTGCATCTCATGCACGTTTAATTTCTGTCCAGGCGCCCACCTATCTAACAAGGGAATACTTTTCTGCATTGCATCTCATGCACGTTTAATTTCCGTCCAGGCGCCCACCTATCTAACAAGGGAATACTTTTCTGCATTGCATCTCATGCACGTTTAATTTCTGTCCAGGCGCCCACCTATCTAACAAGGGAATACTTTTCTGCATTGCATCTCATGCACGTTTAATTTCTATCCAGGCGCCCACCTATCTAACAAGGGAATACTTTTCTGCATTGCATCTCATGCACGTTTAATTTCTGTCCAGGCGCCCACCTATCTAACAAGGGAATACTTTTCTGCATTGCATCTCATGCACGTTTAATTTCTGTCCAGGCGCCCACCTATCTAACAAGGGAATACTTTTCTGCATTGCATCTCATGCACGTTTAATTTCTGTCCAGGCGCCCACCTATCTAACAAGGGAATACTTTTCTGCATTGCATCTCATGCACGTTTAATTTCTGTCCAGGCGCCCACCTATCTAACAAGGGAATACTTTTTTGCATTGCATCTCATGCACGTTTAATTTCTGTCCAGGCGCCCACCTATCTAACAAGGGAATACTTTTCTGCATTGCATCTCATGCACGTTTAATTTCTGTCCAGGCGCCCACCTATCTAACAAGGGAATACTTTTCTGCATTGCATCTCATGCACGTTTAATTTCTGTCCAGGCGCCCACCTATCTAACAAGGGAATACTTTTCTGCATTGCATCTCATGCACGTTTAATTTCTGTCCAGGCGCCCACCTATCTAACAAGGGAATACTTTTCTGCATTGCATTTCATGCATTTTTAATTTCTGTCCAGGCGCCCACCTATCTAACAAGGGAATACTTTTCCGCATTGCATCTCATGCACGTTTAATTTCTGTCCATGCGCCCACCTATCTAACAAGGGAATACTTTTCTGCATTGCATCTCATGCACGTTTAATTTCTGTCCATGCGCCCACCTATCTAACAAGGGAATACTTTTCTGCATTGCATCTCATGCACGTTTAATTTCTGTCCAGTCGCCCACCTATCTAACAAGGGAATACTTTTCCGCATTGCATCTCATGCACGTTTAATTTCTGTCCAGGCGCCCACCTATCTAACAATGGAATACTTTTCTCGCATTGCATCTCATGCACGTTTAATTTCTGTCCGTGCGCCCACCTATCTAACAAGGGAATACTTTTCTCGCATTGCATCTCATGCACGTTTAATTTCTGTCCAGTGCGCCCACCTATCTAACAAGGGAATACTTTTCTCGCATCGCATCTCATGCACGTTTAATTTCCGTCTAGGCGCCCACCTATCTAACAATGGAATAGTTTTTCGCATTGCATCTCATGCACGTTTAATTTCTGTCCGTGCGCCCACCTATCTAACAAGGGAATACTTTTCTCGCATTGCATCTCATGCACGTTTAATTTCTGTCCGTGCGCCCACCTATCTAACAAGGGAATACTTTTCTCGCATTGCATCTCATGCACGTTTAATTTCCGTCCGTGCGCCCACCTATCTAACAAGGGAATACTTTTCCGCATTGCATCTCATGCACGTTTAATTTCTGTCCGTGCGCCCACCTATCTAACAAGGGAATACTTTTCTCGCATTGCATCTCATGCACGCTTAATTTCCGTCTAGGCGCCCACCTATCTAACAAGGGAATACTTTTCTCGCATTGCATCTCATGCACGTTTAATTTCCGTCCAGAGGCGCCCACCTATCTAACCAAGGAATACTTTTCTCGCATTGCATCTCATGCACGTTTAATTTCTGTCCGTGCGCCCACCTATCTAACAAGGGAATACTTTTCTCGCATTGCATCTCATGCACGTTTAATTTCTATCCAGGCGCCCACCTATCTAACAAGGGAATACTTTTCTCGTATTGCATCTCATGCGCATTTAATTTCTGTCCGTGCGCCCACCTATCTAACAAGGGAATACTTTTCTGCATTGCATCTCATGCACGTTTAATTTCCGTCCAGGCGCCCACCTATCTAACAAGGGAATACTTTTCTGCATTGCATCTCATGCACGTTTAATTTTTGTTCAGGTGCCCACCTATCTAACAAGGGAATACTTTTCCGCATTGCATTTCATGCACGTTTAATTTCTGTCCAGGCGCCCACCTATCTAACAAGGGAATACTTTTCTCGCATTGCATCTCATGCACGTTTAATTTCGTCCGTGCGCCCACCTATCTAACAAGGGAATACTTTTCTCGCATTGCATCTCATGCACGTTTAATTTCCGTCCGTGCGCCCACCTATCTAACAAGGGAATACTTTTCTCGCATTGCATCTCATGCACGTTTAATTTCTGTCCGTGCGCCCACCTATCTAACAAGGGAATACTTTTCTCGCATTGCATCTCATGCACGTTTAATTTCCGTCCGTGCGCCCACCTATCTAACAATGGAATACTTTTCTGCATTGCATCTCATGCACGTTTAATTTCTATCCAGTGCGCCCACCTATCTAACAATGGAATACTTTTCTCGCATTGCATCTCATGCACGTTTAATTTCCGTCCGTGCGCCCACCTATCTAACAAGGGAATACTTTTCTCGCATTGCATCTCATGCACGTTTAATTTCCGTCCGTGCGCCCACCTATCTAACAAGGGAATACTTTTCTCGCATTGCATCTCACGCACGTTTAATTTCTGTCTAGGCGCCCACCTATCTAACAAGGGAATACTTTTTCGCATTGCATCTCATGCACGTTTAATTTCTGTCCAGTGCGCCCACCTATCTAACAAGGGAATACTTTTCTCGCATTGCATCTCATGCACGTTTAATTTCTGTCCGTGCGCCCACCTATCTAACAAGGGAATACTTTTCTCGCATTGCATCTCATGCACGTTTAATTTCTGTCCAGTGCGCCCACCTATCTAACAAGGGAATACTTTTACGCATCGCATCTCATGCACGTTTAATTTCCGTCCGTGCGCCCACCTATCTAACAAGGGAATACTTTTCTCGCATTGCATCTCATGCACGTTTAATTTCTGTCCGTGCGCCCACCTATCTAACAAGGGAATACTTTTCTCGCATTGCATCTCATGCACGTTTAATTTCTCTTCCGTGCGCCCACCTATCTAACAAGTGAATACTTTTCTGCATCGTATCTCATGCACGTTTAATTTCTGTCCGTGCGCCCACCTATCTAACAAGGGAATACTTTTCTGCATTGCATCTCATGCACGTTTAATTTCCGTCCAGGCGCCCACCTATCTAACAAGGGAATACTTTTCTCGCATCGCATCTCATGCACGTTTAATTTCCGTCCGTGCGCCCACCTATCTAACAAGGGAATACTTTTCTCGCATTGCATCTCATGCACGTTTAATTTCCGTCCGGCACCCACCTATCTAACAAGGGAATACTTTTCTCGCTTTGCATTTCATGCACGTTTAATTTCCGTCCGAGGCGCCCACCTATCTAACAAGGGAATACTTTTCTGCATTGCATCTCATGCACGTTTAATTTCCGTCCGTGCGCCCACCTATCTAACAAGGGAATACTTTTCTCGCATTGCATTTCATGCACGTTTAATTTCCGTCCGTGCGCCCACCTATCTAACAAGTGAATACTTTTCTCGCATTGCATCTCATGCACGTTTAATTTCCGTCCGTGCGCCCACCTATCTAACAATGGAATACTTTTCTCGTATTGCATCTCATGCACGTTTAATTTCTATCCGGCGCCCACCTATCTAACAATGGAATACTTTTCTCGCATTGCATCTCATGCACGTTTAATTTCCGTCCGTGCGCCCACCTATCTAACAAGGGAATACTTTTCTCGCATTGCATCTCATGCACGTTTAATTTATGTCCAGCGCCCACCTATCTAACAAGTGAATACTTTTCTGCATTGCATCTCATGCACGTTTAATTTCCGTCCGGCGCCCACCTATCTAACAATGGAATACTTTTCTCGCATTGCATCTCATGCACGTTTAATTTCCGTCCGTGCGCCCACCTATCTAACAAGGAATACTTTTCTCGCATTGCATCTCATGCACGCTTAATTTCTGTCCGTGCGCCCACCTATCTAACAAGGGAATACTTTTCATGCATCGCATCTCATGCACGTTTAATTTCTGTCCGTGCGCCCACCTATCTAACAAGGGAATACTTTTCGCATCGCATCTCATGCACGTTTAATTTTTGTCCAGCGCCCACCTATCTAACAAGGGAATACTTTTCTGCATTGCATCTCATGCACGTTTAATTTTGTCCAGGCGCCCACCTATCTAACAAGGGAATACTTTTCTCCACTGCATCTCATGCACGTTTAATTTATGTTCCATGCGCCCACCTATCTAACAAGGGAATACTTTTCTGCATTGCATCTCATGCACGTTTAATTTCTGTCCGTGCGCCCACCTATCTAATAAGGGAATACTTTTCTCGCATTGCATCTCATGCACGTTTAATTTCGTCCGTGCGCCCACCTATCTAACAAGGGAATACTTTTCTCGCATTGCATCTCATGCACGTTTAATTTCTCTTCCGTGCGCCCACCTATCTAACAAGGGAATACTTTTCTCGCATTGCATCTCATGCACGTTTAATTTCCGTCCGGGCGCCCACCTATCTAACAAGGGAATACTTTTCTGCATTGCATCTCATGCACGTTTAATTTCCGTCCATGCACCCACCTATCTAATAAGGGAATACTTTTCTCGCTTTGCATTTCATGCACGTTTAATTTCCGTCGAGCGCCCACCTATCTAACAAGGAAATACTTTTCTCGCATTGCATCTCATGCACGTTTAATTTCCGTCCAGGCGCCCACCTATCTAACAAGGGAATACTTTTCCGCATTGCATCTCATGCACGTTTAATTTCTGTCCGTGCGCCCACCTATCTAACAAGTGAATACTTTTCTCGCATTGCATTTCATGCACGTTTAATTTCCGTCCGTGCGCCCACCTATCTAACAAGGGAATACTTTTCTCGCATTGCATCTCATGCACGTTTAATTTCTCTTCCGTGCGCCCACCTATCTAACAATGGAATACTTTTCTCGCATTGCATCTCATGCACGTTTAATTTCTGTCCAGTGCGCCCACCTATCTAACAATGGAATACTTTTCTCGCATTGCATCTCATGCACGTTTAATTTCTGTCCGTGCGCCCACCTATCTAACAAGGGAATACTTTTCTCGCATTGCATCTCATGCACATTTAATTTTTGTCCAGGCGCCCACCTATCTAACAAGGGAATACTTTTCTCGCATTGCATCTCATACACGTTTAATTTCTGTCCGTGCGCCCACCTATCTAACAATGGAATACTTTTCTCGCATTGCATCTCATGCACGTTTAATTTCTGTCCAGTGCTCCCACCTATCTAACAAGGGAATACTTTTCTGCATCGCATCTCATGCACGTTTATTTCTGTCCATGCGCCCACCTATCTAACAAGGGAATACTTTTCTGCATTGCATCTCATGCACGTTTAATTTCTGTCCGTGCGCCCACCTATCTAACAAGGGAATACTTTTCTCGCATTGCATCTCATGCACGCTTAATTTCTGTCCGAGCGCCCACCTATCTAACAAGTGAATACTTTTCTCGCATTGCATCTCATGCACGCTTAATTTCTGTCCGTGCGCCCACCTATCTAACAAGGGAATACTTTTCTGCATTGCATCTTATGCACGTTTAATTTCTGTCCAGGCGCCCACCTATCTAACAAGGGAATAGTTTTCTGCATTGCATCTCATGCACATTTAATTTCTATCCAGTGCTCCCACCTATCTAACAAGTGAATACTTTTCTCGCATTGCATCTCATGCACGATTAATTTCTGTCCGTGCGCCCACCTATCTAACAAGGGAATACTTTTCTCGCATTGCATCTCATGCACGTTTAATTTCTCTTCCGTGCGCCCACCTATCTAACAAGGGAATACTTTTCTCGCATTGCATCTCATGCACGCTTAATTTCTGTCCGTGCGCCCACCTATCTAATAAGGGAATACTTTTCTCGCTTTGCATTTCATGCACGTTTAATTTCCGTCGAGGCGCCCACCTATATAACAAGGGAATACTTTCTACATTGCATCTCATGCACGTTTAATTTACGTCCGTGCGCCCACCTATCTAACAAGGGAATACTTTTCTCGCATTGCATCTCATGCACGTTTAATTTATGTCCGTGCGCCCACCTATCTAACAAGGGAATACTTTTCTCGCATTACATCTCATGCACGTTTAATTTCCGTCCGTGCGCCCACCTATCTAACAAGGGAATACTTTTCTCGCATTGCATCTCATGCACGTTTAATTTATGTCCAGTGCCCACCTATCTAACAAGGGAATACTTTTCTGCATTGCATCTCATGCACGTTTAATTTCTATCCATGCGCCCACCTATCTAACAATGGAATACTTTTCTGCATTGCATCTCATGCACGTTTAATTTCCGTCCATGCGCCCACCTATCTAACGAGGGAATACTTTTCCGCATTGCATCTCATGCACGTTTAATTTCTGTTCCAGGCGCCCACCTATCTAACAAGGGAATACTTTTCCGCATTGCATCTCATGCACGTTTAATTTCTGTCCAGGCGCCCACCTATCTAACAAGGGAATACTTTTCTGCATTGCATCTCATGCATGTTTAATTTCTATCCAGGCGCCCACCTATCTAACAAGGGAATATTTTTCTGTATTGCGTCTCATGCACGTTTAAATTTTGTCCAGGCGCCCACCTATCTAACAAGGGAATACTTTTGTGCATTGCATCTCATGCACGTTTAATTTCTGTCCAGGCGCCCACCTATCTAACAAGGGAATGCTTTTACGCACTGCATCTCATGCACGTTTAATTTCTGTCCAGGCGCCCACCTATCTAACAATGGAATACTTTTCTGCATTGCATCTCATGCACGTTTAATTTCTGTCCAGGCGCCCACCTATCTAACAAGGGAATACTTTTCTGCATTGCATCTCATGCACGTTTAATTTCTGTCTAGGCGCCCACCTATCTAACAAGGGAATACTTTTCTGCATTGCATCTCATGCACGTTTAATTTCTGTCCAGGCGCCCACCTATCTAACAAGGGAATACTTTTCTGCATTGCATCTCATGCACGTTTAATTTCTGTCCAGGCGCCCACCTATCTAACAAGGGAATACTTTTCTGCATCGCATCTCATGCACGTTTAATTTCTGTCCAGGCGCCCACCTATCTAACAAGGGAATACTTTTTCGCATTGCATCTCACGCACGTTTAATTTCTGTCCAGGCGCCCACCTATCTAACAAGGGAATACTTTTCTGCATTGCATCTCATGCACGTTTAATTTCTATCCAGGCGCCCACCTATCTAACAAGGGAATACTTTTCCGCATTGCATCTCATGCACGTTTAATTTCTGTCCAGGCGCCCACCTATCTAACAAGGGAATACTTTTCCGCATTGCATCTCATGCACGTTTAATTTCTGTCCATGCGCCCACCTATCTAACAAGGGAATACTTTTCTGCATTGCATCTCATGCACGCTTAATTTATGTCCAGGCGCCCACCTATCTAATAAGGGAATACTTTTCTGCTTTGCATTTCCTGCACGTTTAATTTCTGTCGAGGCGCCCACCTATATAACAAGGGAATACTTTCTACATTGCATCTCATGCACGTTTAATTTATGTCCAGGCGCCCACCTATCTAACAAGGGAATACTTTTCTGCATTGCATCTCATGCACGTTTAATTTATGTCCGGGCGCCCACCTATCTAACAAGGGAATACTTTTCTGCATTGCATCTCATGCACATTTATTTTCTGTACAGGCGCCCACCTATCTAACAAGGGAATACTTTTCTGCATTGCATCTCATGCACGTTTAATTTATGTCCAGGCGCCCACCTATCTAACAATGGAATACTTTTCTGCATTGCATCTCATGCACATTTAATTTCTATCCAGGCGCCCACCTATCTAACAATGGAATACTTTTCTGCATTGCATCTCATGCACGTTTAATTTCTGTCCAGGCGCCCACCTATCTAACAAGGGAATACTTTTCTGCATTGCATCTCATGCACGTTTAATTTCTGTCCAGGCGCCCACCTATCTAACAAGGGAATACTTTTCTGCATTGCATCTCATGCACGTTTAATTTCTGTCTAGGCGCCCACCTATCTAACAAGGGAATACTTTTCTGCATTGCATCTCATGCATGTTTAATTTCTATCCAGGCGCCCACCTATCTAACAAGGGAATATTTTTCTGTATTGCATCTCATGCACGTTTAATTTTTGTCCAGGCGCCCACCTATCTAACAAGGGAATACTTTTGTGCATTGCATCTCATGCACGTTTAATTTCTGTCCAGGCGCCCACCTATCTAACAAGGGAATGCTTTTACGCACTGCATCTCATGCACGTTTAATTTCTGTCCAGGCGCCCACCTATCTAACAATGGAATACTTTTCTGCATTGCATCTCATGCACGTTTAATTTCTGTCCAGGCGCCCACCTATCTAACAAGGGAATACTTTTCTGCATTGCATCTCATGCACGTTTAATTTCTGTCCAGGCGCCCACCTATCTAACAAGGGAATACTTTTCTGCATTGCATCTCATGCACGTTTAATTTCTGTCCAGGCGCCCACCTATCTAACAAGGGAATACTTTTCTGCATTGCATCTCATGCACGTTTAATTTCTGTCCAGGCGCCCACCTATCTAACAAGGGAATACTTTTCTGCATTGCATCTCATGCACGTTTAATTTCTGTCCAGGCGCCCACCTATCTAACAAGGGAATACTTTTCTGCATTGCATCTCATGCACGTTTAATTTCTGTCCAGGCGCCCACCTATCTAATAAGGGAATACTTTTCTGCTTTGTATTTCATGCACGTTTAATATCTGTCGAGGCGCCTACCTATCTAACAAGGGAATACTTTTCTGCATTGCATCTCATGCATGTTTAATTTCTGTCCAGGCGCCCACCTATCTAACAAGGGAATACTTTTCCGCATTGCATCTCATGCACGTTTAATTTCTGTCCAGGCGCCCACCTATCTAACAAGGGAATACTTTTTCGCATTGCATCTCACGCACGTTTAATTTCTGTCCAGGCGCCCACCTATCTAACAAGGGAATACTTTTCTACACTGCATCCCATGCACGTTTAATTTCTGTCCAGCGCCCACCTATCTAACAAGAGAATATATTTCTGCATATTTACTTCCTGCAATTTTTGGTTTTATGTTAGCTAAAAGCCCACACTGGGGCAGAAGAAAAAATTTGTTGTTTTTGTTTTGTTTTGAGCAGGCTTCAGCTCGAGGACAAGAAGTATCATTGAAAATCAAAAAAAAAGGGGAAAGCAAGAAAAGAAAATCAACAAAAAAGAGAGTCGGCATCACAAAAAATCAAGAAAAAGAGAAGAAGAAGAAGCAAACAAAGGCTAGATTAGGAACAATTGTAATTGTAGGATCATAGCTTAGAATAGCTTCTTTATTTTACATTTCCCCCGGTGTAATAAGGAGTAAGTAGGCAAGTCTCAACAGTGTCAATGCAACAGTGAGTCTGGTAGTTTTTAAACTGCCAGACCTTCCCGAACTACACTGACCTGATTCCTGTTTAGCCCAGGATATGTAGGCAACCTCTAAAGCAGGGTGCGGTCAAAAGGTTTCCACCTATCTAACAAGGAATACTTTTCTCGCATCGCATCTCATGCACGTTTAATTTTTGTCCGAGCGCCCACCTATCTAACAAGGGAATACTTTTCTACATTGCATCTCATGCACGTTTAATTTCTGTCCGGCGCCCACCTATCTAACAAGGGAATACTTTTCTCGCATCGCATCTCATGCACGTTTAATTTCCGTCCGTGCGCCCACCTATCTAACAAGGGAATACTTTTCTGCATTGCATCTCATGCACGTTTAATTTCTGTCAAGGCGCCCACCTATCTAACAAGGGAATACAGTTTTGCATATTTACTTCCTGCAATTTTTGGTTTTATGATTAGCTAAAAGCCCACACTGGGGCAGAAGAAAAGTTTGTTGTTTTTGTTTTGTTTTGAGCATGCTTCAGCTCGAGGACAAGAAGTATCATTGAAAATCAAAAAAAAAGGGAAAAGCAAGAAAAGAAAATCAACAAAAAAAAAGAGTCGGCATCACGGAAAATCAAGAAAAAGAGAAAGAGAAGCAAACAAAAGCTAGACTAGGAACAATTGTAATTGTAGGATCATAGCCTAGAATAGCTTCTTCATTTTACATTCCCCCCCCGGTGTAATAAGGAGTAAGTCGGCAAGTCTCAACAGTGTCAATGCAACAGTGAGTCTGGTAGTTTTTAACTACCAGACCTTCCCGAACTACACTGACCTGATTCCTGTTTAGCCCAGGATATGTAGGCAACCTCTAAACCAGGGTGCGGTCAAAAGGTTTTCCAAAAATGCTTTTACGGAATTTGCCAATGTGCAAAAATCTCTCATTACTGATCACTTATCTTTATACTGAAACTCTTCGTGTTTCCGAGCAAAGAGGGGCAGCTGTGAGCACATGATTTTTGCACCGGGCAAACAATTCCAAAATTAAAGTAAATATATTTTTGAATGCAATTGCATGCCTTATTGGAAATTGAATGCATTATGTGTGTTTGAATAATTTGAAATTAGAAAAAAAATTAAAAAAATAGGTAAAGTACTTACTTTGTTTAAATTAATTAGTTTTAAGAAGAACATCATCAAAAATAGTTTTAAATAGTGGAAAATTAGAAAAAATAGTAGAAATATTACAAAACATATTAGATAATTAGTGTAAGTAGGAAATTAAGTTTTTATAATAATTCATAAAAGAAAAGAAAAAAATATACAAGAGAGTGTTTTAATAATTAAAAAACCAGAAAATACAAAAAATACATAGGAATAATAGAACTAGGCCAATTGAAATCCAATTGTTTGGCCCAATGAATTAGCCCAAGAGGTGGCCCGTCTGATCCCTAAGGTCATTCGATCTCAGCCGTTAATCCTGTTAAATCCAGTGGTTGAGATAAGTAGTGGAGTTAATCAGTTAATTAATTGAGAGGATTAATCCCAGCCGTCCATTTGATTTGATCTAAGGGCCATCGGCTTTGGCCTCTCAAACAACTGAACGACGCTGTTTTTGTAACGCGTCTGGGGACCGTTGATCTTCATCAGATCAACGGTCTGGATTACCTTAGTCAACCAGCCTATAAATGGCTTTGGTCTGAAAAATCCGGCCATTTTATCAAATCTTTAACACTAGCCGCCTCCCTATTCCTCTCTTCTCTCCCTCTTCATCTCCGTCTTCAAACCTTATAACCCTAGCCGGCCATGGCGGCCGCCACCCTCCACGGTGGTCGCCGTCTACCCCTCCCCCTTTTTCTCCCCCTTTCTTCATCCTTCTTCATCTTCTTCACTTCAAACGACCGTCAAACCCTAAAATAGACTCCCTTTTCTTTCGAAACTCCGGCCACCGGAACTTCACCGGTGACCACCCAATCTATGAGAAACCACCCCAAACCAACGCCAAAAGGACCGTCTCGGTCTGATCTACCCAACCATATCATTCACCTCCCTCGAATCTCCCCGGAGCTCCTCGAATATCCCAAAAAAGGTCGCCGGAAACCTAACTCCGGTGACTCGGAACTAAACCCCTTTGCCAAGATCTAACCTTTACCCCCCTGGATACCCCCCACTCCAACTGTCAAACCCTAAAGACTCCGTCTTGAAGGCTAAAGCAGATAAAACAGAAAGAAAAATTGAGAAAAGGAAAAACGAAAAAAAAGAGACATAAAAGAAAGGTCTGAAAGAGACCGAAAAAGAAAGAAAAGAATGAAAGGGGAAGCTCAGGGGACAGGCCCTGCAAGCTAAGTACCCTAACCCTCTTCTTTGCTTTATCTGCTTTCCTTGTCTATTTACTTGTATGCTTTCTTTTTGTTTTAGATCTTGAAATCCTGCAACTTCATCTATTAGTATTAGAATTTTCTTAACTTGTTCATTTTTTGTATCTCTTTCTGTTTTGTTTCGATTATGTTTAATTTACTTAGCTTTAAAAGATCTATCTTTTCTTCTTCATCTTCTTGGTTTGTGGTTTCTGATTGGTTAGGTTCAAAAGCATGAGTATGATTCTTCACACGTTTAGTTGTTTAGTCATTTGCTATATCTATCTCGCTTGTTTGGATTTTTGTTCTGATTTGGAAACTTGACTTGGATATCTTTCTTTTGACTTTATCTTTTGTCTTCTGTTAGTATTAGGCCTCTCTATTTTGTTGATTTTCGATATTTCTTCTGTTATTCTGCATGTTTAGTTCTAATACTAGTTTAGTTGTTTGTCTCTCATTCTTTTTCATCTTTGTATTAGGTTGTCTTTCGTTAGTTTGCAATATCTTGACTGTTATTCTTTCTGTTTCATTGCATGTTTAGTCTTAGTGAAAGTTTAGCCGTCTTTCTTCATCTCTTATATCAGAGTTATCTTGTGTTTAATCTGGGTTTGCTTCTTTGTTCTAGAGATCTTCACATCCTTTGTTTATATTTAGGGTTTTCTTATTTGTTGGTTTTCAACACCCCTTCTATTTGTTTTAGTACAAGTCTAGCCTCATTTCATGTCAATATAACCTCCTATGTGCTTTCATCTGCTAAATAAGTATGCTAATCTGATTCTGCTTCTCTTTATGTCACTTTTACATGATAGATTTAGGTTTCTTCTTCACTGTTTCTCTATATTCTTCTTTTCTTCATCTTCATGTCTATATCAAGCTAAGATTAGTATTTGGAAGTGGATTCTGATTACCACGCTTATGTTATTCTGTTAAGGTCCATTATTGTTATGTCTGATATAAGCCATATTTCATTTTTGTTGACTGTTACGAGATCTAGTCTCTACTAAGTCTATGTCCATAAACTTTAAGGGTTTTAGGTCTTACAGTGAATCATTTAACATAAATTGGTTGTAACAGTCTGATTGATGTTAAATGACACTTTGATGCATGAAATTGAGTCATGTGAGTTGATTGATTAAGATTCATCATTATCAAACTTCCCTTCTCAGTTTTAATTGATTGATGAACAATGTTTGGTTTCATGTGGCTATGTGTGCAATTGTATGTTGAAATGGCTGAGTTTGCAATAGTTTATTGTTAGTATGAGCAGTGTTAATGCCCATTAATCTTAGGGAATTGTTTATAGATGCAATAGTACTAAGTCTCATAAATGGCTAGTTTTTAAATAGGCTAAAACTGAAAATGAACAAAAAATAGGCTATTAGGTAATAATTGAACAAAGAGTGGTCAACTTTGAAAAGTTGATCAACTCTATAAGGTCCAAACACACTAGTCCACGTTAAAAGGGGCTAGTTGTGCAAAACTGGTTGAGCTTACAAATGCAGGCTCACCAAGGCTCCTTTGAGCCCTGAATCTTAGGTGGCTAGGTCTGCAAAGACCTTAGCCCAGCCTATGATCAGCCAAAAGGGGCTAGTTGTGCAAAACTGATTGAGCTTACAAATGCAGGCTCACCAAGGCTCCTTTGAGCCCTGAATCTTAGGTGGCTAGGTCTGCAAAGACCTTAGCCCAGCCTATGATCAGTCAAAAGAGGTTAGTTGTGCAAGATTGGCTAAGTCTGCAAATGCAGACTTGCCCAGGCTCTTTTTGAGCCCTGGACCTTAAATGGCTAGGCCTGCAAAGGCCTTAGCCCAGCTTATGTTCAGTAAATGGGTTTAATTACCCAAGTCAAGTCTCAACTTGAGATTGGCTAAGTTTTAAATAGGCTAAATATAATAATAAAGCAGGCTAGTCCTGCAATTAGTTTTGAAATGAATTGAATAGGTCTTAATTGACTGAAAATGAAACAAAAGAGGTTATGTTTGGAATAGTAGAACTGGCCAGTCCTTAAATACCAATGTAAGGACTGGCCATTAGTTAAATAAGTCCAAGATGGTGAAAACTTGACCTAGGTAGGTCGGGTAAATCAGCAAAGTCACTAAGGGTATAAAAGGAAGCCAAATAGGTAAATAGGTAAATTGTTTAGAACATAAAGGGTTATGGGAGTAATTTGTACCCCTGATTTTTGCAATTTTGTAGAGATTAAAGGGTATAATTGTCTCCCTAAAAAGGGAAATCAGTAAAAATCTTCAACCCTAAGGGATACTTTGGTAAAAGCTTTAAAAGGGAATCTAATAGAACCTTCCAGCACATGCTGGAAGGGATTTGATAACAGAATTTGGGGCCTTAGTGTAAGTTTAGTAATTTTAAGAGGGGAGAAGTGGGATTTAATCCCAAACTTTCTCCCCAAGTCATCAGCCCATTCCCTTCCTATATATACCTCCTGAAAAGAGTGCATGGGGAGGGGGGGGGGCTTCTTCAATTTTTCTGAGGCTGGTTTTTGGGAAGAAACGTTCAGAGAGAATAACATTAATATAGCAATAGGCTTTTTCCTGCATTATTTCGAGTGAGAATTTGTTGATATCAGTCTGATATTTGTGGTTTTTTGCTTGTGTATTTGCTTGGACTCCTGCTTGCTCTTGCTGTGGTTTTCTATTTCGTGGATATTCAACCTCCCTGTTGCATTGCTGTTCGAGTCATTTGTTGTTGCTTATTTTCCTGAATCCCCTTAGACTCATTGGCTTTTTTTTGTTGATCCAGGTATTCTTCTGTTCGCTAGAAGCTGTAATGGAGAATTGATTAAATGAAAATGAAGCTTCAGCTTAATTATTGCGTTATTATGTAGTCTATAGTTTGATATTGTCATTAGTTTTAGTAGTAGCATTGATTCATAGTTTAATCGCAATCTAGTATGTAGTAGCACAAAAACAAAGACAACTGATGTAATAGATAGAATAATAGTAATAGTGTAGTCATAGTTAGTATATCACCTAGTTAAGGTAGATAAAACTCTTAAAACAAGTAATTAACTATAGTCTAGGTCGTTAATAACTCTCACGACAGTAGCATAAAAACATTCATATAGTTAATTAGAATTGCGAATCAGTATATAGCTACAAACAAGCTCAAAGGAGATAAAATGTTAGAAGAAACATCAATGCATTTGCAACTGGGTATGTGATAATGAATGAGAGCAAATCGTAGAAAAAATCCAGTAATATAATCTTGTGTAAATATCATTAATCGCTTAGCCTGAGATAATCTGGTTATCATTCGTAAGTAATTGGACTGTATAAATCATGCTTCACATAGTTAAATTATTTGCTCTTAATTTCCAAGTTAAATAACTTCAATGTTAGTGTAAGTTAGTTCTTAGAAAAATGAAGTATAAAAGGTAGTTGGTTTTCATATACATCAAGTTGTTATGGCTTAAGGTTAACATGAATCATCTTGTACAGCGATTTTCCTCTTCTGATGAATAAATGAAAGTAATTCGATTTCATTCTCAATACTAAGTGCCTATTTTTACTATGAATTCTGCATTTTTGCTTTCGTTATTTTTACCTTAATCTGGTCTGGGCTTGATATACAATGTAGGCCTGGACTGTGTTCGTGAATTCGCTGGGCCATTGGCTAAGAGCCTAAGCCTGCTCCGGGTCATTAAGACCTGGACGTATGTGGTGTTATCCTGAGTATTATTCCAAAAACCCAGGCCCAATAAACAACAGAATAATATGGGCCTGGAATACTTGGTACCAGAATTAGTTAAGGGAAAAACATATGTAGAAAATATAGTATGTACATATTAAGATTGAGCCTTTAAAATTAAACCGGGACGAGCCTCACATGACACCAAATAGTGGGGCCCCCTTTAGTAACAAAGTAAAAATGTAAATAGAATCGGGAAAGCTACTAGTAAATTTCATAGCTTCTCCCAAAATAATTCAAAGCCGATAGATTGTTTTAGGGCACGATTTAATGTACTTTCCTATGAACGAGTGTGCACCTGATGCAACTCAAATCCTAAATCCCGGCAAAGCTAAAATATACCAAAAGTCACAGGCGTACTGGTTGCGGTGTGACTCGAGGTGTGTTTTCGCGTTGTGGTAATTCTATAAAATTAAAGTAAAAGCGCATATATGTTGTTAAAATCTGTAATGGGTCAAACAAGAGTTAAGAACGACAATTGAGTGACCGTGCTAAAACCACTGAACCCGGGAATGCCTAACACCTTCTCCCGAGTTAACAGAGTTCCTTATCCAGATCTTTGTTTTGCGGACATTAATAAAAGAGTCAAATTCCTCGGATTCGGGTTTAACCGGTGACTTGGGACACCATCATCTTCTCAAGTGGCGACTCTGATAATTTAAAACAAAATCCCGAACCGATTGTCCTTTAACTGGAAAAACGCCTTCATCTATGCTATTATATCCGTCTCGGGTATTTGAGCATCGAGGTATACCCTATAAGCACATTTATGTTTTAGGGGGTAGTAAAAAGGGAGGTGTGACAACGCCCAACACATTGCTAGGCAAGCCTGACCATTTTCCAGATAACTAGTTCAATTATTAATAACATTGCTCCATTTAATGTTAACTAGTCTGTTTTTATAACAATATCAATAATGCGAAAATAGAAAAAACTATAATACAGTCCAATGAATCCAGTGTCACAAGTCTTAGCCTCTAACATAAGAGTAAATCCTATACAACTGATAACTGAACAGGAAACCAAAAGATAAAATAGAGGGAGGGAGAGATCGGGTCCTGCGGACGCCGGCAGCTACCTCGATAACTCCTCAACTGATAGTAAAAGTAGCAGTGTATAGCTCAACTGCCCTCCTAGATCCCTATATCTACACACAAGGTGCATGGAGTAGAGTGAGTACTTCCAACTCAGTGAGTAGTAATGAATAAATAATAACTGAAAGTAAGAACACATGTATGAACACTAAATAGTTCTAAGAATAATTGTACGGGTAAATGATCTCTAAAATGTTAAGTCTGGTTCCAGTCTACGACTATCTCACACTGATCCAACAATGATCTAACTCTGATCCAACACTAACCTAACTATGATCCAACAATAATCTAACTTTGATCCAACACTGATCTAACTCAGATCCAACACTGCTTTAAGTCTGATCTAACACTGATTTAACTCTCATCCAACACTGATTTAACTCTGCTGCGGCGTGCAGCCCGATCCAATATATATATATATATATATATATATATATATATATATATATATATATATATATATATATGTATAGCTTTGCGGCGTGCGACCCGGTCCAATATATATAGTGCAGCAGCGTGCAGCCCGGTCCAATATAATAGAAATACTGCTGCGGCATACTGCCCGATCCAATATATATAGCTGTGCTCAGTGGGGGTTTGTGCAGACTCCAGAGGAGGTCGTTCATCCCAAGCACTATAATATTGCAGTGTGCAGTCCGATCCACATATATATCACTGCGGCGTGCAGTCCAATCCACATATATATCACAGCAGCGAGCAGTCCGATCCACATATATATCAGTGCGGCGTGCAGTCCGATCCATATATATATTACTGCGGCGTGTAGTCCGATCCATATATATATATTATTGCGGCATGCTGTCCGATCCATATATATTACTGTGCCGTGCAGTGCGATCCAATACATGTATATGTATATACTGCTGCAGCGTGTAGCCTGATCCGGTATATGTATCAATACCTCGCTATGGGTGCTCGACCCCTCTCGTTCAATATAGACTTGGCCTCTCATGCGCACTTAGCTAGAGCAGGGTATTCAACCCTAGGTATTCCCACTTAGAGTATACATCTAGTACTGGTTCATGTCATGCTATACAGCTACGAATATGGTTGAGAGTATGTGTTCAACATGGTATAGGGGTCATTTAGCTCCACAGGCTTCCCTAAGATTCTATAGATCCGCACAAGGCCCCAAAAATGGCAACTAGCCCAATTATACAGGTATAAGCTCAGTCTCAGTCAATGTGCACAGTAAACTATCAATCGGGAGGGACCAAGTCCAAATCCCCAGTCATAATATCACCACGCTCGTCACATGATACGGGTTTTATCTCAACATAGCACTGTATAGTGCAAATACGGGGTTTCCAACCCTTAGTATATCATTCATTACTACCACTCACCTCGAACCGGAAAAATTCCTAGCTCACCTTGCGCGTACCTTGCAAATTGACCTCCCCGGGTACCAAATCATATCAAAACCAATAAGAATACATCATTATAGGCTAATGAAACATAACCCAATCGAAAGGACTCGAAAAACACCAAAAAACATGAAGTTGCCAAAACCCGAGCCCCGGGCCCGCTTCTTAAAAACTTACAAAAGTTACATTTTCATAATCCTTATCTAACCACAAGTCCGCACATAAATTTTTATCAAAATCAGACTTCAAATGAGTCGGCAAATCATGATTTTCATAGCAAAATCCAAGCCCTAACTCCCTCAATTTATATTGAATTTCAGAGAATTAATGGAAGATTCTTTGATAAAATGATGTATTAAAACCACGAGATTTACCTCCAATCACTTCCCGATGAAATCTCCTTCAATTTTCGTCACTTAGCTCTCACGGTACTCAAAAATGGAGGAAAATGTCCATAAATCGCGACTGAAATGTTTTGCTTAAAACCCTTATGTCAGACATTTTTATTCTACGCGAACGAGATGCCCCGCACGCGTTCGCGATGAACAATTGGCAGCAATTCCTATTTTCCTCTATGCGATCGCGTGGACCCACACGCGAACACGATGCCCAGCTACACTTACACTACGCGAACACGACCCACACTACCGCGATCGCAATTCACGAGATCCTGCCCTTACGCGTTTGCATCCAATATGTCGCGAACGTGAAGAATAAAAATCATCAGCTCTCCGATACACTACGTGATCGCTTGACTACCATCGCGAACGCGTTGAATAAATTTCTGCTACACTTATGATAGCAGACCTGATCCTTCACTTAGCCAAAAATGGTCCGTTTGGACCTCGAGATTCACCCCCAGGCCCCCGAGACCTCAACGAAAGCCACCATCCTACTCCAAAACATGATACAAACTTGTTCCAATCATAAACCAGATCCTTAAACACATAAATAATCAAATCAAGGTAGATTCAAGCCTAAGTTTCAACTATAACTTTCGAATCCAACATCCAATCATAAACCCGACCAAACGATTTCCGAATGACCTAACATTTTGCAGACATATCCAAAATCACCTAACAAAACTACTGCAACCATCGAAATTCCATTCCGACGCCTGGATCAAAATCTCACCTATCGACCAGATTTCACCAAAATTTTAACTTCGCTAATTGAAGCCTAATTCTACACCAAATCTCCAAATTAAATTTAGATCACTCTCATAAGCCACAAATCACCTCCAGAAACTAACAGAACCACCGGAATCCACATCCGAGCCTTCTAACCACATAGTCAACTTCATGTTGACTTTTCTGAAATAAGCTTCACTCTAAGAGTCCATGTGCATTATTTTTAACCAAAGTCAATCCAAATTCACCCGATAGACTCTAATATAGATATAAAAGATAAAGCAACTAAATAAGGGGAAAACGGGGTGGTAACTCACGTGACGGCGGGTCACGTCGTCACATTCTCCCCAACTTAAAGAAACACTCGTCCTTGAGCGTACCTAGAGTTGCACTTGAAGCAACCTAATGGTTGAATGATCTTACCAAGCATATACTTGGGGTGATCCCACGTCACTCTATTTAACATACGTCCGATAACAAAATATAGATGGAATTTCATAGCCCATCCAAACTTTAAACCACATTGCACTTCTCGAAATCACACACCAGATCAAAACCCCATATCTATACTCAGAAAAAACCAGAACCAACTGCAATAACCCATACTTGCCACTCCAGGTGGGATCATATAATATACTACACAACCCAAGCACTCGAGACGATGGCACCCATTCACAGCAATTGGCCACAATAACTAAATACTAACAGAAAAACCTTTTTCATTAGCTAAAGTCTTATTCCAACACCCTCATATACTGACCATAGCATTCGAACACGCGTTATATCGAATCTATCTCTCAGGTCAACCATTCATGAATCCATTTCCCTTTTAACCGATACCACAACAGATTTCGGAGCCAAACCTCGATATTACCCTTCTAACAAGCTGAAATCACATATGCTCGCACTCATTAATGACTCCAACGATCATTTCAATTATAACACACCGCACTGGTGATATGACACCATAACACTAGCCTAAGCCACGACGAGCACAACATATGTTCCACTAAGAAACGTCTCAACATACACAAATCATGACAATTGACTCAAACAAAAGTGATGTAATTCAATTCCTCCGTACCATCATAACATAGAACTGAGATCCCGTATCATATCATAGAAATAGAGTACATGAATCCTCCTAGAATGGTCATAACATCACGTGTCCTTGCCACAACTCATGATTCTATCCAAACACTATTACCCATGAAGCACCTTGGGTCACCATGCTTAAAACAGTCAGCCACGCACAGATTTAGGTTTGAACTCGAGCAATCAATCTCACCCGCTGAGAAAAAATTAATATACACTATCAAATCCTGTAAGGACACAACCGATGTGCTATTTGCCGAGCAATACCCAATACGGACTTTCCTTAGAAACCAGGAAGTATTGTATACGAGGTAACATATAAAAGAACTATTCTCTACATCACATTCTTGCGGCGTGTAACACGCTCCAAATAACATACACATGGCGGCGTGCCACTCGATCCAGATACCATACCCGTGGTGGCGTGCCACTCGATCCACATATAATTCTCGAAAAAGGAAATGCACATCGAGTCAAATTACTCATTACAATAAACATATAGCCTTAAGCTCGGCCACAAGAAATGCATCCGACAAAATTCCTTGATACCGGGACTGAATCAATGGTAGAAACCTCTACACTGACATCCGCCACGAAGGCCCAACTGACAAAGCAATACCTACCAGCCGTCCGCTGGTCCTAGGGTACAACTACCCTGCTGGAACATAGTTTGATACACCCTGCTACGCAATTTGTGGCATATTCAGACATAGTCCATATCACATTAGTCTAGACAACCTGACTTATGACAACCAGTCTATAATCAAATATCATAACCCAAATTCATCATATCAAGCAAAGAGAGAGCCACTAGGGCTTCCAATTTCCAATAACCGCTAAACGGTGCAGATACACATGATATACAACCACTGTATAGGTGGATTATGAGAACTTCTAGTCTCCAACACATATATAGCACACGAATCACTATGCCTGATTCCAAACTCCACTGTACGAATACATAACACACATCAAGCATCCATTCATACCACGAAAGCCATTCAGAAATTTCACTATGCCATCAACGACTCAATTATCATAGTCGATCCAATAAGAGAATACCATAATACCACTAGATATTATCAGTTTACATCACCTTGACCTATTTATCATATACCCCATCAACTCACTGGAATTGTAGTACCATTTTTTCCTTAATCACCAGAAGGATTGATTCTCAAATTATCTGTAGCTGCCCCCGCTGCTCGAGAATTTTAATGACTTCCCATATAATATGAACTGATCTCAAACCCTTGAGCATGCCATTATCAACTCTCCATAACACATCGCATATACCATACCACACTAAGATAACATGGAAACTTCTATCCCTCTCCTATGCCGCAAACATCGACGCACTTGACTAGTTAAGGACATTTAATGATCCCATTTAGAAGAAAAATCATTACACATTCCAAGCTTCGCATATACTCATTTTCATATCACGGTAAAACACATCACGAACTCTTTCTCCCAATTCCATTGCACAAACTAAACTGCCAGGATTGAATCCTTTTACCCTCATCGAGCTACGCAACTGTCAGCACTCAAGAGCTTTGTTGCACAATAACAGCAAGACTCTTTGCTTCGAATGCATACCAGGAATTAACCGTACCCTTATCATACCGTTTCAATTTATTATCAAGCTATTCCATTTATCCCAATTTTCTTTCTGATTCATCTTTAATTTAATATTCCCCTTTACTGAAGCATCATAATACCTCATCTCAGGTTATCACATTCTATAATACCTTATTTTAAAGAACTTCCTGCGATTCTGAATTCGTTATCATTACCTTCCAGTACGGATACATAGAATCCCATCATTAACATAACATATCAGAAGTCTTGACCTCTCTCAACGAAAACACAGTCTTTAGCGACATATGCAATCTTAAGGCAACTGACTGACACATGAAAAACCTTGAACACAACAATACCATTCGCGAGAGTCATTCATTCTTTTTCAGGTGTAATTCACCTGCCCTAGATAAAAAGAAACAATATAGCATACAACCGTGCAATCAATTAATCAATAACAACCTCCCCAACTCAGCTCAAAGTCATATATCAGGACAATTTCAACCACTCATAACATTCCTACTCAAATGATGCCACGATGTTATAGTGAGATTATACTCAAGTCATCTAAAAGCTTTGGGGGAGACTCGAATCATCAAAAATCTTAACGCTTCTGAAATTCTTGCATTCATTCACACACAACAGTTAAGCCCACTCTTTAGGTGACAGAAAACTTTTCTAAGTCCCAAATTTTCCACAAATTCCGATAGAGTTTTCCTTTATAATTTGGTCTACCCACCTGCCAGAGAGTCACCAAACCATCGTAACAACACGTCCACAATTCGACAAGACATCACCATGTTTATCAACAACATAAATCTCAATACTACACGAATTATATTATCAAGATTGATACATGAACATGCGTTGCACCTGCTCGAATCATAGCACATATCAAATACCTTTCACCATGATACACATAGCACAACCAACTTGGTCTTCCTGCGTCTGAACTCGTACTACCACACGTAATGTACTTTTTCTTTCCACTAAGAACATGGACATTTCACTACGCTCGTAGCTAGGGCTACGTGACCGATCACAAGAATTGAACACCTTATAACTCACCCATTATCAAACTGCCATTTCCACAATTAAGAACATTACTGATCGTATGAATTTCATAATACCGGCTCACAAAATTAGCACCTTGGTGCTCAAGCCATAGACAAAGATCCGGCCTCAAGTCTTCGTGACCGGCCTAACATGAACTCACAGAGATTATATCTCGCCCCTCGATCAGGAAATCACAAGCCATCAAGGCAAATTTATCACTAAGCACTCGAGTGCGCTTACAAACGTATGGAAGGAATTTCAAGAATTACATCTCAAGCTGAATCAAGTACGCACGATAAGAATCTTAAGAATGTGAAGTGTTTCCTAAAACGTTTGCAGCCTCCCGAGGATAAGTATAGATGTCTCCATATCAATCCGTGAGACATCGCTAAACTGGCTCATGACTCGCGAGGCCTGATAACCTAGGCTCTGATACCAACTTGTCACGACCCAAACCCCGATCGTGATGGCGCCTAACACATTGCAAGGCATGCTCGACCATTTTTCGGATAACAAGTTCAATTATTAAAAACATTGCTCCATTTAATGTTAACTAGTCTATTTTTATAACAATAACAATAATACAGAAATAGAAATAACTGTAATATAGCCCAATAAATCCGGTGTCACAAGTCTGAGCCTCTAATAGAAGAGTAAATCCTATAGAATTGATAATTGGACAGGAAACCAAGAGATAAAACAAAGGAAGGGAGAGATCGGGTCCTTCAGATGCCGGCGGCTACCTTGATAACTCCTCAACTGATAGTAAAAGCAGCAGTATATAGCTCAACTACCCTCTTGGATCCATGTTGCTGCACACAAGGTGCATGGAGTAGAGTGAGTACTTCCAACTCAATAAGTAATAATCAATAAATAATTACTGAAAGTAAGAACACCTGTATGAACACTAAATAGTTCTAAGAATAACTGTACAGGTAAATCATCTCTAAAATGGTAAGTCTGGTTCCAGTCTACTACTATCTCAAACTGATCCAACAATGATCCAACTCTGATCCAACTCTGATCCAACACTGATCTAACTCTGATCCAAATTTGATCTAACTATGATCCAACACTGATCTAACTCTGATCCAACACTGATCTAACTCTGATCCAACACTGATCTAACTCTGTTGCGGCATGCAGCTCGATCAAATATATATAGCTATGCTCACTAGGGGTGTGTGCAGACTCCGGAGGGGCTCCTTCAGCCCAAGCGCTATAATACTGTAGCGTGCAGTCTGATCCACATAATCACTGCGGCGTGTAGTCTGATCCATATATATATTACTGCGGTGTGCAGTCCGATCCATATATATATTATTGCGGTGTGTAGTCCGATCCATATATATATTACTGCGGCGTGTAGTCTAATCTAATACATGTATATATATATATACTGTTGCGGCGTGCAGCCCTATCCGGTATATGTAGCAATACCCCGCTATGGGTCCTCGACCCCTCTCAGTCAATATAGACTTGGCCTTTCGGGCCCACTCAGCTAGAATAGGGTATTCAACCCTAGGTATTCTCACTTAGAGTACACATTTAGTACGGGTTCATGTCATACTATACAACTATGAATACGGCAGAGAGTATGTGTTCAACATGGTATAGGGGTCATTTAGCTCCATGGGATTCCCTAAGATTCTACAGATTGGCACAAGGCCCCAAACATGGCAACTAGACCAATTGTATAGGTATAAGCTCAGTCTCAGTCAATATCCATAGTAAACTATCAATCGGGAGGGACCAAGTCCAAATTCCCAGTAATAATATCACCGCACTCGTCACATTTTCAGAATCCTTATCTCACCACGAGTCCGTGCATATAAAATTTATCAAAGTCGGACTTCAAATGTGTCGGCAAATCATGATTTTTCATAGCAAAATCAAAGCCCTAACTCCCTCAGTTTATACAAAAGTTCAGAGAATTAATGGAAGATTCTTCGATAAAATGATGTATTAAGACCACAAGACTTACCTCCAATCACTTCCCGATGAAATCCCCTTCAATTTTCGTCACTTATCTCTCAAGGTACTCAAATATGGAGGAAAATGTCCAAAAAGCGGGACTAAAATGTTTTGCTTAAAACCCTTCTGCCAGACATTTTTACTCTACGCGACATGATGCCCAGCATGCGTTCGCGATGAACAATTGGCAGTAGTTCCTATTTTCCTCTACGCGATCGCGTAGACCTAAACGTGAATGCGATGCCCAGCTGTTCTTACACTACGCGAACGCAACCCACACTACCGCGATCGCAATTCACTAGATCCTGACCTTGCACGTTCGCATCCAATACTTCGCGAACACGAAGAATAAAAATCATCAGCTCTCCGATACTCTACGCGATCGCGTGACTACCATCGCGAACGCGATGAACAAATTTCTATTGCACTTATGACAACAGACCTCATCCTTCACTTAGCCAAAAATGGTCCGTTTGGGCCCTCAGATTCTCCCCGAGGCCCCCCGCGACCTCAACGAAAACCACCAACCTACTCCAAAACACGATACGGACTTGTTCCAATCATAATAACACATCCTTAAACACGGAAATCATCAAATCAATGCGGATTCAAGCATAAGTTTCAACTATAATTTTTGAATCAAACATCCAATCAAAAACCCGACCAAACAATGTCCGAATAACCTGAAATTTTTCAGACATATCCAAAATCACCTAACGAAGCTACTGCAACCGTCAAAATTCCATTCGATGCTCGGATAAAAATCTCACCTATCGACCGTATTTCGCCAAAATTCCAACTTCGCTAATTCAAGCCTAATTCTACACCGAATCTCCAAATTAAATTCCGATCACTCTCCTAAGCCACAAATCACCTCCCAAAACTAATCGAACCACCAGAATCCACATCCGAGTCTTCTAACCACATAGAAAACTTTAGGTTGACTTTTCTGAAATAAGCTTCACTCTAAGAGGCTATATGCCTTATTTTTAACTAGAATCAATCCAAGTTCACCTGATAGACTCTAATATATATATAAAATATGAAGCAACATAATAAGGGGAAACCAGGGTGGTAACTCACGTGACGGCGGGTCAGGTCGTCACACGCAGTTTGTCACGGGCTGTTGTACCAATAAAGAATAGCCCATGCTTACAACAAGAAAGTACGACCCAGGAAATTTATGTAGGATAGTTGGTATTAAGGCGCATTCTTCCCCATCATCAGGAAGCAAAAGGAAAATTTGCTCCTAATTGGAAAGGTCCATACATAATCAGAAAGATATTGCCGAGAGGAGCGTTATATCGGGGCGACATTGGAGGAAATGATCCTGAAACAGTTGTGAACGCGGATGCAGTCAAATGGTACTATGTTTGAGTTTACTTTGATGATGTCATGGCGCACTTTGAGATGATGAAGGCCTTCTTTCTCGCTATCCCAAACACTATCAATCATTCATAAACCCTTTTGAGCTGGTTACGCTTCATTTATTACGCTATTTGGAACTCGGAAGTGCCAATAAAAACAAAACAAAACAAAACCAAAACAAAAAATTATATGCTTGAACTACGTTATTACTTGATTCCGAAAGGATACGTAGGTAGCCTCTCCTTAAGGTTCAGCCACACCAAAACAAAAATCCCAATTTCCCTAAAATTGAAACTAGGGCAGATGATATGACTGTTCAATTTGGATCCGTCAAAATGGTTCCAAAGTTGTAATTCCACTCAAAATCCTTTTTACCCAAATACCTTATTCAAGTCCTTCAGACCAATTGGTAAAGGAAAGAAAGTGAAAAATGTCATTGACGGAATCTGATACAGCCTGAATTAAAGAAACAAAATAAGAGAGTCGTATCGGTGAAAACCTTCGGGCACCATAAAGCGATAACGAGTAGAGAAACTGAAAATGAGAGAGTCCGCTTAGCGAAAACTCGCAAAGAGCACTATCGGGCGACGGTGAGAAGAGAAACAAGATAACCCGTGGACTTTCTTTCCAAGTCTCAGCATAACCCGTGGACCTTTTTCGGCATAACCCGATGACCTTTTCCAGCATAACCCGATGACCTTTTCCGGCATAACCCGATGACTATTTTTGGCATAAACCGATGATTCTTTTCGGCATAACCCAATGAATCTTCCCGGCATAACCCGTGTACCTTTCCCGTCATAACCCGATGATTCTTCCCAGCATAACCCGTGGACCATTTCCAGCATAACCCGATGATCCTTCCCATCATAACCCGTGGATCATTTTCGGGATAACCCGATGATTCTCTTCGGCATAACCCAATGAATCATCCCGGAATAACTCGTGGACCTTTCCCGGCATAACCCAATGATTCTTCCAGGCATAACCTGTGGACCTTTCCCGGCATAACCCGATGATCCTTCCTGACATAACCCGAGGACCTTTTCAGGCATCACCCAACGATTCTTTCTGGTATAGCCCGATGATCCTTCCTAGCATTACCCGTGGGTCATTTTCGTTATAGCCCGATGATTCTTCCTAGCATAACCCGTGGACCATTTCTGGCATAACCCGATGATCCTTCCCGGCATAACCCATGGATCGTTCCTGGCATAACCCGATGATTCTTCCCAGCGTAACCCGTGGACCTTTTCTGGCATAACTCGATGATCCTTCACGGCATAACCTTAGGGCCTTTTCTAGCATAACCCGATGATCCTTCCTGGCATAACCCGTGGATCGTTTTCGGTATAACTAGATGATCTTTCCCGGCATAACTCGTGAACCTTTTTGGCGTAACCCAATGATGCTTCCTGGCATAACTCATGGACCTTTTCGACATAACCCGATGATCTTTTTGGGTATAACCTGTGGACCTTTTCTGGTATAACCCGATGATTCTTACCGGCATAACCCGTGGACCATTTCTGGCATAACTCGATGATTTTTCCCGGCATAACTCGTGGACCTTTTTCGGCATAACTCGATGATTCTTCCCGGCATAACCCATGGACCTTTACCAGCATAACCCGTTGATCCTTCTCGGCATAACCCGATGACCATTCTGGGCATAACCCGTGGACCTTTAAATAGAATAACCCGATGATTTCCAGCATAACCCGGCCATTTCCCAACACAACTTCGATCCATTCACAATGATACTCAATCTTGATGTGATTGTTTAAATACGTGTCATAACTAACTCACGAATTTTTCCTAATGCAAACTGGGGTAGAAAATTTTATTTGTATGTTTACTTTAGATGTCTTGAAGCAGGTTGATCCTAAACACAAGGTACATGATGACCAATGTAATGATTCTCCAGCCGCAATATAGAAAAGGAGAAAAGAACGAAAATAAATGAGCTCAGATATTGGAGCCAAAAAAAGGTGCGGATTGCTCAAAATCTGATTGAAGTCACAAGCCCCGCCAATCCTATTTTTCTCAATAACTAAGAAAGAAGCAAATACCTATAACTTCTGAGCATCAAGATTTAGATCGAAGTCCACATCCAAATCAGCTAAAACTCAAGATCAAGTTTCAAGAGAATTATAAATAGGAATTTTGTTAACTCATAGTTGAAAAACATAGATAGCGTAACTTCAATTTTCCTTTTGGTGTAATAAGGAGGTCAGTAAAGAGTAACAGCAGTAACAACAACAACAACAATAGTAACAACAAGATCACAACTTAATGGGAGTCCCAGCTACCAAAATTCCCAAACTACATTGACTTAATTCCCTTTAAGCCAGGGATATGTAGAAGACCTTTTGAATCAAAGGTTCGGTGAGGTATTTCAAAAAATGCTTCACACGGAGTACTCAAACGGGCAAAAATCGCTCATATTCGCTCACTTTATCTTTTCACAAAAACTATTCATGTTTTCGGACAAAGAGGGGCAGCTGTGAGCACGGGATTTTTGCCTGAATCCATACTCCTGAAAGCTTTCTTCGGGTTTCTTCTCCATCTTCATCAATGACAATCTATAAGGGATAATTTCCAGATTATATTGGAAATGGTTTCAAATGATTGAGCTATGCCATCCCAAATGAACCATCGGGTATAATCTTGACGAGTGTACCATTCCAATGCCGAGCCACCGAGGCTTTGACCGAAGTAAGCCATAAGTAGTTCATCCCTTCCTCCAGCTACATGCATTTTACTGTAGTAACCTCTCAGATGGGCTACTGGATCACCATGGCCATCATACATGTCAAATTTTGGCAACTTAAACCCGGCAGGTAGCTGTACCTCAGGAAACAAACATAAGTCTTTGTATGCCACACGACCTTGGCCTCCCAGCCCCTGCATATTATGAAACGACTGCTCAAGGCTCTTTATTTTTCGGGCCATCTCCTCATGTTCAGGGTTTCTAGCAGGTGTCTCCTCTTCCGTCATGTCGATGAGTGGGGTGTAAGAATCATGTTGCCTGAAAGTGGGTTCTGGCGGGTAGTAATGGTTATCCTGGACATGGAATACAGGTTCGCTGGAGGATTTGTGTAAAGTAGCTGGTGGCGGTGCCACATATACTGGAACGACCTGGGGTGGTGGTGCTTGTGATGCAGTAGCAAAATAATGCGGGTAAGCAGGATATGTGGAGGATGATTTCATGGTGGGTGGTTCTTGGTTTGGGTTCGAAGGAGGAATATATGTAGGGTTGGCTGGGTAAGAAGGTAAGGGTTGACCCCTTGACCAAGCCTGGTACATCTCTGACATCTGTTGTTTCAATTTATACATCTTCGCCTTCATGCTAGTCACGTCTATAACTTCTTCCTCTTGCACATGATCCATAATTGTAGGCTCGATTTCTTGGGTTACCACTTTGGTCAGGTCTTTAGAATGAGTGTTGTAGTTGTGATGTGCCAGAATCCCAGTTGCTAACTATTTTATCTGATACTCATCAACAAAAACTTGTTAATAGTTAGATCATAAGGGATAAAAATCACAAGTTCTAAAACCACAACTTTTGCCTAGTAATTATGCATCATCCCGGCATTATTCTTCTTTTTGACCCACCAACTTTCTTTTTACACTTTTTTTTCATTATTTTATTGCTTTTGTTTTTTTTCTTTTTCTTCTTTTCCTTTTTCTTTCTCTCTTTTACATTTTTGTTTTTCGTTCCTGTATGTTAGCCTATCGCTCAAGCAATTCGCATATATAAGAGAAAATAATGGCAATTTCTTTTAAATTTTCATTGATATTCAAACATCAGTTACAAATGATGTTGTACCACAAATGCAGAAAGAAAATACAAATACAAAAATGCATGCCCCATGAATACATTAAAGCTCCCAGTGCCCACGAGACATCGTTCGGTCTTGTCGTGGGCCTATATGCTAATCCACTTTGGAGTTTGTCCAGGTCGGTCATTACATGCTTCACAGAGATCATTGCTACTGCGGTAAACATTGACTGAGACATATCTTCGTACAATTGGCATTTTCGTGTGATGTATTGAGCAATGTTGACAATTCTTTCCCCGATGACCCCTTTTTCTTGAAGCAACCTGCTAATCTGTTCGGCACGAGCATCTAAGGTTTGTTGGTTCTTCTTTTGAAGTTGTTGTAGCTCTAATTCTAACCGAACCATGGCCATATAGCAATTTTCTCTCTCTACCTCAAATTCTTCGGTTTGTTTGCTACTTTTGACCTTGGCTGTAATGATCTTCTTCCTCAATCGGGCTACCTCAACATTATGTTCATCTTAAAATTTTCGAACCATCCGAGCTCTTTCTTTAGCATTCTTGGCCAGTTGTTTCCGAACCCCAACTAATTCCTTCTCAGTTTTATCTGGATCAAAGCTATAGTCGTTCACTTTGCGCCATAGATTTTCAATTAACTTTTCATCTCGGGCAAGTCAAACTGGGGTTTCGGTTGTTGTTTTCATCTTTGCAATATGAGCCTTCAAAATTCATTTTCTTTTCTCACCTATTTCCTTTCACCCTCATCGGCTGCCGCTTGTAGGTTGTTTTCGAATTTGAGGTCCTGGAATTGTTTTTCCAACAAGCTAATTCTGGCTCGATATTCATTTTCCTTGGCCATCCAATCTTTTTGTTCCTTAGATTGCTCGGCCAACTCTTGAATGTGAAGCCTCTTCATCGGTCTCTCATGCTCAAGATCTCTGCGATATCGTGCGAAATACCCCGGTGATCTTTCTCCTCTTGCCCGGTCTCTCACACAGCTGTCTATTCTCAGGCATTGGCATTCATTCCATATTTGCCGAATTGTTGCTTTCGGGAATTGCCCATCAGGACTGATTTCTATTGTTTGAAGGCTGAGGTCCCCATATTTTGGTACAACCTGATATCTTCCAAGTTGCCTTAATACCCGGTATGGTGCATAAGGTGGGATGCTCTTGAGACCCATTAATAGAAAATGCGACCCTTCTGCTGGCATGTATATAACTTCGTTCATGGGCGACCATCCATATGCCTAATCTATTTGGCTAGCAGTGAGTGATCCAAGCTTTTGATCCTTCTGGAAACTTAGCTTTCTTTGTCCTCACATAGAATTCTTCAATACACATCTTTTCAGACTATCCATAGCTTGAGAACTGAGGGTGGCGGCATATCTATCATCCACATTTGGAGAAGTAAATTACACCCCCTCGAAGAAATCTTGTCCTACTTTGCAGGTTGTGAGAGCACGGAAGATATCTGTCACTATCATTAGTGCCAGTGTACTGTTGTCTTGCACAAGGAGAGTACTGACAATTCCGGTGACTCTAATGTCAATATTTCTATCTTTCCTCGGAATATGATCAATCCCAAAAAGGTAACCATAAAGGCAAAACGCATGTATTCCTCCCACTTAGCCCGGTTCGCTTTGTTGCAGAGTTTATTCGGCGGATCATTGAATCCTCCAACGTGACCATATCTGCGGTATATAAAGCACATAGTGCAGAACCCATGAACCAAGTCTTCATTGTGACAATTTCTAGCAATCTTTAAGGAATCGAGGAATCTATGCACTGTAATAGCCCTTGGAGCCACCGGATATTTGTCTTTTAGGGGAACCTCGCCTTTCTCGATGTAGTTAGCAATTTCCTCCACTGTCGGAGTGAGCTCAAAATCTGAGAAGTGGAGCACATTATGTGCAGGATCCCAACAAACAACTAGAGCCCGGATAATATCACCTCGAGGTATTATGTTTAGAAGCCCAACAAGATCTTGTAGATATTTATTGACCCAATCATGTCCTTCTTGGCCTAGATCGTTCCAACATAATCGCAACTCCAAAGGGATTTTTTTCATTAGTGCAATGGGTTCATTTTGTATTGTGCTCATCCTGCACATTTATTAAAGACGATTTATTCAAAAAAGGAAAATTCTTTTTCAAAGACAATTTTTATTATTTCGAAAAAGTTAACCTCTCCATATTTCATTTGAAAATTTCAAGGCTATTATTTAAAAAAGAAAAAGAAATGACTTCAAAGCGGCCATTTTTGCACAAATAGCCTTCGGGCATCCTTTCGGAACATTCGGCTATTTTCAAAAACAGCATCACTTTGATTTATTGAGAACCAAAAATTCGACATATTTTGGTTATTTTTTGAAATGGGTAGTTAGACCCGATGAGGGTTACCTACGTATCTCGCCTAGTGCCGAGAATCAAACCTGCGTAGTTTGGTCAAATTGTTTTACGACCAATTATTTTGACAAAATTTGTTCCAACTACTTTCAGACTTTCTTTTCAAACTTTCGACAGCATTTTGTCCATATTTCAGTATTTTCTATTCTAAATTTTCTCTTTTTTTTCTAGGAATTTAGCTGGTCAGCATAATAATCTTGGACAAATAAATGCAACATATAATCATGATCGGTCTTTGATTTCCAGGTCACCTATCCTAGACGGACCCAAACCCTGTGTTGAGTCCCCTAAGTCAGATATGATGCAAATAAGCATCCTAAATTTAGGCTCAATATCCTGATTTTTCATGGTACTAGACTGTGTACCCGAGTGGCCAACTAGGATCGAGGAGGGGGCTACGTACCGGGGACCCGTGGGATCGCCCGGCTTTGTAACTTATCCGGCCTCTATTTTCTTATTGGGTATTAACACTTATAGAAAGGGGAGTCTCAACTAGTAAGCACATCCCCGGAGGTAAGTAGAGAAGGGTTTCCGACACAATTTATATATACAATTCACGTAATATCAAAGCGGTAAACATGTAGCACATTGATCAAAGCATATAATGAAATCAAATAATATCAAAACAACAATTTAAATTGAGCTCAAATTCTTAAACCCTGAACCGAAGTTCTGGGTTGCTTATCCACAGCAGAGTCGCCAGAGCTGTCACACCTCCCTTTTTACTACTTTCTAGATAAAGTATACCCCGTTATTTACTAATACACCCTAAGAAGGGATATAATAATAACACCAGGGAATGAGTTTTTCCACTTTAAGGACAATCGGAATGAGATTTATTTAAATTTCAGAGTCGCCACTTGAGAAGATAATGGTGTCCCAAGTCACCGGTTTAATCCCTAATCCGAGGAAATATGACTCTGTTTTAACAGTCCGCGAAACTAGAAATCCGAATAAGGAATTTTGTTAACCCGGGAGAAGGTGTTAGGCACTCCCGAATTTTGTGGTTCTAGCACGGTCGCTCAACTTCTATATTTGTCTTATTTGATTTCTTTATATGCTTTTTACAAATTTTAATGTCCCGCTTCATTATTTTAACGACTTGCGACATCACGAAAATGCATTTCGAGTCACACCGCAACCAGTACGCCTGTGACTTTAATGCATTTAAGCTTCGCCGGGATTTGAGATTGGAGCCACATAAATGTGCACTCGTATTAGGATGTATATTGTTAGTCATGCTTATAGCGTCTACTCCTTATTATCTTTAGGAAAGACCGTGAAATTTGCTAAACGGTCTTTTCGAGTCTAACACTTTATATTAAAATTCATATGGGGGCCCCGTGTATTTTTTTATTTTTTTACCCGAGGCTCATCCCTTATTTTGAGAAGTCCAAACTTAATTGTATACTATGTTTTGCTATTCTGTTTTTTCTCCTTAATTAGGATATGGTATTTGTATTATTTCTAGACTTATTATTTCAGGGTCCAGGCCAATTATTTACTACTAGGCCTGGACTTTTGGACTGCTTTAACAGTCCATCATGGAACGGACGAGCTTCTGTTAGCCCAACGTATGCTTTTGCCTCTACTTGAATATCAGATGTAATGTTAATCAAATCTGGGCCTGTATTAATGACTAGGCCGAGAGTAAGTAAATGAAATACATAACACACGTGTAACTTCAAAATAGTATTTAAACAAATATTTCTCAAATGACAGAAGAAGTCAATAAATTCATATTATTTTAGAAGTTATTAAATTACATCTCAATTACTACTAATTTCAAATTCTAATAACTAATTGAACATTCTAAGGACAGAAATTTTTTTATTAATGCTATTATTCCAGGTACTTATGCAATTATTATGATACAAATTGTAAACTTATTTTGTTATCTAATTTTAACTAAAGGGAAACGGTGTCGAAACATGAGTTATTAACAATTACAGAACACTAAAACTAACATATAGATAAAATATTTATAAGTGAGGTTGGTCGACAAAGCAGTTTGAACTTAATCCACTTATTTCCTTTTTCTAAATTAAATCGATCCCGATTCATTTCTTTTCTTAGATTAAGTTGACCCTCATTCAGAATTTAACTAACAGAAGTAGTTAATTATCAATTATATACCAAGTTTATAGGTGTATTAACTTTGTATTAGCCTGTTTTGAACTTTGATTAGGTGATAGCTAATCTAACTACGTTTAATTATTATACTAGCTACTTTACTCTAATCTATATCAATCTCATATAGTTGTTGATTATTTCAACAAATCCTAATGAATTACAATGATTCTAGGAAGTACAATTACAAACTAAAAAGGAAGAAACAGAAACAAATTCATCCAATAAGTCATGAAGCTTCAGTTCTTCAACACAATTGCGATTACATCTTCAGGAATAGAAGTGTACCTCATTCAAAAAACGTCTATGAGTCTAGGCTTTGGGGATGAAGAATAGTCAGCAAATAGCAGCAGCAGAACAACAACAGCAATGATATATGTCCATCACAGTAAAGCAGCTAAGAGAATCCCAAATATAGAAATCCAGCAGATCAACAAAGCAGAATCAAGGAGTTCAAGCAGAGTCTAGATGAATCGAAGAACAGCAGACCCAGCAGGAATTCCCAAATAAATACCAAAGTTTATCAGCTAAGAATCGTAGTATATGGAACTTAGAATTTTTAACCAAATTTTCTGGACTCGAATTGTAACCTTTTTTTCTTAATTTCTGAACTGGACACCTTGTAAAATGCAGAACCCCTTTCCGGGCTTACTAATAGCCTATTTATAGACTGATTTTTGGAGGGAATTGGAGGGGAAATTCAAATAAGTTAATTTCATTCCCTCCCCTTATTCTTTTCAATTATTTACATTTTAGTTCATTAAGTCTATGTCGAAATGCCTCGGAGCCCTTGCTAGAATGTTCTAGGCAATTCTATAATATTCTATTAGATGTATTTTACTTGGTTAAGCTCACTTGCTAAGGTTTATTATAGGAATGCCTTTAAATTATGCCTAGTTTGTCCTTTGTTTTATAAGTAATTACAGAAATACTGGGCACTAAAGTGATTTTTAGCCTTATAGGCTCTATTAAATCTTCAGGAATGCAAATTTATTGTTCCGGTTATACCCTTATTATTTATCTCAAATTACCCGACCTACTAAGGTCTAGCAGACTTAGGGTTATGAATTATTTAATTAGTAACCACTTCTTACAAATGTTTTCATACTTAGCCAATTCTAACACCAAACTCCTTTTGTATTTAGCCAATATTTATCAGACCCAACCCATTATGTAACACATAACGTCTTATTAGAAGTATAGTCATTCAATTAATAGAGATAACCTCTTATTGACTACATACTTAAAAGCATAGTCAAATAGAGGTACTCTTTCAGAAACAGCCACTTAATAGAAACACAACTAAGTAATCAGTATAATTACTCAATAACAGAGATAGCCACTTTAACGACCAAACTTTATCTTTCAAAAATAACCACATACTTTTCACTTTCAGAAATAACCACAAAATCTTTACAGTCATGACCCAAGTCACAAAAACATTTAAAGATTCAGAATGAATTTCACAAATGAATCAAGTTACAAATACATCCAGTTTATGTTATTTTTCACATATAGCTTTAATCGCAAATCAACTTTCAATCAATCAGAACTCAAAGGGAAAGTTTGATAATGGTTGAATCCCAACTAATCAAAACTCAATTTTAGATAGGGCATGATGAACAAACACATATACAGGCTTATTTACTCATGATTCATGCGTGATAAACACTAAGAACCCTAAGAACACTTTAGCAGACTTAAGCATGTGTAACAAATAGAGATAGATCTTATTATTTAAACATGCAGAAGAGATGGACACATAAGAATATCATAAACATGCCAAGAATACATTTTCGGAATCAGCAAACAAGAAAGAGATAGTAAACTTAGCTTTAGGTCTTTCTTTTTCCTTTTCTTTTCTTTCTTTCTTTTCTTTCTTTCTTTCTTCTTTATTTCTTCTTTCTTTCTTTCTTTTTTTCCTGATCTCCAAAATTTCGAAGACGTTTAGTCTTCTGACTGTTGAACTTTTTCCGATGAGGCTTTTAATCTGAGTTTTGATCTATGTGGGGTGGTCTGGGGCTTGGTTTAGTGGTTTTGGGGTAGGGTTATTTTTGGGTGCTCACCGCAGTAGGGTTCCGGCGAGTCGTTTTGTTATATTCGAGGAGTTTCGATGACATTCGAGTTTAACCACCTAGATGGGGTGATAGATTACCTCAAGGTGGTCTTAGGGTGTTAGTTTCAGAGGCTGGTTCATAGTTCTTGAGGTCGCCGGCTAGGGTTCTGGCGACCGGAGTTTCAAGAACGAGGGGGTCTTTGGTTTAATAGGGTCTTATGGTGGTTGCAGGGTTTCGTGGGTAAAGGGTGAGGTGTTAACGGCTGGCCTGAGCCGGAGATGGTGGCTGTGACAGGCCGGCCAGCTAGTCTCCATGAGAGACCAAGGAAGAAGAAGATGAGTCTTTAGTAGGCGACTAGGGTTATACAAATGTGTAATGAATTATGAACGGAGATGAGAGTATTTATACCTATCTCGTCTCGTGAAATCTTGGCCCTTGGATTAACTAAGATCAACGGCTAGGATCCTTTGCCTCTAGACGACATCGTTTGGTTAAGTGAGAGGCTCGCTCATATCCATTGGATGTTGACTTTGAACGGCCAGGATTAATCATTTATACTACGTCGTTTGGCTTTTAATGAGGCTTAGTGTCACGACCCCAAATCCGGTCGTGATGGCGCCCAGCACATTGCTAAGCCAGCCTGACCAATCAATAACAAGAACGGAGCTAGAAGCTCTCTTTAACCCATTTAAGCGTATCAAAAATATGAAATAACAGTGATACATATACCAACAGCGGGGAGCCAAGTCCCAAAATATACTAACTCCCATAGACCGAAGGGTCAAGAGTCATGAGCCTCTACCGAACATGAGTGTATAAAGGTTTACAAGATACCAAGTGCGGAAAGAAAAGTCGATACGAAATCGAAAGACAGTAAGAAGGAATATCGGGTCCTGCGGACTCTGCAGCCTACCTCGTATATCCCACGAGATGTCGCCTCGCACGACCTATCGGATCACTCGCCGAGAGGTACTCGGATCCGCACACAAGGTGCGAGGAGTAAAATGAGTACTGCCGTACTCGGTGGTAATAAACGAGGGTAAGACAACAGCAGATAAGAAATCCGCAATAAAGCACTATGTAAAGCCGTAATCAAATACCCGTCACAGAATCAATATCAATCGTACATGTACCAACAAGTACTAGCAAAACAGTATAACGACTAGCAGATGTAGCTAAATGCAATGCAATGCATGATATGCTCGCTACGGCGCGTAGCCCGATCCAGTTGGGTACCCGTGCTCACTGTGGGGGTTCGGACTCCGGAGGGGCTCCTACAGCCCAAGCACAATATTACTGCGGCGTGCGGTCCGATCCAACATATATACCGCTGCGGCTCGCAGCTCGATCCACTACCACTCAGCTAATATGCAAATACAACCTCACAGGCTCAGAAGTAGATTTGAAAACTCTTTTATCATTTTTCAGTTGAAAACAGTAATATCAAGTTCCAGAGGTTGGAAATATCATGATAACAGAAATAGCTACGGACCTGGTAGTAAACTAGCATGTCAATATCACAAGACAATGATAACGATCCTCGCGGGATCCAATAACTGGCTCACAGCCCACAAGTATACTCAACCGTCGAAGAAGTAGGTTCAACGACTCAAGAGTAGCCAATATCACAATATAGTATGCAACCATCCGAGAAGGAGGTTTGACGGCTCAAGAATGGCCTAATATCATAACACAGTATCAACAAGTCGGACTAAGCCATAGTCCCCAATCACAATCAACCCCGCACTCACATGAGAGTACGTGTCTCGCTGCTATACAGCGTCACAAAGTGGTATACCGGGGTTTCGAACCCGCTGGTCATCACCCACATCTATTACTCACCTCAATACAGTGCGACGACTACTCCGCAATGCCCTTGCCACGAGAATCAAGCTCCGCACGTGTAGAATCTGATCAAATACAGTAGAAACACAACAAATTAGGCCAATGGGACGACACCCAATCAATACAACTCAATTTACATCAAAATTCCCAAAGTTGTCAAAACCCGACTTTCGATACGCTTCTAAAAAATTACGAAAGTCACATATTCGGAACCCTCATCTCAATACGAGTCTAAGCATATTAATTTTACCAAATTCGGACTCCATTTGCCCATTCAAAACCTTGATTTTCTAAAGTTCAAGCCTAGGGTTAAATCCTCCATGAATCACCCCAAATTCCTCCATTTTCATGATATAATTGCATAATATTATCAATACTAATCATAGTTTAAGTCCATAGTTGATTACCCGATGATTTCCCTTGAGTTTCTCTTCAAAATCGCCCAAATCGTCTCTAAAGCCGAGACCCAAATGTGTGAAATGTTTCTGAAATTTTCTAACTTCTTATACAATTAACTCACTGCGATTTTCGCTTCTGCGGATATAATTCTGCTCCTGCGAGCCCGTATCCGCGACCAGATGGTCGCTTTTGCGATTCCAGGCCTAGCCGGCCAATTCCGCTTCTGCGAACATAAGACCGCTTACGCGCGTCCGCTTCCGCGAAAACATAACCGCTCCTGCGGTGACTTTCACCTCTGCGCTCCAGAGTCCGCTCCTACGGACTCGCTCAGGCGATCAAGAATCCGCTTCTGCGGACTTTCCCCTTACTCATCAAGTCCGCTTCTGCGGTCACGCACTCGTACCAGCGTCACCGCTTCAGCGGAAAAGATTCCGCTTCTGCGTAGACAAGCGCTCATGCGCCTCCTCGTCCGCTTCTGCGGACTCGCTCCTACACCCCCATTTTCGCAGGAGCGAAAACAACAGAACCAGAACACTTCCCTGCAATTTTCCACATTTTCTCCCGTTTAGCCATCCAAAAACACCCGAGGCCCCCGGGACCTCATCCAAACACACCAACACATCCTAATACCTCATTCGAACTTGCTCCAATCCTCAAAACACGTCTAACAACATCAAAACCCATAATTCACATCGAATTCAAGCCTAAATTCCTTAAAACATTCCGAATTACACAATAAATCAAAAACCCGACTAAACAACGTCCGAATGATCTGAAAATTTGCGGACATATCCAAAATCACCAAACGGAGCTACTGCAACTGTCGGAATTCCATTCTGACCCCTGGATCAAAATCTCACGTACCGTTCGGATTTCTCCAAAATTCAACCTTAGCCAATTCAAGCCTATTTCTATACCGGACCTCCAAATTGAATTCTGATTGTTCCCTTAAGTCACAATTCACCTCCCGAAACTAACCGAGTCATCAGAATCCGATTCCGAGCCCTCTAACCAAATAGTCAACTCCGGTTTGACTTTCCTTATTCAAGTTTCCTTCAAAAAGGCTATATGCCTCATTTTCAATCCAAATCACTCTTAACTCACCAGATAGACTCTAACACTGATATAAAAGAATAAAACATGTAATTACAACATAACGGGGTGGTAATTCCCGTGACGACGGGCCGGGTCATCACATTCTCCCCCTCTTAAGCAAACGCTCATCCTCGAGCGGGTCAAGAAACATACCCGAAGTCTCAAACAAGTGAGGATAACTGCTCCGCATCTCCCGCTCGATCTCCCAAGTGGCCTCCTCCACGGGTCGACCTCTCCACTGAACCTTAACTGATGCAATCTCCTTGGACCTCAATTTTCTCACCTGCCGACCCAAAATAGCAATAGGCCCCACGTCATAGGATAAATCACCATCAAGCCGAATGGTACTGAAGTCTAATACATGAGACGGATCTCCAATGTACTTCCGGAGCATAGACACATGGAATGCTGGATGAACGCTGGATAAGCTGGGCGGCAAGGCTAACTCATATGCCACCTCTCCAACTCTCCTAAGTATCTCAAAAGGACCAATGTACCTGGGACTCAACTTCCCTTTCTTCCCGAACCTCATGACACCCTTCATAGGTGAAACCTTCAACAATACTCGGTCACCAACCATGAAAGACAACTCTCGAACTCTACGGTCCGCATAACTCTTCTGGCGAGACTGTGCTGTACGAAGCCTCTCCTGGATCAACTTTGCTCTATCCAGAGCATCCTGAACTAACTCAGTCCCTATCAATCTATCCTCACCAGGCTCAAACCATCCCACGGGGGATCTACACCGTCTGCCATACAATGCCTCATACGGGGCCATCTGAATACTCGACTGATAACTATTGTTGTAGGCAAACTCAGCAAGTGGTAAGAACTCATCCCACGAACCACCAAAGTCAATCACACATGCTCGCAACATATCCTCCAGAATCTGAATAGTGCGCTCGGACTGCCCATCTGTCCGGGGATGAAATGATGTACTCAACTCAACCCGCGTACCCATCTTTCGCTGAAATGCTCTCCAAAACTGAGAAGTGAACTGAGTACCCCTGTCGGATATGATAGACACTGGGACTCCATGCAACCGGACAATCTCTCGAATAAAGATCGCCGCCAACCGCTCCGATGAGTAGGTAGTACTAACTGGAATGAAGTGAGCTGACTTGGTCAGTCTATCCACAATCACCCATACGGAATCAAACTTCCTCGCCGTCCGAGGGAGTCCAGTAACAAAGTCCATAGTGATCCTCTCCCATTTCCACTCAGGAATAACAATACGCTGAAATACACCACCGGGCCTCTGATGCTCGTACTTAACCTGCTGACAGTTGAGGCACCGTGATACATGTCTGACAATGTCCATTTTCATCTTTCTCCACCAATAGTGCTGTTTCAAGTCTTGATACATCTTCGCGGCTCCTGGATGGATAGAATACCGCGAGCTATGGGCCTCCTCCAGAATCAACTCATGAAGGCCATCAACATTGGGCACACATATCCGGCCCCGCATCCTCAATATGCCGTCACTATCAATGGTGACATCTCTAGCATCATCATGCTGAACTCTATCCTTAAGGACAACCAAATGTGGATCATCATACTGGCGCTCACGAATACGATCATATAGAGATGACCGAGATACAACACAAGCCAATACCCGGCCGGGCTCCGAAATATCTAACCTCACTAACCGATTGGCTAGCACCTGAACATCATAAGCAAATGGCCTCTCCTCAGCTGGAATATATGCCAAGCTCCCCATACTGACCGCCTTCCGGCTCAAAGCATCGGCCACCACATTGGCCTTCCCCGGATGATATAATATAGTAATGTCATAATCCTTCAGCAACTCCAGCCATCTCCGCTGTCTCAAATTAAGGTCTTTCTGTTTGAACAAGTGCCGGAGACTACGATGGTCGGTATACACCTCACAAGACACACCGTACAAATAGTGCCTCCAAATCTTCAAGGCATGAACAATGGCGGCTAGCTCCAAATCATGAACAGGATAGTTCTTCTCATGTGGCTTCAACTGCCAAGAAGCATAAGCAATTACCTTTCCTTCCTGCATCAACACACAACCTATCCCCACTCTCGAGGCATCACAATAAACGGTATATGAACCTGAAGCCGATGGCAATACTAACACTAGAGCTGTGGTCAAAGCTGTCTTGAGCTTCTGAAAGCTCTCCTCGCACTCATCCGACCACACGAATGGTGCACCCTTCTGGGTCAATTTAGTCAATGAAGAAGCAATGGATGAAAATCCCTAAACAAACCGGCGATAATATCCCGCCAAGCCAAGAAAACTCCCTGATCTCTGTAGCTGAGGACGGTCTAGGCCAACTCTGCACCGTCTCTATCTTCTTAGGATCAACCTGAATACCATCACGAGATACCACATGTCCCAGAAATGCTACGGACTCGAGCCAATACTCACACTTGGAGAATTTAGCATATAGCTTCTCCTCCCTCAATCTCTGCAACACAATACTCAAATGCTGAGCATGCTCCTCCTGACTACGGGAGTAGACTAGAATGTCATCAATGAACACAATCACAAATGAATCCAAATAGGGTCCGAACACACTGTTCATCAGATGCATAAATGCTGCTGGGGCGTTGGTCAGCCCAAAAGACATCACAAGAAACTCATAATGACCATATCGGGTCCTGAATGCAGTCTTCATAATATCCGAGTCCCTGATCTTCAGCTGATGATAGCTTGAACGAAGATCGATCTTAGAAAACACCCTCGCACCCCGTAACTGATCAAACAAATCATTTATGCGCGGTAGAGGGTACTTGTTCTTCACTGTCACTTTGTTCAATTGCCTATAATCAATACACATTCGCATGGAACCATCTTTCTTTTTAACAAACAACACCGGTGCACCCCACGGAGACACACTAGGGCGGATGAAACCTTTATCCAGAAGCTCTTGAAGTTGCTCTTTCAGTTCTTTCAACTCAGCTGGTGCCATCTGATAAGGAGAAACGGATATGGGCTGAGTGCCCGGCACCAAGTCAATGCCAAAATCAATATCCCTGTCCGGCGGCATGCCCGGCAGGTCTGAGGGGAATACATCTGGAAAGTCCCTCACAACAGGTACATAATCAATGCTAGGAGACTCAGCTCCCACATCTCTCACAAAAGCCAAGTACGATAAACACCTTTTTTCGACCATCTTCTGAGCTTGTAAGAACGAAATGACACGGCTAGGGACGAAATCGGTCGAACCCCGCCGCTCAATCTGAGAAATACCAGGAATGGCCAACGTAACTGTCTTAGCATGACAGTCCAATATAGCGTGGTACGGAGACAACCAGTCCATACCCAATATAACATCAAAGTCCATCATCCCCAACAATAACAAATCTGCCTGGGTCTCCAGACCCCCAATAGATATAACACAGGATCTATAGACATGATCCACAACAATCGTATCACCCACGGGGGTGGATACACGAACAGGTAAATCAAGACTACCACGAGTTGCACCCAAATGATGTGCAAAATAAGAGGACACGTATGAATATGTGGGCCCTGGATCAAATAGAACAGAGGCATCTATGTGACAGACAGAAATGATACCTGTAATCACTGCATCGGAGGTAACTGCATCACGCCTGTCAAGAAGTGCATAGAACCGTGCCTGGCCTCCACCAGATCTCTCTTCGCCCCTGGGGCGACCACGAGAAGACTGACCTCCACCTCTACTAGACTGAGATGGTGCTGAAGATGAGGGTTGGTCCCTCTGCTGAGTCCTGTCCCTACGGAGTCGAGGGCACTGTCTCCTCATGTGGCCAAACTCACCAAACTCATAACATGCACCTGGTGCTGGAGAAGGGGACTGAAGGGAACCCCTCGCCGCAGAAGAACCCTGGGCTGAAGAAGTAGGTGCTGCACTCTGAGCTGGAAGGGCACTAAGTGATGACTGACTGCTGAAACCCCTGTCGACCACGACCATAAGAACCTCCGCTCCGCTCCGGGCGGCCCGAATGAGAATGTCTAGGTGAGCGACCTCCGCTCTGCCGGGAATGCCCTCTAGATGGAGCACCACCGAAACCGCCGGAACCACGAGGCCTCTCGGCCTCCCGCTCCTCTCTCTCTCGGCGACGATCCGCCTCAATAAAGCGTGCCATATCAACAACTTGCTCGAATTATGATGACTGTCACACCTCCCTTTTTACTACCCCACATAAGCATAAATATAAATACGCTCGTAGGGTATACCTCGACGCTCAAATATCCGAAACGGATAAAATAACGTAAGAGAAGGAGTTTTTCCAATTAAAGGACAATCGGTTCGGGATTTATTGAGATTAATCAGAGTCGCCACTTGGGAATGATAATGGTGTCCCAAGTCACCGGTTAATCCCGAATCCGAGGAATTTTGACTGTTAAAAATGTCTGCGAAGCAAAGATCCGGATAAGGAACTCTGTTAACCCGGGAGAAGGTGTTAGGCATTCCCGGGTTCTGTGGTTTTAGCACGGTCGCTCAATTGTCGTTCCCGACTCTTGTTTGACTCAATTATAGATTTTAAACAACATATAATGCTTTTTACATTAAGTATTATTTTAAAGAATTTGCGGCATCGCGAAAACACGCCTCGAGTCATACCGCAACCAGTACGCCTATGACTTTCGGTGTATTTCAGCTTTGCCGAGATTTGAATTTGAGTCGCACCAAGTGCACACTCGTTCAATGGAAAGTACATTAACATCGTGCCCTAAATAACGTCTATCAGCTTTTAACTTTGGGGAGAGGCTATGGAATTTGCTATTAGCCTCTCCGGTTCTACTATGTTATCTTATTACTAAATGGGGGCCCCGGTGTTTGTTATTCGGGCGAGGCTCATCCTAATTTTCATTAAAGGATTCAATACTAGTATTTGGCTATGTTTTCTACATTTGTTTTTTCCTTAATAGATTTCTAATATTTAAACATTCCAGGCCCGTAATTTTGTTATTCAATGGGGCCTGGATTTCCAGAATAAGGATTTACTACATTAAAAACAGGTCCAGGTTCTTAAAGAACCAGACCGATTCGAGCATTCTATCGCCAGCCCAGTTGGCATTATACAGAGATTCAGGCCCATAACACGCCTTAGGCCCAAACTAAATAAAATTGGAAACAATTGAAGCAACAGAACAAAGATACACATTTGAAATGGAAAGCACTTTTATTTATTCAGTGAAGGAAATCAATATCATACATTAGCTACAAATTAATTATTTATTACCATAAATGAGAACTAACAAACTACTTCCTCCTCTTACACTAGCGTTTTGAAGTTAATACCAGTTAATACCTAATTTGAGAAAGCGACGGATTACATAATGGAGTTAAAGAATGATTAAACTAATTAACTATGGATCCGAATTAACCGATTAACTACTCACGAATATATACATTACCAGTTTCGTTATGTACTAGGCATTTTTACATTACAAAGATGGTTCTAATTAAATTGTATCAATATCCGTAAATAAATAACTCGGAGACCTATTTATAATTATGCTACTGATTTCAATATGGCTTGTTTTATCACCAGATTATTAACCTAAAACATGATTAAAGCACTATCTAATCTAACATTTCCTATTTTTAAGCTTATCTATGTGTAAATGACATCTGATATGTGATTAAGACTTATGAATCTATTGTGAGTAAGTAACCAACCGATTTTTTGAAATTATTATTAACTAACCCATGTTTTAAGATCTATTACCTAATTAAGCTATGTGATACACTATTGCTACTATACTACTAGTTATTACAATGTTTTTGTTTTTCGTTTTTCAGCTACTACAGAATACTTCAATAGATAAATTACAAATCTAAACTAACAACACTAAACATAAACTACGGGACAGCAAATAATCGGATCCAGATCTTCATTTTTTATTTCAACAATTCACCATTACAGCTTCAAGTGAAAGAGATATGTACCTGGTTTTGAAAGGAATGGGAAAATGGCAAATCAACAAGGCGGTGAAAATACAGCAACAACAACAGTAACAACCAGCAGTAGCTTCAACACCTCAATCCCGAAAATCCCAGCAATACGGAGAAAAACAAAAACAAACCAGTAAAAATAGAAAAGAAAAATATTTTCCAGATTTTCTCTTTGTTTTGGCTTTCTAGCTTTGAACTCTTTTCACTTCTCAAAAGAAACTCTCAAAAATTGCATTTTTGTTCGTGTATACTTCTGTATCCAGAGTGTATATCGAGTGTATACTACAGCAGGGAATTTTTTTATTTTTTCTTCTCTTCCGATTTTTCCTCTCTTTTTCCCCTTTTTTTCATAAATCCTCTCTTCTATTTATAGGCAAGAATGTCGAAAATTTTCAGATTTTTTATTAAAAATAAAATATTTTTTTAATTTAAAGAAAACCCACTAATCCATGTTTTCCTCTCCTTGTTTTCTTCCTTGATTTCCTTGCCCCCCACTACTTTATGTCATGTAATTATGATTATTTTTTGCTAAAAAAAATCTGAAATTTTCTTCTTGGGCCAATGGGTTTTGGGTTGGGTAAGGGTTCTTAGGATTGGGCTTGTAACTTAATTTGCAAGATGGCCCAATCCAATTTTTTTCCATTTTGTTCTTCTCCATTATTCAACTTCCTAATTAATAAAGCCCAAAATACTAAGATTAATTTATAAAAACTAAAATTATCTTGAAATACTAATCTCATAATAATAATTGTCACCTAATTTTAAATGGTAATTAAAATACAATCACACAATTTGGACATTAAAGGCTAAAATGCAAAAGATGCCTATTTTTTGTGATTTTCATTTTTGTAAGATAAAATTAATTACTCCTAATTGTAGAATTAAATCCTAAATGCAAATGCGATATATATATATATATATATATATATATATATATATATAAAAATGACACTAAATTCACAACAATTGCAAACAACACAAAACTCTTTTATTTTGAATTTTTGGGAGTAATTCTCATATAGGGCAAAAATCACGTGCTCACAGCTGCCCCTCTTTGCGCGTAAATACGAAGAGTTTCTGTGCAAAGACAAGTGAGCGGATACGAGCGATTTTTGCCCGTTTGAGCACTCCGTGAGAAGCATTTTTTTTTCACAATTTTGACCGAACCTTTGCTTCAAGAGGTTTCCTACATATCCCTGGCTAAAAGGGAATCAGGTCAATGTAGTTCGGAAAATTTTGGTAGCAGTGTAGTTCGGGAAGGTCTGGCAGTTTTAAAAACTACCAGACTCACTGTTGCATTGACACTGTTGAGATCTGCTGACTTACTCCTTATTACACCGGGGAAAATGTAAAATGAAGAAGCTATTCTAAGCTATGATCCTACAATTACAATTGTCCCTAATCTAGCTTTTGCTTCTCTTTCTTTTTCTTGATTTTCTGTGATACCGACTCTCTTTTTTTGTTGATTTTCTTTGATGCCGACTCTCTTTTTTGTTGATTTTCTTTCTTGTTTTCCTCTTTTTTTAATTTTCAATGGTACTTCTTGTCCTCGAGCTGAAGCCTGCTCAAAACAAAACAAAACAACAAACTTTTTTCTTCTGCCCCAGTGTGGGCTTTTAGCGAACATAAAACCAAAAATTTCAGGAAGTAAATATGCAGAAATGTATTCCCTTTGTTAGAAGGTGGGCGCCTAACAGAAATTAAACGTGCAATGCAGAAAAATATTCCCTTTGTTAGAAGGTGGGCGCCTAACGGAAATTAAACGTGCAATGCAGAAAAATATTCCCTTTGTTAGAAGGTGGGCGCCTAACAGAAATTAAACGTGCAATGCAGAAAAGTATTCCCTTTGTTAGAAGGTGGGCGCCTAACAGAAATTAAACGTGCAATACAGAAAAGTATTCCCTTTGTTAGAAGGTGGGCGCCTAACAGAAATTAAACGTGCTATGCGATTCAGAAAAGTATTCACGTATTCGAAGGTGGGCACCTAACAGAAATTAAACGTGCAATGCGATGCAGAAAAGTATTCCTGTATTCGAAGGTGGGCACCTAACAGAATTTAAACGTGCAATGCGATGCAAAAAATATTCCCGTATTCGAAGGTGGGCACCTAACGGAAATTAAACGTGCAATGCGATGCAGAAAAGTATTCCCGTATTCGAAGGTGGGCACCTAACTGAATTTAAACGTGCAATGCGATGCAGAAAATATTCCCGTATTCGAAGGTGGGCACCTAACAGAAATTAAACGTGCAGTGCGATGCAGAAAAGTATTCCCGTATTCGAAGGTGGGCACCTAACAGAATTTAAACGTGCAATGCGATGCAGAAAAGTATTCCCGTATTCGAAGGTGGGCACCTAACAGAATTTAAACGTGCAATGCGATGCAGAAAAGTATTCCCGTATTTGAAGGTGGGCACCTAACAGAAATTAAACGTGCAATGCGATGAAAAAATATTCCCGTATTCGAAGGTGGGCACCTAACAGAAATTAAACGTGCAATGTGATGCAGAAAAGTATTCTCGTATTCGAAGGTGGGCACCTAACAGAATTTAAACGTGCAATGTGATGCAGAAAAGTATTCCCGTATTCGAAGGTGGGCACCTAACAGAAATTAAACGTGCAATACAATGTAGAAAAATATTCCCGTAGCCTGAGGACTGGGGAGTGGATTTTAAAAGATGTTACCTTCCTCTTTATGGTATTTTCTTTTACCAATTATCTCTTACTTGTGAATTTCTCCACTTATTGGTGAACTTTCTCTTTTTGGTGTTTTCTATTTTCCACATTGGTCACATTCACTTTAAAGTGATTAGTGACAATTTGTTCCTGCATGAAACAGAACTTATTAGATATAAACTGCCGGCAACTGGCATCTGCCGTCCCCGCTTCTTATTGCTTCCTTCTTTTGCTTTTCTCATGTTTTGTAGCTTTCAACTGCTTATCCCTTGCTGACTCTTTTTGTATTTTCTCATTTTTTCCATTTTTGTTTTGTTTTCTTTTCCTTTGGCCATATTTGCCAAGCTTCCTTATTTCCTTCCCAACTCTTCCTTCTTTCTGACCCAGTGTTGTTTCAGCTTTCGTTATCAGGAGCTGGTAGTTAGCTGTCAAAAGGTAAACAATGAAATGCATAAAAATAAAAGAAAGGTAAGGGCGTTTTGGAGAGATGATAGAACTTATCTGGGTATTTGACGGTTGATTCCGCTAACCATGCCATGTATTTAAACTCTGACCCCAGTTCGTTCCAATCATTATTCTGTCTCCGAATTGTTTCCAGCCCAAACCGATACTGTTTTTTGTTACCTTTTCTCTTTTCTGGTAGTCCTTACGATCGCCCTACGGTGCTTCGAAAGGTTTTCACCAATAGAACTCTCTCATTTATTCTCTCAACCTCACAATCGCCTCGCAGTGCCTGTTAAGGTTTTCACTAACAAGACTCTCTCATTTTATTTTATTTCTCTTGACTCGTTGTCGCCTTACGGTGCCGGTTAAGGTTTTCACCGATGAGACTCTCTCATTTTTCATTATTTCTCATTTTTCCTTTTGTATTTTGTTTTCTTACCACAGGTGTTGTCCGATGTTTCGCTCCTCCTTCATTGCATTCGTTATCATTTCGGAATTGATCAGAAGGTCTTTCTTTGGACCGTAACGTGGCTTTTGGATGGGTTAAGAAAGAAAGGTACAAAGGCTTAAAATCTCACGAGGGTTCAAAGATATTTACAACTCTCGGAATTATTAAACATAACTTCTGCCCCAGTTTCAATATGTGGGGAATTTTTGGATTTTTTCTTTATTATGACTGAACCTCAGAGAGGCTGCCTACGTACCCTTTCGGGATCAAGTCAGACATAGTTCATCCAACTTCATTAGTTAGATGGATTTCTTTTTGACTTTTTCCCGATTTTTGTCTTTCTTTTTTTTTCTTTTTTTCTTTTTTTTTCATCACTTTCCATTTTGTCAATTTTAGTTTTCACTTTCCTTATTGCGCAATACGCGATTCCGAGAGAGGGGTATGAAAGAATATATCAATTAAGGCTCAAAAGGGGGTGTCAATGGATAAAGTGTTTGGATAGAGAATAAAACGCCTTCGTCATTTCAATTCCAAAATCACAACAAAATACAAAACACATAATTGAAAAGGAGTCATACATAGTATCTTTTGACCGCATCTAAATTGATTGAAGTCTCTACGCACTTTCCTTCAATATCTGCTAAATATAATGCCCCATTGGACAACACCCGCGATACTACAAATGGTCCCTGCCAATTTGGCGGAAATTTGCCCTTTGCCTCGGCCCAATACGGTAAGATACGCATCGCAACCAAAATGAGCCTATGCCCATTGGAAGATGTTGGCTCTATCGGACCAATAACATCTATGCCCCTGTTTCAAAGCAAAGAAAAATATGTTAGTTTAAATGCGGTGGTTGGTTGTGGCCTTGAACTTTGATGGCGACTGTTTCCACTCGAGTGCCTTGCCTGTTCACCGACTATCCATTTTTACTTCTTCTTTGTTCAAAATCCACCTCTCTTTAGGTATGTATATTGTTCCTTTCTTGACGGATCCCACAAACTTCGATCTCGATTCCTTTGATGAATCCACTTGACAACCTTGGGTGTTTCTTGACTGACTCTTAGAAGATATACCCCCTCTCTGTTCGAACCTCGTACTTCTATTTGTTATATTTTCCCTGAGTTGGCACTTTGCCGACCCTTGTGTCTTGCATGATCCTCATTGCACATGTTGCTCTTGTGGGCTTAAATCACTGGCCTTGTCATTCCCTGACCCGCGACAATCGTCGTGTTGGCTAAATCCCATCTTGTGCAATTGGAAAGCTTGGTGGCAAATTTTGAAATCATTTCTATACTTGTTATGACCTGACTGACTCGATAAGAAGGAGGGTAAAACAAAGTGTGAAGAATAAAGAGAAAGGAAAATACAATTCCTAACAAGAAACCTACAGACGAATGACCTAACGGATTTTGAATACCGACTCTAGCGACCTTGACATGCACTTTTGGCCTTCTCCGTATAGCAAAGTTGATGTTCAACTCTTGTTGCAAAGTTCTGTTGTGAAACCGGTCTTCAATACTTCATTTCTTTGATCCGATCCTTAGTCGACTTGCAGCGCCCGTAGGATTTTCACCAACAAGCCTCTCTCATTTGATCTTTCTTTCTCTCAACTCACCGTCGCCTTACGGTGCTCGTGCGGGTTTTCACCGATAAGACTCTCTCATTTTGACTTCTCTCATCTTGGAGTCTCGTGGTGGTTTGAGTTCTTCATTCTCCTTTGTTCGGACTGGAGTGTTGCCCCTGATGTGATTGACCTTTGTTCGCTTGACTCGGCATTTCTTGAAGATTGATCGGAAGGTCTTCCTTTGGACCGTAATGTAGGCTTTTGGATGGGATATAGAAAAAAGGATATAAAGGCTCAAAAATATTTCATCGTGGGTTTAAAATTACAACTTTCGGAATCTTATTTATTCCCATAACTTCTGCCCCACTTTTCTTCTTGGGGGATTTTTTTTAGATTTTCGGATTTTTCATTTATTGTGACTAAACCTCAGTGAGGCTGCCTACGTACCCTTTCGGGATCAAGTCAGACGTAGTTCAGACTATGTCCGTATTTATTGTTGCATCTGACGTCTCCCGATTTCTTTTTTTTTCTTCTTTTCTTTTTCTTTTTCTTTTCTTTTTCTTCTCTTTTTCTCTTTTTTTTCTCTTTTTTTTTTCTTTTCTTTTGTTTCTCGATTTGATTTCCCCGCTCAATCCTCAATTTTGTTGTTGATTCCGAAAGAGGGATATGAAAGAAAATATAATAAGGCTCAAAGGGATATCAATGGACGAAGTGTTTGGATAGCCGAACGAAACGCCTTCGTCATTCCAATCTTCAAAACCTACCAAGTACAAACTACACATTTAAACACCTTTCGACCGATTCACATATTCGCCTTCGGTATTTGACGATTCTCAGTGCCATTGGGCAACAATCTCGATACCACGAATGGTTCCTTTAGCTTTGGGGTATTTTTGCCTTTGGCTTTAAACCGTGATGCATTTCCAAGGCATTTCTTTATGTTACGCTTTCCCCAGTATTCACTTGATTCCGGCTTCACAGTATTCCAATATGTTTTTATTTCTTCCGAGCATCATTACATCTTCAACATTGTTTCATTGACTTTTAAAATCAGGCTTAGAATTATGTGCATGTCATGTTGCTAAAATCAGTATGAGAAGAATGGTAAAGTAATTAGAAATGGAATGACTAGAAATGACGGGAAACAAAGAGTTGTATTAAACTGATGAGTTGAAACAACAAGACGAACAACAAAACGAACAGACTAGACTAGAATTACAAACCTAGATAGCACTAAACAAAGCAAAGTGGAAAGATAGAAGGGTTTTATATATATATATATATATATATATATATATATATATATATATATATATATATATATATATATATATATATATATATATATATATATATATATCGCATTTGCATTTAGGATTTAATTCTACAATTAGGAGTAATTAATTTTATCTTACAAAAATGAAAATCACAAAAAATAGGCATCTTTTGCATTTTAGCCTTTAATGTCCAAATTGTGTGATTGTATTTTAATTACCATTTAAAATTAGGTGACAATTATTATTATGAGATTAGTATTTCAAGATAATTTTAGTTTTTATAAATTAATCTTAGTATTTTGGGCTTTATTAATTAGGAAGTTGAATAATGGAGAAGAACAAAATGGAAAAAAATTGGATTGGGCCATCTTGCAAATTAAGTTACAAGCCCAATCCTAAGAACCCTTACCCAACCCAAAACCCCTTGGCCCAAGAAGAAAATTTCAGATTTTTTTTAGCAAAAAATAATCATAATTACATGACATAAAGTAGTGGGGGCAAGGAAATCAAGGAAGAAAACAAGGAGAGGAAAACATGGATTAGTGGGTTTTCTTTAAATTAAAAAAATATTTTCTTTTTAATAAAAAATCTGAAAATTTTCGAAATTCTTGCCTATAAATAGAAGAGAGGATTTATGAAAAAAAGGTGGAAAAAAGAGAGGAAAAATAGGAAGAGAAGAAAAAATAAAAAAAATTCTCTGCTGTGGTATACACTCGATATACACTCTGGACACAGAAGTATACACGGCAAAAAATTCAATTTATGAGAGTTTCTTTTGAGAATTGAAAAGAGTTCAAAGCTAGAAAGACAAAACAAAGAGAAAATCTGGAATATATTTTTCTTTTCTATTTTTTACTGGTTTTTTTTTTCTCCGTATTGTTGGAATTTTCGGGATTGAGGTGTTGAAGCTACTGCTGGTTGTTACTGTTGTTGTTGCTGTATTTTCACCGCCCTGTTGATTTTCCATCTTCCATTCCTTTCAAAACCAGGTACACTTCTCTTATGAATGATGTTGTATTGACGTTCCCTGATGAAATAAAAATGGAGATCCAGTTTAATTCATGTTGTTCTATAGTTTATAGTTTATAATTGTAATTTGTTTATTGTTGTAGTATGTAGTAGCTGAAAAACAGAAATCAAACAAACGATGTAATAGCTTAGTGATAGAGTAGGTAGTATAATAGTAGTAGTATAGTAGCAGTAGCTTATCACTTAGTTTAATTAGGTAAAAACTCCTAAAACATAAATTAGCATATCACTTTTCTACAAAAATCGCTAATTATTCATAGTAAGCTTCTTCATAAAAAATGAACTCACATAGTTAACTACACTGGCTTGAATCTGTACATAAACGTAAGTAGGATTTAAATCTTAGTAAAATCAGTGGTTTAATAATGCTTAAGTCGTGAAGACAGTTGGATTAGATATTGGGTTTGTGTATTTGAAAAACTGATTTATAAAGTCATCACTCGTATAGCTAGTTAATTTTGTGGATCTAAGTTAGAATCTGAGTAATTTGGGGAGGAAAGAGTTAAATAATGCATCAACCTGACTTGTAATATCTAATAGGATTGATTCAGTAAAACTAATAGTGTGATTGTACAAACCTATGCATGATTCCCTTTAGCCTTAGATGATCAATAGGTAATTAACTTAACTGTTCTTCAAGCAGCATATATAATCGAATTGTTCTTCCTTAGAATTTTCAACTAGTAGCTAATGTAGATGTTAGTATCAATTTATTAATAAAAGTCGAGATCATAAAAGAGTCTTTTAACTCTAGTCCGGGGTATAGTAGATAATTGATTCATGATTTGTTGATAGGTTGTATATTGATTTCTCTTTTAATGAATAAAACATTTTGAATTCATTCTATTTTACATCATTGTTTTGTTTACGTTTCAGCTTTTGGTTATTTCAATATAGTCTGAATCTGTTATATAAAAACGGGCTTAAACTACGTCATGAACTCTGTCGAAGTGGTCAAGTGCAAGCCTGAAGACTGCCTGGGCTTTAAGGCCTGGGCTGGCCTAATGCTGATCCGGTTAATCGAATGAAGAGACCAGGCCCCCATTAAATATCAAAACCCGATGGGCCTGGAATACTTAGTGTAAAAATCGGTTAAGGGAAAAAACACGATTAGAAAAGCATAGTATATACTTCTTAGGATTGAACTTTAAAATTAACTTGGGATGAGCCTCGCCCGACTTTAAACAAGCGGGGCCCCCATTTAGTAATGTTTTAATACAATTAGACTCGGGAAGACTACTAGCTAATTCCATAGTCTTACCCAAAACAATTGAAAGCCGATAGACTATTTTAGGGCACAATTTTAATATACCTTCCATTGAACGAGTGCGCACTTGGTGCGACTCAAATCCAAATCTCGGCAAAGCTGAAATACACCGAAAGTCATAGGCGTACTGGTTGCGGTATGACTCGAGGCGTGTTTTCGCGATGCCGCAAATTCTCGTAAAAATAATACTTAACGTAAAAAGCACTATATATGTTGTTAAAATCTATGATTAAGTCAGGCAAGAGTCGGGAACGACAATTGAGCGACCGTGCTAAAACCACGGAACTCGGGAATGCCTAACACCTTCTCCCGGGTTAACAGAGTTCCTTATCCGGATCTTTGCTTCGCAGACATTTTAAGAGTCAAAATTCCTCGGATTCGGGATTAACCGGTGACTTGGGACACCATTATCATTCCCAAGTGGCGACTCTGATTAATCTCAATAAAATCCCGAACCGATTGTCCTTTAATTGGAAAAACTCCTTCCTTTACGTTATTTTTATCCGTTTCGGATATTTGAGCGTCGGGGTATACCCTACAAGCGTATTTGTATGCTTAAGTGGGGTAGCAAAATGGAGGTGTGACAAGTTGTATTAAACCGATGAGTTGAAACAACAAGACGAACAACAAAACGAACACACTAGACTAGAATTACAAACCTAGACAGCACTAAACAAAGCAAAGTGGAAAGATAGAAGGGTTTTGACTTTCAAGACAACGTCCGGATTACAACCCTGAAATAACCCGGGTAACAGAAACGACGTCAAAATAAAACTACCAAAACTCCAAGAGTTGAGCACCTTCCCAATTGACAAGCATGGCATCTTAGCCACCGTATTCTGCATTAAGATCGCTTTCTATTTCAATATCCTCGGCTTCCAAAGAAAAATCTCTTCACCCTCGTCATCGGGCATCGTCCCCACAAAATGTGCAACGTCACATGCAGGTAGAGGATTCTGTGTAATGTTCAGGGTGCCAGTGTCTTGGACCGCAATCATTCCTGCCTGAATCATTCTTTCTATTTCCTCTTTCAAATTCCAACATCTTTCAACACCATGCCCCTGAGCATTGGAGTGGTATACACATCGTGCAGTAGGATCGAAGCTTCTTGCAAGAGGATTTGGAATACATCCGGCGAGCGGCTTAATCAAGCCAACATGATTCAACCTTTCGAACAAACTCGCATAAGATTCTCCGATAGGGGTGAAAGCCTTTTCTCGCTTCAACAACCTTTCCTCCCTAAACGCCTTGTTTGGCTTGAAACCTGACCCAGGGGGTTTCCGGTATGTTTGTGGGGGTTGGTAGGCTTTTTGTGGAATTGGGTACATGGAAGGTGAAGTACGATTTTGGGTGCCCCGGGAGAGTAGTGGGGTTGGGGATGGAAGTAGTGTTGGGAAAGCATAGCTGGGGGACGAGTAATTGAGCTACTCGAGTGGCTAGAAAGGCTGCGATAGGCAGGTATATTTAGCATCGGGTTCAGTGTAAGGACCGGGTCCATGAAACTAGGTGGTGGCGGGGGTGGTGCTTTTCCATCCATCCATGCCCGATACATTTCAACCACGTGTTGTCTTAATATTTTGACTTCTTCTACTAACATGTGGTTCCGTTCAACCAGTTGTTGTCGGGTACCGGTACCAACCCACTCAGTCTTGAGATTCTCTGCCATTGTCCTCCGACCTTGTATTATAGGGAAGAGTTATTTTGGAACCACAACCAACCACCTTTCTGAAAATGGACACAACAAAACGAAGCCAGCATGTCAGCATTAAGGTATCCCGCTTATTGATTATTTTTTTTTTATTTTCTGCTATTTTCTTTTCTTTTTCCCTTTTTGTGGTTTTTTCATTTTTCCTTTTTTTCTTTTTGTAGTTTTTTTTTTCATTTTTTTTCATTTTTTTTCTCTTTTTTTTTTTTTTGGTTATGGATATGGTCGAATCCTATGTGGATTGCCTACGTATCATGACCCCGCATGAATCAGACCGAGCGTAGTTCTTACAAACTAATGCAAGAAATAAAGAGATGTTTATTTGATTTTTTTTTAAAGGAAAATTACAGAAACCGACTCCAACTACAAACTTTAAAAACTTTCACATTTTGTACCGGAGATTTCTACAAGAATAAGAATATTTTTGGTGTCAATTATGACTATTTTCTACAAAATTGGCCACATAATGGCTTATTTGACAAAATGACTATTTTTTGCAAAATTTATTTAAGAAAGATAAACTTGAATTTTTTTATCCTGTGGCTCATGGGGCATCGTTCGGCATCACCATAAACCAACACAAGACTATTTTTCGTAAACTGGCCATGTAATGGCTTATTTAGACAAAGTGGCTCTTTTTGCAAAATTTTATTTAAGAAGATGCAAATTCAAAATTTTTATTCCGGGGCCTATGGGGCATCGTTCAACACCGACACAGGCCAACACAAGACTGAGGAAGTTAAAAATGCAAAAATATGGCAATTTCAGGAAAATTCCGGCCATGTAATGGCTTATTTGATAAAGTGGATATTTTTTGAAAAGTTGAGAGATGACTCAAACTTAATTTTGCGGGTACAACCTTTCGACATTTCCGCGAGGGAATATTTCAAGGCTGTGTCCAAAATTATTTAAAATGACTCAAAGTGGCTATTCTTGCAAAAACGGCCTTTCGGCGTCCTTTTGAGGGACATTCGGCTTATTTTAAGCAAGAATAGCATCACTCGACTTATTTATAATAAAAATAAAAAATTTGACATTTTTTGGTTATTTTTGCAAAAGGGGTGTGAACCCGGACTTGATTTTGCGGCTATGGCCTTGCAACATTTCCACAAGGAATATTTCAAGGATGTGCCCGCAAATTATAAAAAAAAATGATTCAAAGTGGCTATTTTTGCAAAAAACAGCCTTGCGGCATCCTTTCGGAACTTTCAGCTATTTGCAAAAACGGCATCACTTTGATTTTATTGACAAGATTAAACACACATTTTTTTTTGATTTTTTAAAAGGGGTGGCCTTTCAACATTTCCACAAGGGTATTTCAAGGCTATTATTCAAAAGGAAAATATTTTAAAGTGGCCATTTTTGCAAAAACAGCCTTCCGGCATCCTTTCGGAACATTCGACTATTTTTAAAAACAGCATCACTTTCAATTTATTAAAAACTAAACACATATTTTTTTTATATTTTTTTTAAAAGGGGTGGCCTTTCAACATTTCCATAAGGGGTATTTCAAGGCTATTATTCAAAAAGAAAAGAAAAGATTTCAAAGTGGCCATTTTTGCACAAACATCCTTTCGGAACAATCAGCTATTTTCAAAAACGACATCATATTGATTTTATTGAAAAGTAAAACACATTTTTTTTTATTTTTTAAAAGGGGTGGTTGGACCCGATGAGGGTTGCCTACGTATCCCACCTAACGGCGAGAATCAAACCTGCATAGTTCGGTCAGATTAATTGACCAATTATTTCAACAAAAACTGTTCCACCTTTTTTTTTCAAATTTTCAAATTTTTCGGATACCTATTTCCTATAGATCTTATTTTTCTCTTTTTTTTTTCTTTTCAACAATTTTTCTACCCTCGGGATTTCCGCCGGTCCGCATAACGATCAAGGACAATAAAAATGCAACACATAACATGCTCGGTCTTTCCAATACCGGGTCACCTGTCCTAGACGGACCCAACCCCTGTGTTGAGTCCCCTAAGTCAAATATGATGCAAATAATCGTCCTAGACCTATGTTCAAAATCTTACGGTTTCATAGAGTGCTAGACCGTGTACCCGAGCGGACAACTCGAATCGAGGAAGGGGCTACGTATCGGTGACCCGCGGAGTCAATCGGCTTTGTAACTTATCCGGCCTCTATTTTCTTAATTTAAGGTGACTTTAACATAAAGGGGAGTCTCAACCAGTAAGCACATCCCCGGGGGCGAAGAGAGAAAGGTTTTCGGCACAATTTTATATACAATTCACACAATATCAAAGCGATAAAGCACATAGCATGTTGTTCAAATCATATAATGAAGTCAAACAATAACGCGAACGGCAATTCTAAGGAGCTCGAGTTCTTAAACCCTAAAACCGAGGTTCGGGGTTGGGATCCCCAGCAGAGTCGCAGAGCTGTCACACCTCCCTTTTTACTACCCCACATAAGCATAAATATAAATACGCTCGTAGGGTATACCCCGACGCTCAAATATCCGAAACGGATAAAATAACGTAAGAGAAGGAGTTTTTCCAATTAAAGGACAATCGGTTCGGGATTTATTGAGATTAATCAGAGTCGCCACTTGGGAATGATAATGGTGTCCCAAGTCACCGGTTAATCCCGAATCCGAGGAATTTTGACTCTTAAAAATGTCTGCGAAGCAAAGATCCGGATAAGGAACTCTGTTAACCCGGGAGAAGGTGTTAGCCATTTCCGGGTTCCGTGGTTTTAGCACGGTCGCTCAATTGTCGTTCCCGACTCTTGTTTGACTCAATTATAGATTTTAAACAACATATAATGCTTTTTACATTAGGTATTATTTTAAAGAATTTGCGGCATCGCGAAAACACGCCTCGAGTCATACCGCAACCAAGTACGCCTATGACTTTCGGTGTATTTCAGCTTTGCCGAGATTTGGATTTGAGTCGCACCAAGTGCACACTCGTTCAATGGAAAGTACATTAACATCGTGCCCTAAATAACGTCTATCGGCTTTTAACTTTGGGGAGTGGCTATGGAATTTGCTATTAGCCTCTCCGGTTCTACTATGTTATCTTATTACTAAATGGGGACCCCGGTGTTCGTTATTCGGGCGAGGCTCATCCCAATTTTCATTAAAGGATTCAATACTAGTATTTGGCTATGTTTTCTACATTTGTTTTTTCCTTAATCGATTTCTAATATTTAAACATTCCAGGCCCGTAATTTTGTTATTCAATGGGGCCTGGATTTCCAGAATAAGGATTTACTACATTAAAAACAAGTCCAGGTTCTTAAAGAACCAGACCTGATTCGGGCATTCTATCGCCAGCCCAGTTGGCATTATACAGAGATTCAGGCCCATAACACGCCTTGGGCCCAAACTAAATAAAATTGGAAACAATTGAAGCAACAGAACAAAGATACACATTTGAAATGGAAAGCACTTTTATTTATTCAGAGTGAAGGAAATCAATATCATACATTAGCTACAAATTAATTATTTATTACCATAAATCAGAACTAACAAACTACTTCTTCCTCTTACACTAGCGTTTTGAAGTTAATACCAGTTAATACCTAATTTGAGAAAGCGACGGATTACATAATGGACTTAAAGAATGATTAAACTAATTAACTATGGATCCGAATTAACCGATTAACTACTCACGAATATATACATTACCAGTTTCGTTATGTACTAGGCATTTTTACATTACAAAGATGGTTCTAATTAAATTGTATCAATATCCGTAAATAAATAACTCAGAGACCTATTTATAATTATGCTACTGATTTCAATATGGCTTGTTTTATCACGAGATTATTAACCTAAAACATGATTAAAGCACTATCTAATCTAACATTTCCTATTTTTAAGCTTATCTATGTGTAAATGACATCTGATATGTGATTAAGACTTATGAATCTATTGTGAGTAAGTAACCAACCGATTTTTTGAAATTATTATTAACTAACCCATGTTTTAAGATCTATTACCTAATTAAGCTATGTGATACACTATTGCTACTATACTACTAGTTATTACAATGTTTTTGTTTTTCGTTTTTCAGCTACTACAGAATACTTCAATAGATAAATTACAAATCTAAACTAACAACACTAAACATAAACTACAGGACAACAAATAATCGGATCCAGATCTTCATTTTTTATTTCAACAATTCACCATTACAGCTTCAAGTGAAAGAGATATGTACCTGGTTTTGAAAGGAATGGGAAAATGGCAAATCAACAAGGCGGTGAAATTACAGCAACAACAACAATAACAACCAGCAGTAGCTTCAACACCTCAATCCCGAAAATCCCAGCAATACGGAGAAAAACAAAAACAAACCAGTAAAAATAGAAAAGAAAAATATTTTCCAGATTTTCTCTTTGTTTTGGCTTTCTAGCTTTAAACTCTTTTCACTTCTCAAAAGAAACTCTCAAAAATTGCATTTATTTTCGTGTATACTTCTGTATCCAGAGTGTATATCGAGTGTATACTACAGCAGGGAATTTTTTTATTTTTTCTTCTCTTCCGATTTTTCCTCTTTTTTTCCCTTTTTTTTTTCATAAATCCTCTCTTCTATTTATAGGCAAGAATTTCGAAAATTTTCAGATATTTTATTAAAAAGAAAATATATTTTTTTAATTTAAAGAAAACCCACTAATCCATGTTTTCCTCTCCTTGTTTTCTTCCTTGATTTCCTTGCCCCCCACTACTTTATGTCATGTAATTATGATTATTTTTTGCTAAAAAAATCTGAAATTTTCTTCTTGGGCCAAGGGGTTTTGGGTTGGGTAAGGGTTCTTAGGATTGGGCTTGTAACTTAATTTGCAAGATGGCCCAATCCAAATTTTTTCCATTTTGTTCTTCTCCATTATTCAACTTCCTAATTAATAAAGCCCAAAATACTAAGATTAATTTATAAAAACTAAAATTATCTTGAAATACTAATCTCATAATAATAATTGTCACCTAATTTTAAATGGTAATTAAAATACAATCACACAATTTGGACATTAAAGGCTAAAATGCAAAAGATGCCTATTTTTTGTGATTTTCATTTTTGTAAGATAAAATTAATTACTCCTAATTGTAGAATTAAATCCTAAATGCAAATGCGAATATATATATATATATATATATATATATATATATATATATATATATATATATATATATATAAATTATAATAATATATATATATATATATATATATATATATATATATATATATATATATTGGTCATTATTTTTAAAAATGACACTAAATTCACAACAATTGCAAACAACACAAAACTATTTTATTTTGAAATTTTTGGGAGTAATTCTCATATAGGGCAAAAATCACGTGCTCACAATGACAAAACTCTCTCTCTGGTCATAAGAATGCGGATAGAGTAGTTGAGGCCATCAATGAACCTCCTGATCCTCTCCCTATCATTAGGGATCATCCATGTGGCATGCCTAGCCAACTGTGTGAATCTAAGCTCATACTGGGTCACAGACATGTCGCCCTGAACCAACCACTCGAACTGGCGACGTAGCTCCTCACGACGAGACTGAGGTACATATTTCTCTAGAAAGAGAGTAGAGAACTGCTGCCATGTGAGAGGTGCTGCTCCTGCAGGCCTACGCCTCTCAAACTCTTCCCACCAATCAAATGCGGGACCGGTGAACTGAAAGGTAGTAAATGAAACTCCGCTGGACTCAAGAATACCAGCCGTCCGCAACATCCTCTGACACTTGTCCAAGAAACCCTGAGCATCCTCGCCCTCAACGCCACTGAAATGGGGTGGCTGAAGTCTACCAAATCTCTCAAGACGACGCTGCTCGTCATCGGGCATAACCTGAACCATATGCTCTGGAGCCGGAGCTGGTGCAGCTGGAGGAATAACCGGTGCAACCACCTGAGCGGGGACCGCCTCTGGCGTCTGAAGTCCCCGAACAACCGGCTCGGGTGTGCGAGCTGCAGGGGTCTGCTGACCACCCCCTGTCTGAGATGTCGCTACAGCAGCAGTAGCTGAGACTACCTGAGCCAAACCGGAACACACCGATAATATCTGAGCAAGAGTCTCCTGAAGACCAGGAATAGCAATAGATACGGTCTGTCTCCTGAAGAATAGGAATAGCAATTAACTACTGGGGGCTGCTCTTGAACTGGTACAACGGGCGGGTCAGCTGGCACTGCCTCAGCTGCCCTACCTCTACCTCTAGCACGACTGCGCCCACGTCCTCTAACAGGTGGCAATGGAGGTCGTCCACCTTGTCCCGATGCTCGCGTTCTCGCCATCTACGAGAGAATAGAATATAGAAGTTCAGTTCTCAGAACAACAAGATCGCACGACGGAGTTCAAGAAAAGTGAAGTTTTCCTAAAGGTTCGCAGCCTCCCGAGGATAAGTACAGGCGTCCCCGTACCGATCCACAAGACTCTACTAACCGGCTCAAGACTCGTGAGGCCTAGTAAACCTAGGCTTTGATACCAACTTGTCACGACCCCAAATCCGGTCGTGATGGCGCCCAAGCACATTGCTAAGCCAGCCTGACCAATCAATAACAAGAACGGAGCTAGAAGCTCTCTTTAACCCATTTAAGCATATCAAAAATATGAAATAACAGTGATACATATACCAACAGCGGGGAGCCAAGCCCCAGAATATACCAACTCCCATAGACCGAAGGGTCAAGAGTCATGAGCCTCTACTGAACATGAGTGTATAAAGGTTTACAAGATACCAAGTGCGGAAAGAAAAGTCGATACAGAATCAAAAGACAGTAAGAAGGAATATCGGGCCCTGTGGACTCTGCAACTACCTCGTATATCCCACAGATGTCGCCTCGCACAACTACTGGATCACTGCTGAGAGGTACCTAGATCTGCACACAAGGTGCAGGGAGTAAAATGAGTACTGCCATACTCAGTGGTAATAAACAGGGGTAAGACAGCGCAGATAAGAAATCCGCAATAAAGCACTATGTAAAGCTGTAATCAAATACCCTGTCACAGAATCAATATCAACTGTACCTGTACCAACAAGTATCAGCAAAACAGTATAACAGCTAGCAGATGTAGCTAAATCCAATGCAATGCATGATATGACCGCTACGGCGCGTAGCCCGATCCAGTTTGGGTACCCGTGCTCACTGTTGGGGTTCAGACTCCGGAGGGGCTCCTACATCCCAAGCACAATATCATGATACGCTGCGGTGCGCAGCCCGATCCACTACCAGTCGCCTAATATGCAATGCAGCCTCACATGCTCAAAAGTAGTATTTGAAAACTCTTTTATCAGTGTTCAGAAGAAAACAATATATTAGAAATTCCAGAGTTTGGAAAAAACCATTATGACAGTAATAGCTCAGGACTGGTAGTAAACTAACATGTCAATATCACAAGACAATGATAACGATCCTCACAGGATCCAATAACTGGCTCACAGCCCTCAAGTATACTCAATCGTCCAAGAAGGAGGTTCAACGGCTCAAGAGTAGCCAATATCACAATATAGTATGCAACCATCCAAGAAGGAGGTTCGACGGCTCAAGAATGGCCTAATATCATAACACAATATCAACAAGTCGGACTAAGCCATAGTCCCCAAATCACAATAGACCCCGCACTCACATGAGAGTACGTGTCTCGCCGCTATACACCGTCACAAAGTGGTATACCGGGGTTTCGAACCCGCTGGTCATCACCCACATCTATTACTCACCTCAATACAGCTTGACGACTAGTCCGCGATGCCCTTGCCACGAGAATCAAGCTCCGCACGTGTAGAATCTGATCAAATACAGTAGAAACACAACAAATTAGGCCAATGGGACGACACCCAATCAATACAACTCAATTTACATCAAAATTCCCAAAGTTGTCAAAACCCCGACTTTCGATACGCTTCTAAAAAATTACGAAAGTCACATATTCGGAACCCTCATCTCAATACGAGTCTAAGCATATCAATTTTACCAAATTCGGACTCCATTTGGCCATTCAAAACCTTGATTTTCTAAAGTTCAAGCCTAGGGTTAAATCCTCCGTGAATCACCCCAAATTCCTCCATTTTCATGATACAATTGCATAATATTATCAATACTAATCATAGTTTAAGTCCATAGTTGATTACCTGATGATTTCCCTTGAGTTTCTCTTCAAAATCGCCCAAATCGCCTCTAAAGCCGAGACCCAAATGTGTGAAATGTTTCTGAAATTTTCTAACTTCTGATACAATTAACTTACTGCAATTTTCGCTTCTGCGGATAAAATTCCGCTCCTGCGGGTCCGTACCCGCGACCAGATGGTCACTTCTGCGATTCCTGACCTAGCCGGCCAAATTCCGCTCCTGCGAACATAAGACCGCTTCCGCGAAAACATAACCGCTCCTGCGGTGACTTTCGCCTCTGCGCTCCAGAGTCCGCTCCTGCGGACTCGCCTAGGCGATCAAGAATCCGCTTCTGCGGACTTTCCCCTTACTCATCAAGTCCGCTTCTGCGGTCACGCGCTCGTACCAGCGTCGCCGCTTCAGCGGAAAAGATTCCTCTTCTGCGTAGACAAGCGCTCCTGCGCCTCCTCCTCCGCTTCTGCGGACTCGCTCCTACGCCCCCATTTCCGCAGGAGCGAAAACAACAGAACCAGAACACTTCCCTACAATTTTCCACATTTTCTCCCGTTTAGCCATCCAAAAACACCCGAGGCCCCCGGGACCTCATCCAAACACACCAACACATCCTAATACCTCATTCGAACTTGCTCCAATCCTCAAAACACATCTAACAACATCAAAACCCATAATTCACATCGAATTCAAGCCTAAATTCCTTAAAACATTCCGAATTACACAATAAATCAAAAACCCGACTAAACAACGTCCGAATGATCTGAAAATTTGCGGACATATCCAAAATCACCAAACGGAGCTACTGCAACTGTCGGAATTCCATTCCGACCCCTGGATCAAAATCTCACCTACCGTTCGGATTTCGCCAAAATTCAACCTTAGCCAATTCAAGCCTATTTCTACACCGGACCTCCAAATTGAATTCCGATTGTTCCCTTAAGTCACAATTCACCTCCCGGAACTAACCGAGTCATCAGAATCTGATTCCGAGCCCTCTAACCAAATAGTCAACTCCAGTTTGACTTTCCTTATTCAAGTTTCCTTCAAAAAGGCTATATGCCTCATTTTCAATCCAAATCACTCTTAACTCACCAGATAGACTCTAACACTGATATAAAAGAATAAAACATGTAATTAAAACATAACGGGGTGGTAATTCCCGTGACGATGGGCCGGGTCGTCACACTTAGTGCCATCCGTTTGATCAATTGCTTTGAACGGCCCAGATTGATTCCTTTCACGACGTTGTTTGATTTTCAATCGAACCGCCTTATCTAGTTGGTTGGATTCCTTTCATCAACGGTTGAGATTCATATGGCTTATACGACGTCGTTCGACCATGAGCCTGGGCGGAACAGGCTGGTCTTTTGGGCCTGATGTATTTGGGCTTATTATATGTATATGTATTTCATATTTATTTACCCCAAATTATATATTGTATTTTGTATTTTTACCTTGTATTTTAATTGTTTCTTGTATTTTCTTTTGTATGTTATTTTTTCCTCTTTTTGTATTTTTATTCAACTGTTATATTTCTTTTATTTCCTATTTTTCCTGATTTTTTTGGTATTTCCTGATATTTTTTCCATTTTTTCTTTTTTTCTGATATTTTTTTTATATTTTGATTTTTCTGAATTTTCATATTTTTTGTGATATTTTCTAATTGATTCCTTTAGTAATTTTAATTTCAACTTTATTTTTAAAACAAACACACAAGTATTTGAATTAAATCACACAATTGCACACCAAAAACTATTTTTGTATTATTTTTAAATTTATATTGGAATTTAACTACTTAGCGCAAAAATCACGTGGTCACACCTGGAAGGTGAATTGGCTGTGATATACCCTGCAAGGTAGCTCCTAAACCTTTCCTGGAGAAAAACCATTCTTTATCATCTATTTGGCAACCATAACCGCTGCAGGGGCCACCGTGGGTACTTGCATATTTTCTCCTCCAGATACTTTGTTCACAGTCACGATGTCCATTACATGGTACATCCACGGGCCTTTATCTTCTTCAACTTCCTCAAATGGTGTAATAGCATTGCAAACATCGTCTTCCCTCAATTGCTCAACTATGGAATAATCTTGAGCTTTCATATTCTTTAGAAATTGCTCAGCTTCTTCCTCGGTGACTGCTTTCTTCACATAAGCTGGATTTTCTTTCACCACTTTCGTCTTTCTCAACTCATCCTAGGCAAAACAATGCCCAGATCGAGTTAAACCATGAGTTTCACAAATTTCCCCCTTAACTTCTTTCCATTTATACATCACAGTTACTTTATCATATTTCCAAGGTACAACCCTAGTATTCACAACTGGCATCTGAACAACTGGTTTGATAACCATTGGCTCTATATAAGCCACATTCACAGTCAGCAAGGGCCTCACCCCAGGTACTATTACTTTTACTGGCTCAGGCATAATCAACATCGATGGCTGTTTTGCTGGTGACTCAATTGACACTTTCTCACTTTCAACTTTCTCCTCGATCTTGTTGTTTGGTTTAATCGTCATCACCGTCTGAGAAGGTTTTCTGTAGCTTTCTCCATGTACTAGCTCTATCATATGTGTCTCACGATGCGCTGGCAAAGGATTTTGCGTTATGTTGGGAGTCTCTAGAGCTTGCACCTCAATTCTCCTTGAGTCAATGAGTTCTTGTATTGCAGACTTTAAGTGCCAACACTTCTCCGTATCAAGTCCCGGTGCCCCAGAACAGTATTAACAATGGACAGATTGGTCTAAATTTCTGGGTGGAGGGTAGGGAATTTTAGGTTCAATGGGGTTAAGCTTCCTTAGTTCTCTCAATCGATGAAAGAGACTGGTATATGATTCTCCCAGAGGAGTGAATGTTCTTTTCCTTTGAGCCTTGTCACCTTTCACTTCAGGGTCAGGACGGAAGTTGGGTCGGTTTGGGTTTCTGTAGGTTTTTGATGGTGGATAAGCTTTTTGTGCATGGTAGACATTCTGAGGAGCTGGGTTACGCCATGAAGGTGGAGGCGGTGGGTAAGGTTGAGTATGTTGGACAGAAAATTGCGGACCGGTTGGAGGATAATATGGTTGAGGTGGATTATATAGTGCTGGTGGATATAGTTGGTATGGACGAGGTTGATGATGATATGGGTTGGGGCCCTGGGACAAAGATCTACCTTCGAAAACCGCCATTTCTTCCTTTTTCTTCTTTCCAATCGAACCTCTTATTCCCGTCTGTATTGCTTGGTTTGTAGCCTTAATGGCTGAATAACTCATAATCTTATTCGTCTTTAGACCTTCTTCTACAAAACTCCCCATATTTACTACCTCGTTAAAGGTTTTTCCAATTGCAGACAACAAATGACCGTAGTATGTCGGCTCCAAAGCTTGTAAGAAACAATCTACCATTTCTCCTTCTTTCATTGGTGGATCCACACGTGCTGCCTCCTCCCTCCACCTAAAACCATACTCCCGTAAACTTTCTCCGGGCTTCTTTTCCATCTTAGTCAATGACAATCTATCATGGATAATTTCCAGATTATATTGGAAATGGTTTGCAAATGATTGAGTTAAATCATCCCAAATGAACCATCGGGTATGATCTTGATGAGTGTACCATTCCAATACCGAGCCACTGAGGCTTTGACTGAAGTAGGCCATAAGTAGTTCATCCTTTCCTCCAGCTCCACGCATTTTACTGTAATATCCTTTGAGATGGGCCACTGGATCACCATGGCCATAATACATATCAAATTTTGGAAATTTAAACCCGGCAGGCAGCTGTACCTCAGGAAACAAGCATAAGTCCTTGTATGCCACACTAACTTGGCCTCCCAGACCCTTCATATTATAAAACGACTGCTCAAGGCTCTTATTTTCCTAGCCATCTTTTCTTGTTCAGGGTTTCTAGCAGGTTTCTCCTCCTCCGTCATGTCGATGAGTTGGGTGTAAGAATCACGTTGCCTGAAGGTGGGTTCTGGCGGGTAGTAGTGATTATCCTGGAAATGAAATACAGGCTCGCTGGAGGATTTATGTAAAGTGGCTGGTGGCGGTGCCACATACACAGGAGCGACCTGAGGTGGTGGTGGAGCTTGTTTAGGTAGGGGTGGTGGTGCTTGTGATGTAGTGGCGTAATAGTGTGGGTAAGTAGGATATGTGAAGGATGAGTTCATGGTGGGTGGTTCTTGGTTTGGGTTCGAGGGAGGAATGTATGTGGGGCTAGCTGGGTAAGAAGGTAAAGATTGCCCTTTTGACCAAGCCTGGTACATTTATGACATCTGCTGTTTCAAATTATACATCTCTTCCTTCATGCTAGTCACATCTATAACTTCTTCCTCTTGCACAGGATCCAAGATTGTAGGCTCAATTTCATGGGTAACCACTTTTGTCATACTTTTAGAACGAGTGTTGTAGTTTTGATGTGCCAGAATGCCAGTTGCTAACTGTTTTATCTGATACTCATCAACAACAAAAACTTGTTAATAGTAATATCAATAAACATCACAAGTTTTAAAAACACAACTTTTCCTAGTAATTACGCATCATCCCGGCATTGTTCTTATTTTTGACCCATCAATTATCTTTTTCCGCTTTTGTTTTTCATTATTTCATTGCTTCGTTTATTTCTTTTCTTCTTTTACCTTTTTCTTTCCTCTCTTTTTTTCATTTTCATATTTTCGATCCTATATGTTTGCCTATCGCTCAAGTAATTTGTATATTTGAGAGAGAAAATAATGACAACTTCTTTTGAATTTTCATTGATATTCAAACATTGATTAAAAATGATGTTGCACTACAACTCTTAAAATGTAGAAAGCAAAAAAAAAATACAAAAATGCATGCCCTATGAATACATTAAAGCTCCTAGTGCCCGCGACACATCGTTCGGTCTTACCGCGTGCCTATATGCTAATCCACTTTGGAGTTTGTCCAGGTCGGTCGTTACTTGTTTCACAAAGATCATTGCTGCTGAGGTGAATTTTGACCGCGACATCCTCGCACAGTTGGCATTTTCGCGTGATAAATTGAGCAATGTTGAAAATTCTTTCCCTGATGACCCCTTTTTCTTGAAGCAACCTGCTAATCTGTTCGGCACGAGAATCTAAGGGTTGCTAGTTCTTATTTGAAGTTGTTGTAGCTCCAATTCTAACCGAGCCATGGCCATGTAACAATGTTCTCTCTCTACATCAAGTTCTTTGTTTTGTTTACTGCTTTTGACCTCGACTGTGATGATCTTCTTCCTCAATAGGGCTACTTCAACATTATGTTCATCTTTTAACTGTCGAACCATCTGAGCTCTTTCTTCAGCGTTCTTGGCCAATTGTTTCCGGACCCTAACTAATTCCTTTTTAGCTTTATCTAGATCAAAAATATAATCATTCACTTTGCGCCATAGATTTTCAATTAGCTTATCATCTCGGGCAACTCGAACTGGGGTTTCGGTTGTTGTTCTCATTTTTACAATCTGAGCCTTCAAAGTTTCATTTTCTTTTCTTATTTGTTTCTTTTCACCCTCATCGGCTACTGGTTCTAGGCTGCTTTCGAATTTGAGGGCTTGGAATTGTTTTCCCAACATGCTGATTCTGACTCGATATTCATTTTCATTGCCCATCCAATCTTTTTGTTCCTAAGACTGCTCAACAAACTCTTGAATATGAGGCCTCTTCATTGGTCTCTCATGCTCAGCATCTCTACGGTACCATGCGGAATATCCCAGTGAAACTTCTCCTCTAGCCCGATCTCTCACACAAGTGTCTATTCTCAGGCATTGGCATTCATTCCATATTTGCCGAATTTTTGCTTCCGAGAATTGCCCATCAGGACTAATTTCTATTTGCTTGAAGGTTGAGGTCCCCATCTTTCGGCACAACATGATATCTTCTGAGTTGACTTAATACCCGGTATGCATAAGGTTGGATGCCCTTGAGAAGAATTAACAAAAAAATGACCCTTCTACTGGTATATATATAATAACTTTATAGAGGGGCAACCATCCATATCCCCAATCTATCTGGCTAGCAGTCAGTGATCGCAAATATGTGATCCAACCTTTTGATCCTTCTGGCAACTTGACTTCTTTTGTCCTCACATAGAATTCTTCAATACATGTCTTTTGAGACGATCCATAGCTTATAAAATGAGAGTGGCGGCATAAATGCACTATCATCCACATTTGAAGAAGTAAATTACACCCCTTGAAGAAATCTTGTCCTGCTTTGCAGGCTGTGAGAGCACGGAAGATATCGGCCACTATCAATGGTGCCAATGTACTATTGTCCTGTACAAGGAGAGTACTGGCGATTCCGGCGACTCTAATGTCAATATTTCTATCTTTCCTCGAGAATATGATCAATCTCAAAAAGGCTACCATAAAGGCGAAACGCCTGTGTTCCTCCCACTTAGCCCAGTTCGCTTTGCTGCAGAGTTTGTTTGTTTGATCATTGAATCCCCCAACGTGGCCATATCTGCGATATATAAAGCTAGGAAGATCACCCCGAGGTATTATGTTCAGCAGCCCAGTAAGATCTTTTAGATATTTGTTGACCTAATCTTGTCCATCTTGACCTTGATCATTCCACCATAATCGCAACTCCAAAGGGATTTTGTTCATTAGTGTAAAAGGTTCATTTTGTGTTGTGCTCATCCTGCACAATTATTAAAGGCGATTTATTCAAAAAGGAAAATCTTTTTCAAAGACAATTTTTCATTATTTCGAAAAAGAGTTAACCTTTCCATATTTCATTTGAAAATTTCAAGGCTATTATTATTATTCAAAAAGAAAAAAAGAAATGACTTCATAGTGGCCATTTTTGCACAAACAACCTTCCGGTGTCCTTTCGGAACATTCGGCTATTTTCAAAAACATCATCACTTTGATTTATTGAAAACTAAAATTCGACATTTTTTTGTTATTATTTGAAAGGGGTGGTTGGACCCATCACGGGTTGCCTACGTATCTCGCCTAGTGGTGAGAATCAAACCTGCGTAGTACGGTCAAATTGTTTTACGACCAATTATTTCAACAAAAATTATTCCTCCTATTTTCAAAATTTCTTTTCAATTTTTGACGACGTTTCGTTAATATTTTGGTATTTTCTATTCTAAAATATTCTCCCTTTTTGTTTTTAAGGAATTTAGCCGGTCGGCATAATAATCCATGACAAACAAATGCAACATATAATATGCTAGTTCTTTGATTTTCACGTTACTTGTCTTAGACGGTCCCAACCCTTGTGTTGAGTCCCCAAAGTCAGATATGATGCAGATAAACGTCCTAAATCTAAGCTTAATATCTTGAAATTTCATGGTACTAGACTGTGTACTCGATTGGACAACTCGGATCGAGGAGGGGCTACGTACCGGGGACCAGCGGGATCGTCCGGTTTTGTAACTTTTCGGCCTCTATTTTCTTATTGGGTGGTAACTTAACTGAAAGGGGAGTCTCAACCAGTAAGCACATCCCAAGAGGTAAGAAGAGAATTCTTTTGGGCAAAAATTTTATATATACAATTCACGTAATATCAAAGCGGTAAACATGTAGCACATTGATCAAAGCATATAATGAAAACAAATAATATCAAAACAAGCAATTTAATCAAGCTCAAATTCTTAAACCCTGAACTGAAGTTTTGGGTTGCTTATCCCCATCAGAGTCGCCAAAGCTATCACACCTCCCTTTTTACTACTTTCTAGATAAGTATACCTCGCTATTTACTAATACACCCTAAGAAGGGATATAATAATAATAACAGGGAAGGAGTTTTTCCACTTTAAGGACAATCAGAACGGAATTTATTTAAATTTCAGAGTCGCCACTTGGGAAGATAATGGTGTTCCAAGTCACCGGTTTAATCCCGAGTCCGAGGAAATTATGACTCTGTTTTAACAGTCCGCGAAACTAGAAATCTGGATAAGGAATTTTGTTATCCCGGGAGAAGCTGTTAGGCACTTGCAGATTCCGTAGTTCTAGCACAGTCGTTCAACTGCTGTATTTGTCATATCTGATTTCTTTATATGCTTTTACAAATGTATTTAATGTCCCGGTTTGTTATTTTTAAAGACTTTCAACGTCACGAAAATGCATTTTGAGTCACACCGCAACCAGTACACCAGTGACTTTAATGTATTTCAGCTTCGCCGAGATTTGACATTTGGGTCACATAAATGTGCACCCGTATTAAGAATGTAATTTTCAATCGGGCCTATAACGTACGTCTTATTAACTTTAGAAAAGACCGTGAAATTTGCTAAACGGTCCTTCCAAGTCTAACATTTTACATTGAAATCTATTTGGGGGCCACGTGCATCTTTTCATTTCCGAGATGAGGCTCATCCCTTATTTTTTAAAAAGTCCAAACTTAGTCGTATGCTATATTTTTATATTTTTGTTTTTTCCTTAATATACATATCTTGTTTTTGTGTTATTTGAAACTATAATATCAGAGTCCAGGCCACTTATTCATTATTATGCCTGGACTTTGGACTACTTTAACAGTCCATTACTGAGAACGAATGGGTATTTGTAGCCTAATGTGTGCTACTGCCTCTATTTGAGAACTCAGATGTTATATTAATTAAACCTGGGCATATATACACGATTAGGCCCAGAGTAAATGAATGATATAAAGAACAGTTTAGCTACTTCAAAGCAGTATTTGAGCAAATATAGTTCAGATGGTAGGGAAAATCAGTAAAATCATATTATTTGAAGAGGTATCAAATTGCATCTCAATCATTGCTAATTTCATATCTTAATAACTAATTGAACATTCTAAGACAGATATTTTATAATAGTACTATTATACAGTTTAAAATTAAACTACTCATTTCCTTTTAGGTTAAACTGATCTAAATTCATAGTTTAACTATCATGATTAGCTACATACCAATTTATACGTCCAATTTCAAAATCGTATTTATTTACCTAAGTGCGCTGGTTTTTGTATTAGCTTGTTTTTAATTTTGAATTAGGTGATAGTCTAATTACTGAATTTTGTTTAACTACTATGTAAACTACTCTACCATAATCTATTTCGATCTCATATATCTGTTAGTTATTACAACCATTCCAAATGAATTACAATGATTCTACAAATTATAACTATAACGAATAAGAAAAATAGAAATAAATTCATCGAAAATTCATTCAACTTCATTCCTTCATCATAATTGCAACTACATCTTCAGAAGCAGAAGTGTACCTAATTCAAAACAAGTCTATGAGTCTAGGGCTTTGGAGAAGAAGAATAATTAGCAACTAAAAGCAGCAAAACAGCAACAGCAACGGGACAAATTGATCACAGTAAAGCAGCTAACAAAATCGGAAATATAAAATCCAGCAAATCAACCAAGTAGAATCAAGCAATTCAGCAAAGTCAAGATGAATTGAAGAAGAGTCGACCCCGCAGAAATTCCCAAATCAACACCCAAATTAATCAGCTAAGAGAAATAATATCTGGAATCCTTTTTTCAGTTCTGAACCCCAAAAATGTAACCCCCTTTTCAGTCTCGCCAACAGCCTATTTATAGAATGATTTTAGGGGAAATTGGGGGGAAATTTCAAATAAGTTAATTTCATTTCCCTCCCCTTATCTTTTCAATTATTTACAGTTTAGTTTATTAAGAGTGTGTCGAAATGCCTTAGAACCCATGCTAGAAGGTTCTAGGCAATTCTATAGGGTTCTTTTAGGTGTGTTTTACCTAATTATCCTCACTTGCTAAGGTTTGTTACACAAATGCCTTTTAATTCTGCCTAGTTTGCCCTTTATTTTGTAAGTAATTGCAGAAATACTAGGCACTGAAGTCATTTTTAGCCTTATAAGCTCTATTAAATCTTCAGGAATGCCATTTACTATTCCTTTTATACCCTTTGTATTTATTCCAAATTACCCGACCTACCTAAGGTCTGCAAGAACTAGGGTTTAGAATTATTTAATAAGTAACCACTGATTATAGATGTTTTAAGACTTCGCCAATTCAGACCCCAAACCCTTTCATTATTAGCCAACATTTATTAGACCCCAATCACTTATTACAATATGACCACTATTTAAAACATGTCCTTTTAGTAGATGTACATCCTCTCAACAAACATAGATAGTTTTAAGAAATAGCCACTTAATAGAAGTACAACTAATTAATCAACAGTATAGCTACTAAACAGCAGAGATAGCCACTTAATAGAAGTACAGTCAATTAATCAACAGTATATCCACTAAACAGACTTATCTTTCAGAAGTAGCCATAAAATCTTTACACTCATGATCCAAATTAGAAAAAGCATCCAAAAGATTTAGAATAAACTCACACACGAATCAAGTTACAAATATAGCCAGTTTTATGTTATTTTGCACATATAGCCTTAATCACAAATTAATTTTCAATCAATCAGAACTCAGAGGAAAAGTTTGATAATGGTTGAATTCCAACTAACCAAAACTCAATCTTAGACAGAGCATGATGAACAAACACATAAAACAGACTTATTAACACATGATTCATGCGTGGTTAAGACCAAAAATCCTAAGAACACTATATCCGACTTAGACATGTGTAAGATTCATACAAACAAAGATAGATCTTTATTGTTTAAGCATGCAGAAGAGATAGGCTCCAGTAGACATATGAGATGAGTACACAAACATTTTAAGACATATAACAATCAAGAAATAGAAACAGAGATAGTAAACTTAGCTTTTTCGGGCTTTTTCCTTTTCTTTTTCTTTCTTTCTTTCTTCTTTCTTTCTTCTCTCTTTCTTTTCTTCTTTCTTTCTTTTCATTTTTTCTAGATTTCGAGAACTTTGAAGACTTTTAGTCTTCTGAGTACTAGATCTTTCAGATGGGCTGTGGGTTTGATTTTGATGTATATGGGGGTGGTCTAGAGGTTTAGTATAGGGTTTTGGGGGGTAGGGTTATTTTTGGGTGCTCGCCGAAGTAGAGTTCCGGCGAGTCTTTTTCTTATATTCGAGACGTTCTAGGAATATTCGAGACTAACCACCCATATATGGTGAAAGATCACCTTGAAATGGTTCAGGGGTGTTAATCTCAAGCCCTGGTTCATACTTAGTGAGGTCGCCGTCTAGGGTTCCGGAGACCGGAGTTTCAAGAATAGGGGAGTTTTTAATTTTGGTGGGGTTTCAGGGTTGTTTGAGGAGTTGGTGTGTGAAGGCTGGGGTGTTGGAGGCTCGCCTGAGCCAGAGAAGGTGGCTGAAACAGGTTTGCCGGCAGGTCTCCATGGTAGACCAGAGGAAGAAGAAGAGAGGTTGGGAGGCGCCTAGGGTTTCTATAAGATTGTATTATGTGTGATATAATGACATTGAACGGGAGATGGGCAATATATACCAGCTGTGTCTTGTGGATTCCTGGCCCTTGGATTACTCAAGATCAACGACCAGGATCTTTTACTCTCAAAACAATGTCGTTTGTTTAAATGAGAGACTTCTTTATGTCTGTTGGATTATATGTTTGAACGGCTGTGATTGTTTCTTCTATACTACGTCGTTTGGTTTTAACGTGACATTGTCGCATCCATTTGATCAATCGCATTGAACGACTAAGATCAATTCTTTACACGACGTCGTTTGATTTGTGAAGTAACTACCTCATCTGGTCCGTTTGATTTAATTCATCAACGGTTGATATTTGTTTGGCTATTACGACGTCGTTTGGTCACAAATCTGGGCAGACCTGGCTTGTCTTTGGGCCTGGTGTGCTTGGGCTTGAATATATGTAAATATATGTATTTCTTTATTTATATAGGCCAAATATTTTGTATTTTAGCTTGTATTTTAATTATTTCTTGTATTTTGTTTTTGTATTTTATATTTTTCTTTTTGTATTTATTTTCAACTGTTATATTTCCTTCCTATTTTTCCTGATTTTTCCTTAATTTTCCGGTATTTTTGCATTTTTATTTGATTTTCCTGATTTTTATACTTTTTATGATATTTTCCAATTGATTTCTTTTGTAGTTTAAATTTTAATTTAAGTTTTAAACAAAACGCAAGTATTTCAATTAACTAACACAATTACACAACAAAAATCATTTTTGTATATTTTTTATATATATTGGAACTTAATTACTTATGGCAAAAATCACCTGGTCACACTAATTTCTTCTAAGCTTGATCAAACAAATGGGGATATTTTTCCTTCATCTCTTTTTCTGCTTCCCACGTGGCCTCCTCAACTTGTTGATTCCGCCACAACACTTTAACAGAGGCAACTTCCTTATTTCTCAACTTACGAACATGCCTATCAAGGATGGCAACTGGAACTTCTTCATATGACAAATCTTTCTTAACCTCGATAGCCTCAACTAGCACGATGGTGGATGGATCTCCAATCACTTTCTTTAACATGGACACATGGAACACCGGGTGACCGATGATATTTCAGGAGGCAACTCCAGCCTATAAGCAACTTGCCCAACCCTTTGAACAATCCGATACGTCCCAACATACATAGGACTCAACTTCCCTTTCTTCCTGAATAGCATGACCCCCTTCATAGGAGATACCATCAAGAACACCCAATCATCGACTTGAAATTCTAAATCTCTTCGGCGAACGTCCGCATAGGATTTTTGGAAACACTGTGTAGTTTTCATCCTCTCCTGAATAACCTTAACTTTTTCCATAGCTTGGTACACAAGATCTGGCCCTAGCAATTCTGCTTCACCCACTTCAAACCACCCAATTGGTGACGTACACCTTCTTCCGTACAATGCCTCAAACGGGGCCATCTGAATGCTAGCATGGAAGCTATTATTGTAAGCAAATTTTGTCAGTGGTAAGTGTTCAGCCCAATTACTCTTGAAATCCAAGACACAAGCTCGCAGCATATCTTCAAGCGTCTGAATAGTCCGTTCGACCTGGCTGTCGGTCTGCGGATGGAAAGCTGTGCTGAGATTCAACTGAGTTACCAAAACTTGCTGAAATTTCTTCCAAAAATTAGTTGTGAAATGAGCCCCGCGATGCGAGATAATAGAAAGTGGAGTGCCATGAAGCCTTACTATCTCTTTGATGTACAACTTAGCATATTGCTCCGCAGTATCAGTGGACTTGACTGGCAGGAAGTGAGCTGATTTGGTGAGGAGATCACTATCATCCATATTGAGTCGAACTTACGCTGAGTGCGAGGTAACCCTACCACGAAATCCATATTGATCATCTCCCATTTCCACCTGGGTATTTCTATAAGCTGAGTTAGTCCACCAGGCCATTGATGCTCGGCCTTCACTTGCTGACATTTCGGGCATTTAGATACGAAGTTTGCCACATCCCTTCTTATACCGTTCCACTAATAAATCTCCTTGAGATCATGATACATTTTCATAGAACTTGGGTGCATGGAATGCCTGGAAATATGAGCCTCTACCATCACTCTTTCCCGAAGCTCGTCCACGTCCGAGACACAAAGCCTACCTTGACACCACAATACACCATTTTTGTTGCTGATCAAAAATGTCGAAGTCTTTTTATTCACAACTGCTTCCTTCATCCGAGCCAATGCTGGATCCATAAACTGCTTTTCCTTGATTTCTACAACTAATGATGATTCTGCTTCATTATGCACCGTAACATTCCCCTCGTCTGACGCCGAGATGCGAACACCCAAACTGGCCAATTGGTAAACCTCCCGAAGTAGGGGTCTCTGATCCACCCCCATATAAGCTGAACTACCTATGGATTTTCGACTAAGAGTGTTCGCCACCACATTTGACTTCCCTGGATGGTACAATATGTTCATATCAGAATCCTTAAGCAATTCTAACGACCACCGTTGCCTCAGATTCAGTTCCTTCTGTTTGAACAAATATTGGAGGCTCTTTTGATCTGAAAACATATCTACATGAACCCCATAAGGATAGTGCCACCATATTTTCAAGGAAAATACAACTGCCGCAAGCTCCAAATCATACGTCGGATAATTCTTCTCACGATTCTTGAGTTGCCTGGAAGCATAAGCTATGACCTTCCCGTTATGCATCAATACACACCCCAAACTGACCCTGGAGGCATCACAATAAACCACAAACCCCTATGTGCCTTCTGGCAAGGCCAATACTGGTGCGAGGTCAACCTTGATTTCAATTCCTGAAAACTTTTCTCACAAGCATCGGACCAGTGGAACTTAACTGCCTTCTGCATCAATTTAGTCAAAGGAGAGGTGAGGGTTGAGAATACCTCCACAAACCTCCGATAGTACCCTGCCAAACCCAAGAAGCAAAAAATCTCTGTCAAGATCGTGGGTCTAGGCCAATCCTTCACTACTGAAATCTTCTGAGGATCCACCTGAATCGCTTCACTGGAAACAACATGACCTAGGAAGGCTACGGACTCCAACCAAAATTCATATTTTGAAAACTTAGTTTACAATTGGTACTGATGAAGGGTCTGCAATGCTGCTCTGAGGTGAACGGCATGATCCTCCCTGCTTCGTGAGTAAATGAGGATGTCTATAATGAATACAATCACAAAGGAATCTAGGAATGGCTTGAAAATCCGATTCATAAGGTCCATGAAAGCTGCTAAGGCATTGGTTTGCCCAAAAGACATGACCAAAAATTCAAAGTGACCATAGCGAGTTTTGAAGGCGGTATTAGGAATATCATGTTCTCTGATCATCAACTGGTGGTACCCGGACCATAGTTCAATTTTAGAGAAAAACTTTGCTCCTTGCAATTGGTCAAACAAATCATCTACCCGAGGCAAAGGATATTTATTCTTGATGGTGACTTTGTTAAGCTGCCGATAATCAATGCACATTCGAAGTGACCCATCCTTCTTTCAGATAAAAAGAACCGGAGCACCCCACGGCAACATACTTGGTCGTATGAACCCCTTCTCTAATAAATCCCTCAGCTGCTCCTTTAACTCCCTTAACTCTGCTGGCGCTATTGTGTATGGTGGAATGAATATTGGCTGAGTATGTGGCAATACGTCAATCCCAAAATCAATCTCCATATCTGGCGAGATCCCTGGAAGTTCATCCAGAAACAATTCAGGAAACTTATTCACAACTGGCACGGACTCGAGGGCAGACACATCTGAAGTGGTGTCCATTACCCGGACCAAATGATAGATACACCCCTTATTAATTATCTTTGAAGCCTTAAGGTAGGAAATAAAACTACCCATTGGCACCACACCATTTCCCTTCCATTCAATAACTGGCTCATTAGGGAACTAAAGCCTCATGACTCTCATCCGACATTCAAGCTTGGCAAAGCACAAATAAAGCCAGTCCATCCCCATAATTACATCAAAATCTACCATCCCAAGCTCAATAAGATAGGCTGTGGTAGCACGACCACTCACTGTAACAATACAATCCCTATAAACTCGTGAGGCTATAATAGAATCACCAACCGGAGTCGACAAAGAACGTCTCGTGAAGTTGTTCAGTTTCTATCCAAAAACTTGAAGCAATGAACGGGGTGACAAAAGACAAAGAGGACCCCGGATCAATAAGAGCATAACAATCAATAGCCTAAATAGAAAAGATACCTGTAACGACATCTGGAGAAGCCTCAGCATTCTGGCGGCCACTCAATGTATAGAATCGGCTAGGTCCACCCCTACCATGAGCTCCACCCCTAGCTGCACCACACCCTCTTGAAGTTGGAGGACGCGCTGATGATGTAGCAACTAAAGAACCAGAAGACTGAGCAGATCCCCTACCCATACCCTGACTGGGTGCACGGTAGTACCGCTTGATATGACCTCTCACCCCGCACCTGAAGCATATCATAATATCCAAATAGTATGTCTTTGTATGGAATCTTCCACATTTGGGGCATCTAGATCTCCCCTGCTGCTGGAACCTCACTCCTGGACGAACAAACTGGCAGGACCTCCTACTATCTGAACCTGGTCTCAAATGACTGCCCTGCTGATAACTGTGCACAGACGGTGGTGCACTTGCTGAGGACTGAGCATATGACTGGGATGGCCTTGATGACCCTCTCCCTGGAACTGGTCTCTCTGAATGACCCATTGACCGGGCCCTGCTGCTGCTCTCCCTTTCCGCACGGATCTTCAACTTCCTAGCCTTTGTGGCCTGAGAAAACCCCACAATCTTCCCATAATTCATATCTGAGTGCAAAGCTGATGTGGCAGCCCCATTCACCACCAAAGGGCTAAGGCCCTGAACAAACCGTCGAACTCGAGCATCCATGGTCGACACTAACTGAGGATCAGACTTGGAAAATCTCACAAACTCCATGTGGTACTCCCAAACACTCATACTGCCATGTTTGAGAATGTCGAACTCAGTGGCACGGGCTGCCATTGTCTCGGCATGCAAGAAATGGTCCATGAAGACGTCTAGGAAATCATCCCATCTAGCCGGAGGTCTCCCCTCTTCACGGGAATCTTCCCACATCTCAAACCACAGACGTGCCACTCCCTTCAGCATGTATGAAACCAGCTCTACCCCCTATATATCTGTAGCCTTCATCACTCTGAGAGTCTTATATATTTCATTAAGAAAATCCTACGGATCGGCCTTTGGGTTTGTGCCTGAGAACTTTGGAGGGGCCAATCGTAGAAACTGGTGGACTCTAAAATCGGAGGAATCTCCCTGTCCGCTGGAGGACGCAGGGGCATCATGAGATCTCTAGGCTTGGGCGGCCACTAACTGGGTAAACATATGGATGGCTTCTCTAAGATCCTCATTAGAAACACTGGAACCAGAAGCTGGAACTATATCCGAAACAGGAATACTGGCAGGAGGGATGGTGGCACCCTCTGCCGCAGCCAAAACAGGAACACTTGGATCTTGAATAGATGGGCTGGGCAGATTCAGGACCGGTGGGTCATTCTCACCCACGGTGTCAGGTACATGATTCACAGCCATGCTTAGGGTGACATTGGCCCCAAGGCCGAGTCTAGCTTTCTTCTTAGGCGCCACATTCTGAAAATTTTGGAACAAGGCGCGAATTAGAGATAAACACTTCCACTTTGCACGTTTCCGCATGATATAGAATAACAAAGAAATGCGTAAATTCCTAAATGTCCATGCAGCCCCCTACTTATAGATGTGGTCGACAACACACCGACAAGAAGGGTGCTACTAGACACGGCTCCGAGACATCCTAGGACACTTAAAAACCTTATGCTCTGATACCAAGTTTGTCACGCCCCAAATCAAGAGACATGACTGGAGCCTGGCCGGGTACCCTCAGTCAAGCAGACCTGGATGCCTTTCCTATACCACGCATTACCCCTGTATTGCTCATTACTTATAAGCCAAAGGTTTTACCAATTATAACTCAATTCACACTTTTACAAACGTAACCACACAATTAACTTACTAATAAGTTTACAAATTACAACATCCAACATATATATATATATATATATATAGACCATAATCCCATAGTTTACTGTCTACGGAGCCTCTAGAATACAAAGGATGATACAATACTTGCCGGTAACAAGGCTCCGACTATACCTTACACAAAAACAAAATAAAGTCTAAAATAGAAGTGGCATGAGCCACGCAGGGCCCCGTGAGGAAAGGGGCTCACCAAAACGGCCAGTGGAAGGTGAAAGAGTGCTACTACCGATGAGCTGAAGCACCTGCTACGGATCTACCTACAATCATAACACGAAAGTAGCATCCCCGGCAAAAGGGATGTCAGTACACTGGAATTGTACTGGTATTTATGGACAAGCTTTGTCCCAAGTAAACTCAAGCCATAAACAAATAAATCGCAATAATAGAACAACCAACGGATAGACCAAGTAATGACGAAGCAGCCAATCACGCTCCAACACTTACTTTGTTTCGAGGAATCCTCTGCCCAAGTACAATTAGAGATCAACAAGGAAGGCAACAACCAAACATACACGAAAAGCACAATCGAGTCAAACAAAGAGGCAATCAGTGCCCCATAGATTGCAACCTCTCTAGCTGTCTCCTTTCACAATTTCACATCAATGATTTCATATCCATTTCAATGGTGATTTTGATTGTTTTCCACCCTTATTACCTCGGCCACCCTTATCACCCCAACCCACACCTTATTACTTCGTGTTGCGGTGTGCAACCCGATCCCACCGTATAGTTTCAAATCACAAGACCCCTACTGATATTGACTGACCGGCTATCAGTAGGCCGTTTGTTATTACTATAAGGGCTACTTGCCTTTATACGGCTTGGCTTCGCTATCACTCATAATGGTCGACAGTATTCCTGCCATACATGAATTCCAATTATTTAGAGCTAGAAACTTCGCCAGAAGCAAGCAAGATGAGGTCGTTCTACTTCATAGACAAGGATCGTTCCGTACTTTACTTACGAGCTCGTGTAGTACTCACCCCTATCACTAAAGGGGCTTATGTACTCCACTCGGTGTCTACTAAACGAGCGTTAGAGCGAGCGAGCGAAGCCCTCAATTTAGTGGCAATCAAAAACAGCAAATAAGAGCACTTCACAAGATCACAAACAAGTGCAATAAGCAACTTACAAATTGGTTCTTGTTTCCAAATTCTTTTCAAGTCGATGTCACAACAAAGTTACAATATTTCCATATCCGAGATTATCCGTACCATTTTGTTCAATAGTTCATCACAATTCGAGTTATTTTATTAGTTTCCCACAAGAAGCCAAGTATGCCATCACTACAATTGTTCTCAATTTCTATACCAATTATGACTTCCTTTTTAATATTTCGGTTCACATCCCATACCAAACAACACATAGGTCGAATCAATTGAATACCCAACAACTAAATAAAATAATTACACAACAATTCTCAAAATTATCGCATACCAAATGAATTGTACACATAAGGGCGATTTCACAAGGATCAAAGTTATCCATACATACCTGGAATCAAATTTACTTCCTTCAATCTCCTACTTTAGATTAACCCAAGTTATCCTATGTTGGCAACTTCCATTTTTGCCAACTCTTACTTCTACCCACTCCTTTTTACTAAATTTCAAGTTCAAAGAACATGCATGAGTGTTAAATTCTATTTTCAAAAGCTAATGCATGAAAATCTTCCTTTCCCATTAAGAATTGAAAATTCAAGGAAAATGGCTAGGGTTTTACCTTTAGAAATTGGGGAAGATGACACTTGCCTTAGGATTTTTCGGACAAGGCGATTAGAAAACAATCCTTTAAGGTTGTTAGGTTTCTCTCTCTAGAATCTCTCTTTCCTCTCTCTTGTTTTGCTAAGAAAATATGAGAAAATGAAGCTTTGAGGTGTTTTAATAAAGAAGTAATTGGGATAAAATATTATAAAAATCTGATCCGAGTCAAATCTGCGGTCACATCTACGATCGCAGAATCAACATGCGGTCCACATAATGGACCGCAGAAATTGCTCCCAAAAATCACATGTTCTGTTATGATATACGACAAAAATGCGGTCCGCATTTGTGTTCTACGGTCGCAGAATGCACCGCAAAATTGACACTCAAAAATCTTTAAGAAATTATGTGATGGATCTGCGGTCCACATTTTGTGTTATGCGATCGCATATTGGACCGCATTTTTAACATCAATTTTGGAAAACATTCTATTACACTCTGCGGTAGGAATGCGGTCCACATAGCAGATCTGCGACCGCATTCTTGACTGTAGAATTGACATTTTCTGGAAAATTTTATTCTTTTAATTTTTAAAGCTTAAATCACTACCAAGGGTCTGAACCGCGGCAAGCTTTCTCACTGTGAAGAATTCTACGAATTCCTAACACAATATTCGGACCATGACACCACGAGCTGCTAGGTTTTTAAGCACAAACATTTTGTGGGGCCTTACAGTTCAAGTGTTTTTTAAGATAGATTTGTGCTCAAGTTATCACCAGTTGAAGATTCGGAAGACGGATATCCCGAAGACTGCTTTTAGGACTTGGTATGGCCATTACGAGTTCCTTGTTATGTCATTTGGGCTGACCAATGCCCATCAAATTTTATGCATTTGATGCACAGTGTATTCAGTTCCTATCTCGACTTGTTCGTCATTGTTTTCATAGATGATATTCTTGTATACTGCCAGAGTCGGGAAGATCATGAGCAACACATAAGGATAGTTCTTCAAACCTTGAGAGAGAAGAAGTTATAAGAAAATTATCAAAATGTGAGTTTTGGTTGAGTTCTGTGGCATTCCTAATCCATGTGGCATCGAGTGAAGGCATTCGGGTGGATCCGAAGAAGATGAAGGTTGTGCAAAGTTTGCCCAGGCCCACTTTTGCTATAGAGATTCGTAGTTTCCTTGGCTTGGCAAGTTATTACCATCATTTTTTGGAAGGGTTTTAATCGATTACAGCCCCAACGACTAGATTTACCCTGACGGATGCTCCATTTCAGTGGACGGATGAGTGTGAGGCGAGTTTTCAGAAGATCAAGACAGCTTTGACTTTGGCCCCTATTTTGATATTGCCTATTGGTTCGGGGTACTATACAATTTATTGTGATGCCTTACGGGTTAAACTTGGAGCGGTGTTGATGCAGGACGGTAGGGTGATTGCCTACAGGTCCAAACATTTGAAGATACATGAGAAGAATCACCATGTCCATGACCTTGAGTTAGGTGCTATAGTTCATGCCTTGAAGATCTGGTGTCATTATTTGTAAGATGTGCCTTGTGAGATTTACACAGATCATCGGAGTTTACAACACTTGTTCAAGCAAAAACATCTAAACGTGCACCAGAGGACGTGGTTGGAGTTACTGAAGGATTATGATATTATTATTCTGTATCACCCTGGCAAGGCCAATATTGTGACGGATGCCTTGAGTCACCAGGCGGATAGTTTGGGTAGTTTTGCATATTTACAAGCTTCAAAGAAGCCTATGGGTACGGATGTTCAGGCCTTAGCCAGTCAGTTTGTGAGATTGGATATTTTGGAGCCTAGTCGGGTTCTAAACTGTATGGTCTCTCGTTCTTCCATGTTTGATCGTATCCGTGAGTGACAGTATGATGACCCTTATTTGCTTGTTCTTTAGGATAAGGTTCAGTGTGGAGTTGCCCGAGATATGACCATTGGATATGACGAGGTATTGAGGATGCAGGGCCGAATTTGTGTGCTTAATGTTGATGGTCTTCGAAAGTTGATTCTAACAGAGGTCATACTTCACGGTATTCCATCCATCCGGGTGCCGCAAATATGTATTAGGATGTGAGGCCGCACTGTTGGTGAAGGAGGATGAAGAAAGATATAGTTGGTTATGTGAACATTTTATACCATCTATGGAAGGAAAACGTGGTGGCCGACACTCTTAATCGAAAATCCATAGGTAGTTTGGCTCATTTGGGCATGGATTAGAGACCCCTAGCTCGGGAGGTTTACCAATTGGCCAGTTTGGGGGTTCGCATATGGGCATCAGATAAGGGATATGTTATGGTGCCTAATGTAGCAGAATCGTCCCTGGTGGCAGAAATCAAGGAAAAGCAGTTTATGGATCCAACATTGGCACGGATAAAGGAAGCAGTTATGAATAACGCAACTTCAGCATTTTTTCTCAGCGGCAAGGATAGTGTATTGCGATGTTAAGGTAGGCTATGTGTCCCGGACGTGAATACGCTTTGGGAGAGGGTGATGGAAGAGGCTCATATTTCCAGGTATTAAATCAACCCATGTTCTATGAAAATGTATTATGACCTTAAGGAGATTTATTGGTGGAATGGTATGAAAAGGGATGTGGCGAACTTTGTATTTAAATGTTCGAATTACCAGCAAGTGAAGGTCGAGCATCAACAAGCTGGTGGATTAACTCATCTTATAGAAATACCAATGTGGAAATGGGAGATGATCAATGTGGATTTCTTGGTAGGGTTACCTCGCACTCAGCGTAAGTTCGACTCCATTTGGGTAATAGTGGATTGACTTACCAAATTATCTCATTTCTTGCCAGTCAAGTCTAGTGATACCGCAGAGCAATATGCTAAGTTGTATATCAAGGAGATAGTGAGGCTTCATGGCGCTCTACTTTCTATTATCTCGGATCGAGGGACCCCGTTCATAGCTAATTTTTGGAAGAAATTTCAGTAAGGTTTGGGAACCCAGGTGAATCTCAGCATAGCTTTCCAACCGCAGATCGACGTTCAGGCCGAGCGAACTATTCAGATACTTGAAGACATGTTGCGGCTTATGTAAGATGGTTGGGATGAGCACTTACCACTTATAGAATTTACTTATAATAACAGCTTTTATGCTAGCACTCAGATGGCCCAGTTTGAGGCATTGTACGGAAGAAGGTGTAAGTCACCAATTGGGTGGTTTGAGTTGGGTGAAGCAAAATTGCTAGCGCCAGATCTTGTGTTCCAGGCTATGGAAAAAGTTAAGGTCATTCAAGAGAGGATGAAGACTGCATAGAGTCGCCAAAAATCCTATGCGGACGTTCCCCGGAGAGATATGCAATTTCAAGTCAATGATTGGGTGTTCTTGAGGGTATCTTCTATGAAGGGAGTCATGTGATTCGGGAAGAAAGGGAAATTGAGTCCTAGGTATGTCAGGCCATGTCGGATTGTTCAAAGGGTTGGACAAGTTGCTTATAGGCTGGAGTTGCCTCCTAAAATGTCATTAGTGCACCCGGTGTTACATGTGTCCATGTTGAAGAAAGTGATTGGAGATCCATCCACCATCACGCCAGTTGAGACTATCAAGGTTAATAAAGATTTCTCATATAAAGAAGTTCCAGTTGCCATCATTGATATGCAAGTTTGTAAGTTGAGAAATAAGGAAGTTGCCTCTGTTAAAGTGTTGTGGCGAAGTCAACAAGTTGAGGAAGCCACGTGGGAAGCCGAAAAAGAAATGAAGGAAAAATATCCCCATTTGTTTGGTCAAGCTTAGAAGAAATTAGGTGACCCTTCTGTCTTTGAAACAACTATCATTATATCCAAATTGCTTCCTTCTTAATGTTAGTAAAGTTTCTTTAATTTTGCAAGAGTTGTATGTGTTGTTGTTACTTTAGGTCACTTGAACCTTCCTTGATAAATGAAAGCCTTATAAAGACTCATGTGTTAAATAAACAACTAATGGTAAGTGTAGATCAATAATTGTTTGTTTATGTGTATATGGTGTGTTGAAATTGTTAAATAAAGTAGGGACTCATTGAAGTGGCCAGTTTATGTGCAAAATGTAACAATGTAATAAAATATGCGCAATTTCTGAGGTAATGAATTGTGTACAAGCTATAAAGAATGTTGTAAATGTGTATTATTGCTTGGGAATGTGTTTCGGTGGCTCTCTGACAGGTGGATATGTCCATAATACAAAGGAAACTCTGGCGAAATTTTTTAAAATATGGGAGTTAGTGAAAATTTTGACAGTTTGCATATCATGCTTTTCAAAACCAACCGATTTTCAAGTCCTCATTCGAGGACGAATGACTTTTAAGGGGGAGGATGTAAGGCCTCGTAAATTTTGTGCTTAAAACCTAGTAACTCGTGGCGTCAATGTCCGAATATTGTGTTAAGAATTTTCCAGAAAATGTCATTTTTGCAGTCAAGAATGCGGTCGTAGATCTGCTATGCAGACCGCATTCCTACCGCAGAGTGCAACAGAAGATTTTCCAAAATTAGTATTGAAAATGCGGTCCAATATGCGACCTCATAATAAAAATGCAGACCGCAAAACCATCGCATAATTCCTTACGTATTTTTTAGGGTCAATTCGACGGCGCATTATGCGACCGCAGAACACGAATGCAGACCGCATTCTTGTCGCATATAGTAACATAACATCTGATTTTTGGGAGCAATTCTATGGTCCTTTATTCAGACCGCATGTTGATTCTGCGATTGCAGATGCGATCGGAGATTCGACTGGGCCCAGATTTTTCTAAAATTTTATCCCGACCTCTTATTTAATAAAACACCCCAACCCTTTATTTCTTTATATTTTCTTAGCAAAATAAGAGAGAGGAAGGAGAGATTCTTGAGTGAGAAACCTAACATCTTCAATTATTTGTTTTCTAACCACTTGGTCCGAAAATTCTTGGGCAAGTGTCTTCTTCCCCAAATTCTAAAGGTTAAAACCCTAACCATTCTTCCTTAATTTTTAGATTTTAAAGGAAAGAAAGATTTTCATGCATTAGCTTTTGAAAATGGAAATTTAATACTCGTACGTGTTCTTTAAACTTGAAATTTAGTAAGAAGGAGTGGATAGAAGTAAGAGCTTGCAAATGCGGAGTTGCAACATAAGACAATTGGGTGAATTGAAAATAGGTGATAAAAGAAAGTAAATTTGACTCCAGGTATGTATGGCTAACTTTGATCCTTGTAAAATTGCCCTTATGTGTACAAATTATTTGGTATGTGATAGTTTTGAGAATTATTGTGTAATTCTTTTGATTAAGTTGTTGGGTGTTTGATTGGTTTAACTATGTGTTGTGTGGTATGAGATGTGAACCGAATGAGGAAAAAGGAAATCATAATTGGTAAAAATTGAGGACAATATTAGTAATGGCATACTTGGCTTCCTGTGGGAAACTAATGAAACAACTCGAATTGCTTGTGAATTGTTGAACATAATGGGATTAGTTCTATCGGATATGGGACATTGTAACATTGTTGTGGTAGTGGCTGAAAAATATTTGGAAATATGAACAAACTTGCAAGTTGCTTATTGCCCTTGTTTGTCATCTTCGTGAAGTGTTTTTTGTTGTTGTTGTAATTGCTGTGCTTGTTGTGAATTGAAATTGTACGGTGGGATCGGGTTGTGCACCGCAACACGAAGTAATAAGGTGTGGGTCGGGGTGATAAGGGTGGCCGAGGTAATAAGGGTTGTCGAGGTATTAAGGGTGGAAAGTGATCGATATCGCCATTGAAATTGATATGAATACAATTGTGAAATCATTGATGTGAAATTGTGAAAGGAGACAACAGGAGAGTTTGCAACCTATGGGGCACTGATTGCCCCTTTGTTTGACTTGATTGTGCTTTCCGTGTATGTTTGGTTGTTGCCTTCTTTGTTGATCTCTGTTTGTACATAGGCTGAGGAATACTTGAAACAAAGTAAGTGTAGGAACGTGATTGGCTCGCTTTGTTATTTCTTGGTGTATTTGTTGGTTGTTTTATTATCGTGATTAATTTTGTATGACTTGAGTTTACTTGACAAAGCTTGTCCATACTTACCGGTACAATTCCAGATTACTAACATCCCTTTTTGCCGGGGGAGCTACGTTCCTGTCATGATTGTAGGTGGATCCGTAGTAAGTACTTCGGTTCATCGGCAGTAGCACTCTTTAACCTCCCACTAGCCGTTTTGGTGAGCCCCTTTCCTCTCGGGGCCTTGCATGGCTCATGCCACTTCTATTTTGGATTATTATTTTAATTTTGTGTAAGGTATAGCCGGAGCCTTATTACCGACAAGTATTGTATCATCCTGTTATATCTTAGAGGCTCCGTAGACAGTAAATGTGGGATTATGGTTTTATGTAAATGTATGTCGGGCATTGTAAATTGTAAACTTGTTAAGAAATTAAGCATGTTGTTATGTTTGTATTAGTGTGATTTCAATTATAATTGGTTAATTCTTTGGTTTATAAGTAATGAACAATACAGGGGTAAAAGGTGGTTTAAGAAAGGCACCCAGGTCTGCTCGACTGTGGTTGCCCGGTTAGGCGCCGGTCATGTCCCTCGATTTGGGGCGTGACAGTCTTATTGGTGAAAACCCTCATGGGCACCGTAAGGCGATGTGAGTTAAGAGATATAAAAATGAGAGAGTCTTATTAGTGAAAACCCTCACAGGCATCGTAAGTCGGTGTGAGTTGAGAGATATTACAATGAGAAAGTCTTATTGGTGAAAACTCTCATGGGCACCATAAGGCAAAAGTGAGTTTCCAAAGCAAGCAAATGAAAGAAGGTTGTAAAACAAGTAAGGTTTGGGTTTTGTTGAAGATCGGGATGTGAAATATGAAGAGGCTAAAGTGGTAATTGACAGTTGTTGATTGGATAGACTAGGTTGGTTAATCCAAAATGGATGGCATGATCAATAGAATCATCTTTCCCACTCATATAAGTTTTATTTTTTAGAGTCCTTATATCCTCAATCTTCGAGGTCATTGCATTTCATTTTTCTTGAAATTTGTCTATAAGACATTTTCAGTCGAAGATAACTATCATCTTCTCGGTTTTATGGCACATTGAAATCGGATTCCTTAAAGGACATGAAACAAGAATGATATCTGGTAATCAGATAGTTGGAGAAAGAAGCAAAAGTTCACAAGAAAGAGAAAGAAACACCAAGACAGTGACATGAAGGAAAACATGTTAGGTCATCAGGATCAGAAAATTTGAAAGATAGCTGGGAAATCACGACAAGGCAAAAGAAGTTCAAAGAAACAAGTCGGAGCAAGTTCAAAGTGGGAGCATGGCCAAAGAGAATGCTAGCAGCTAACCACCATTTTATACTAACAAATTGTTCTTTAATTAGATTAGGGGCAAAAAGATTCAAATTCTTACTAATCACTTTAAAGTGAATGTGACCAATGTGGATAACAAGGGAGCACAGAAAGTTTTTCGGCAATCAGGCACCCACCTGGAGAATAAGGGAGGACAATTCAAGTTTAAAGGAAAAAGCAGAAAACTTCGAAGGAATCCATTTCAAATTTCAGCAATCAGGCGCCCACCTGAAAAACAAGGGAAGTATAATTTTAGCTTTCAATTTGTACATATCATAATATGTTGTACCCAGTTATCAACTGGGGCGGAAATATTTTCATTGTTTGGTTTGTTTATTATAAGCAGGCGCCCACCTGAAGAACAAGGGAATACATTTCAAATACAGCAAGCAGGCGCCCACCTGAAGAACGAGGGAATACATTTCAGTTTCAGTAAGCAGGCGCCCGCTTGAATAACAAGGGAATACATTTCAATTTCAGTAAGAAGGCGCCCACCTGAAGAATAAGGGAATACATTTCAAGCACAGCAAGAAGTCACCCACCTGAAAAACAAGGGAAGTATAATGTAGCTTTATCTTTCAAGTTAACATTCAGGAATATCATGCACCCAGTCACCATACTGGGGTGGAAAATTTTCTTCGTTCTGTATGATTTTTGCAAGTAGGCGCCCACCTGAAGAATACGGGAATAATCTTTTCAAATTCAGCAAGCATGCGCTCACCTGAAGAACAAGGGAATACATTTTCAAAATGTTGTAAGCATGCGCCCACTTGAAGAACAAGGGAATACATTTTCAAATGTAATAAGCAGGAACCCACCAGGAAAACAAGGTAAGTACCATTTGAAATTTATCTTTGAATTTTAATATCTGATAACATGATATGCCCAGTCACAATACTAGGGTAGAAAAATTTTCTTTGTTTATTAATTTTGAAAGGAGGCGCCCACCTAAAGTACAAGGGAATACATTCCAATTTTTGCAAGCAGGCACCCACCTGGAGAACAAACGAATACGTTTTCAGCCATTGCAAGCATGAGGCCACCTGGAGAACAAGGGAATACATTTTCAAGCAATCACAAGCAGGAGTCCACCTGAAGAATGGACACAGTCAAAGTTATATCGAAAGAATGCAAGATGGAAGATCAAGGCAATTCAAGAACACAAGATAATAGACATTAGAAAGGATTTTGTAAATCATAGGGCTATCACGACCCGGATTTCCCATCATCGGGAGTCGTGATGGCGCCTACTAATGGAAGCTAGGCAAGCCAACTTCTTTCTTACATTTCTATCTATTACAACCATCATATAAAAACATTTAGAAATAATACTATTAATACAGTAGAATAATAACTTAGCGGAAGACTTAACAACTTTTACTAGATACGTTGCACAAAATCCAAACATAATACACTTCCCAAGAACTAGTGTCACAATACTCACGAACTTCTAATAATAATACACATAACCATCTGAAAGGAATATAAAATGCATTATCTCGAATACATGAGATAACAGAATGAAAAGTAAAGATAGAGGAGACAACTGGTCCTACAGACGCCTGCAAGACTACCCCAAAGTCTCGGTGGTCGGAATATCAACAATGGTACTACTACTGTTGCTGCTGTCCGTAACCTGTATCTACGCAAAAAGAGCGCAGAGTGTAGCATCAGCACAACCGACCCCATGTGCTGGTAAGTGCCTGGCCTATCCCGGCGAAATAGTGACAAGGCTAGGACCAGACACCCACATAAACCTCTGCAGTTAAAGTATATATAGATACACACAAATAGCAAGATAAAATATTGAATATTTATAGGAAAAGAACATGCTCTGGTACAGCAACAAGATATTATATCAGAAAAATAATATGGACAATGGAATACAAACTCACTTCCAAACTCAACTCATCCACTTACGGGAGTACAACCACTCGCTACCATTTTAACTATCAATCTTTCATTTATTTATCAAAACAACACATAATATGTTACTGGCAATCGTGGCCAATATCAACAATCACTATCTGTTAGTAGTGTGCATGCACCCCGACCCTTTCGATAAGTCACCGGCATCTATGGCCAATAATAATACATAATAGGCTATCGGCACTATGGCCAGTGCCAACAATCAATATGTATTAGTAGTGCGGCGTGCACCTCGACCCTTGTGATATGTCACTGGCGCTATGGCCAATCACAATAATCAATACAATATATTACCTGCATTGAACCAATAATCTCTGATCAACAATAAATAACAAAGTCACCATGCCTATACGTCGGACTCCACACATAGCAATTACCACATAAACTCAACTCCTATTCCCTCAAGCTAGGATAGATCAAACACTTACCTCGAAAGTTATGGTAATTCAATCTGTAGCAATGCCCTTTCCTTTCGAATTTGGGTCCAATTCAATCGTATCTATACATAATTGATTTAATATCATCAATACTACTTAACAAACTGGTTCAAATGACAAAATATAATTTTTACAACATTCTGCCCGGAATAATAAAAATCTTCCAAAGGCCTACATGGTCGATATACGAGGTTCAAACCAAAATAAATTTACCCATCCTTCCATGAGTTCAAATATGTAATTTGTTCTTAAATTCAACCCCAACACGAGGTCTAAATCACAAGTTCTTTGAAAACCCTAACTCTACCCAGTTCTCTAATTTTCTACCTATTTTCACATGCTTAGGCCTAAGAATTTGACTGATGTTGATGAAAAATGAAGAAGATGAGTTAAACATCACTTACCCAATGAACTTTGGTGAAGAAATGCTCCAAAGATCACCCCAAAAGTTGTGGAGAAGAGAGAGTTGAGAAATGGGATTTTTATCCCGTTTCTGTTCTACTTTTCAGAACATAAAATCACTGGGCAAAATTTTGTTCGTTTCGTTCGCGACACCTAGGTCGCATTCGCGATGAAGGAAAATGGGCAGGTATTGTGTTTGCGTGGATCAAGTCGCGAACGTATAGAAGGAAAATTGGGGGCTTCACAGTTGGCCTACGCGAACGCGTAGAAGGGGGAGGATAGGCTACGCAACGCGAACGGATTATCACGAACGCGAAGAAGGGGCAGGCTGGGAATCGCGAATGCGACCAATAGGACGCGAACACAATGACGGAATGTCAGCTGCAGATTTTCTGCAATTTTCCTAAGTTCAAAACCATCATGATACCTATCCAAAACTCACCCGAGCCCTCGGAGCTCCAAATCAAATATGTACACTGACTCAAAAATATCATAAACATTTGCTCGAGCGATCAAATCGCCAGAATAAAATCAAAATGAATGAATTGAGCCTTAAAACTCAAGAATCCTTTCAAATTTTCATTAACTTCCAAATTTTCAATTTAAGGCCGAAACGCGTCAAACGACGTCCGTTTTCAACCAAACATTACATGAAGCGCTTAACCAATATATGTGACTTGTACTGAGCATCGGAACCAAAATACGAGCCTGATACCATTACTTTTTGATAAATGTTTAGTTTCCTTTTCCTTAAACATTTTCAGAAAACAATTTAACCAAAAAATTCTTTAACCGGGGTTCTAGACCTCAGATTTTGATTTCGGGAATATGCCCGAATTCCATATTTTTCTACGGATTTTGTAAGACTGTCAAATTACGGGTCCGGGTCTGTTTACCAAAAATATTGATCAAAGTCAACCATATCAATATAAATATCAAAATTCTTCAAAATTTTTCACATAATTCATATATTTCAACATAAAAAGTTTTCAGGAACACCTAGTGGATCACTAGGTTGAACCAAATATGGTGCAATATAGGAAGACACATATGAATATGTGGACCCAGGGTCAAATAATGTTGATTCCTCTCTATCACAAACAAAAATAATACATGTAATAACAACATTCGAGGACTCAGCCTTTGGGCTGACAGGAAGTGCATAACATCAGGGCTGGGCCCCACCAACCTGAGCAGTATCTCTAGGACGATTAGCTGCTGGATAGTCTCTACCTCTATCGATATGAGCTCTACCTTTATGACCTCTACCTCCACCTCTATGTCCTCTACCCCTGCCTCTAGATGGCTAGGCAGACGATAGGGGAACCGGGGCCTGAACCATAGCACGAGAACCTGCTGCTGTGACTGAGCACCTCTAAATCTCAGGCTATGTCTCCCGATATAACCCAAATCTCCACACTCATAGCACCCGCCTGAACTCAGAAGCTGAGAAAACTAGGACTGACCTCACTGACCCGAATGATCACCTGGGAAACTCTGAAGTGGATGTGCACTGATAGATGTTGATGATGTACTGTATAGCTGCTGATCAGAGCAATGTTGCTGAGAATCACGACTACCTGAAGGGCCATGAGAAGCCTGGAGGGCTGACTGAAAAGGCCTAGGAGGATGGCCTCTACCATACGAATATGTACCTCCAGATGAGGTACCATTGAACCTACCTGTATTATGAGGCCTCTTATCCGACCCATGACCTGCTCCCTAAGACAGAGCCATCTCGATCCGGCGGGCTGCATTGGCCGCCTCCTGAAAAGTGATTTTAGTCCCTACTTCCATTGTCATCTATAGACGAATTGGCTGATTCAAGCCATCAATAAATCTTCTTACCTTTTCTCTATCTTTGGGAAGTATGACATCGACATGACGAGCTAGGTTAATGAACCTAGTCTCGTACGTTGTAACAGACATGGAACCATGATGAAGACGATCAAATTGCCTGCGCCGAGCCTCCCTTTGAGTTGCTGGAAGGAACTTTTCCAAGAACAATTTTGCAAATTGGCCCCAAGTCAAAGATGGTGACCCTGCTACTTTAGATAAACAATAATCCCTCCACCAAGTCTTGGTGGATCCAGATAATTGGAAAGTGGCAAAATCAACACCATAAGTCTCCACAATACCTATAGTACAGAGAACCTCGTGGCAGCTATATAGAAAGTCATGGGGATCCTATGAAGGAGTGCCACTATATGTGGTAGTGAATAGCTTAGTAAACTTTTCCAATCTCTATAAAGCATCAGCAGACATAGCTGCACCATCACTAGCCTGAGTCACTATGCCAGGCTGAACTGCCTCAGCTGGCCAAATCATTGGCCTAGGGAATTACTGGCTCCGGAGTACACATAGCAAGAGTCTAATTACCTCATCCAGCATGAGAAGTGGCTAGTGCTACTGGCAGTAAACCTGCTCTAGTGATGCTGTCCATAAAGCTTCCTATCCGGGCTAGAGCATCCTGAAGGTTCGGGGTAAACATAACCCCTCCTGGGACCTGAGCTAGGCCCACAGGAGCTGCTGGGGCTGGAACCTCCTCCTCTATATGAACCTAAGGTTCTGCCACTGGTGCCGCCGCTCGGGGATGAGCTCCACCCCTACCTCGGCCTCTAGGACAGCCTTGACCTCAACCTCTGCCCCTAGTAGGAGCTGTTGCTGCTGGGGCCTTGGGCTGATGGTCAGTAAATAAGGTAGCGCATGTTCTTTCTCATTTGCAGAAGAACATCGTAGAAATTCAATTAGCATTTGTAGGATCAAATTCGCACGACTGGAAACAATAAAGGTGAAATTTTTCCTACTGTAGCCTCTGGGGGATAAATACAGATGTCTCTATACCGATCCCTCAGACCCTACTAAGGTTGTTCGTGAGTTGTGAGACCTGTGCAACCTAGAGCTCTGATACCAACTTGTCACGATCAAGATTTCCCACCATCGGGAGTCGTGATGGCGCCTACTAATGGAAGCTAGGCAAGCCAACTTCTTACTTACATTTCTATCTATAACAACCCTCATATAAAAAAACATTTAGAAATAATACTACTAATACATCGGAATAATGACTTAGCGGAAGACTTAACAACTCTTAATAGATACGTTGCACAAAATCCAAACATAATACACTACCTAAGAACTGGTGTCATAATACACACGAACTTCTAAGAATAATACACATAACCTTCTAAAAGAAATATAAAACTTATTATCTCAAATACATGAGATAACAGAGTGAAAAGTAAAGATAGAGGATACAACGGGTCCTGCGGAAGCCTGCAAGACTACCTCGAAGTCTCGATGGTCCGAATATCAACAATCGTACTACTGCCGCTGCTGCTATCTGTAACCTTTATCAGCGCAAAAAGAGCGCAGAGTGTAGCATCAGCACAACCGACCCCATGTGCTGGTAAGTGTCTGGCCTATCCCGGTGAAGTAGTGACAAGGCTAGGACCGGACACCCACATAAACCTGTGCAGTTCAAAACATATATATACACAACAAAATAGCAGGAAAGAATATTTATAAAGGGAAAACATACTCTGCTACATCAGTAAAATATTATATCAGAAAAATAATATGGACAATGGAATACAAATTCACTTCCAAACTCAACTCATCTACTTACGGGAGTATAACCGCTCGCTCCCATTTTTACTATCAATCTTTCCTTTATTTATCAAAACAATACATAATATGTTACTGGCAATTGTGGCCAATATCAACAATCATTATCTGTTAGTAGTGAGGCGTGCACCCCGACCCTTCCGATAAGTCACCAGCATCTATGGCCAATAACAATACATAATAGGCTACCGGCACTATGGCCAATGGCAACAATCAATATCTATTAGTAGTGTGGCGCGCACCCCGACCCTTCCGATATGTCACCGGTGCTATGGCCAATAATAATAATCAACACAATATATTACCGGCATTGAACCAATAATCTCTGATCAACAATATATATATATATATATATATATATATATATATATGTATGTATGTATTACCGGTATTAAACCAATAACCTTTAATTCAACAATATTTATATTACCGGTATAAAATCAATAATTGTTTCTTGCATGTAATTACATAACGTAAATAGAAATTTAATCCATTTAAGACTCACGGTCATGCTCGACCCCCAATGTATAGATACTCATCACCATGCCTACACGTCGGACTCCACACATATCAATTAGCACATAAACCCAACTCCTATTCCCTTAAGCTAGGATAGATCAAACACTTACCTCAAAAGTTTACGGTCAATATCCGTATCAATGCCATTTCCTTTCGAATTTGGCTCCAATTCAATCGTATCTATACACAATTGATTTAATATAATCAATACTACTTAACAAACTAGTTCAAATGACCAAATATAATTTTTACAGCATTTTGCCCGGAATATTAAAAATTTGACCCCGGGCCCACATGGTCAAAATAGGAGGTTCGAACCAAAATAAATTCACCCATCCTCCCACGAGTTCAAATATGTAATTTGTTCTCAAATTCGACCCCAACACGAGGTCTAAATCACAAGTTCTTTGAAAACCCTAACTCTAGCCAATTCTCTAATTTTCTACCTATTTTCAAATGTTTAGGCCTAAGAATTTGTCAGATGTTGATGAAAAATGAAGAAGATGAGTTAAACAATACTTACCCAATGAACTTTGGTGAAGAAATGCTCCAAAGATCGCCCCAAAAGCTGTGGAGAAGAGATAGTTAAGAAATGGGTTTTTTTTATCCTGTTTATGTTTTCATTTTTAGAACATAAAATCACTGGGCAAAATTTTGCTCATCGCGTTCGCGACACCTAGGTCGCGTTCATGATGAAGGAAAATGGGCAGGTAACGCGTTCGCGTGGATCAAGTCGCGAACATGTAGAAGGAAAATTGGGGGCTTCACAGTTGGCGTACACGAATGCGTACAAGGGCGAGGTTAGGCTACATGAACGCGAAAGGATTATTGCAAACGCAAAGAAGGGGGCATTTTGGGCATCGCGAACGTGACCAATGGGACGCGAACGCGATGAAGGATGTCTGCTGCAGATTTTCTACAATTTTCCTAAGTTCAAAACCATCCCGATACCTATCCTAAACTCACCCGAGCCCTCAAGGCTCCAAACCAAATATGTATAATGACTCAAAAACATCATACGAACTTGCTCGAGCGATCAAATCGCCAAAGTAACATCAAAATCAATGATTTGAGCATTAAAACTGAAGAATCCTTTCAAATTTTCATAAACTTCCAAACTTTCAATTCAAGGCCGAAACACGTCAAATGACATCCGTTTTCATCCAAACTTTACAGGAAGCGCTTAACCAATATGTGTGACTTGTACCGGGTATCAGAACCAAAGTATGAGCCCGATACCATTACATTTTGATAAATTTTCAGTTTCATTTTCCTTAAACATTTTTAGAAAACAATTTAACAGAAAAATTCTTTTAGCGGGGTTCTAGACCTCGGATTTTGATTCCGGGCATATGCCCGAGTTCCATATTTTTCTACGGATTTTCTAAGACCGTAAAATTACGGGCCCGAGTCCGTTTACCAAAAATATTGACCAAAGTCAACCATATCAATATTAATATCAAAATTCTTCAAATTTTTCACATAATTCATATATTTCAACATAAAAATTTTTTAGCTTTGCGCCCGGACTGTGCACGCAAATCGAGTTAACTATAAATGAGGTTTTTAAGGCCTTAGAAGCCCGAAACAATTAAGAAAATAAGTGATGACCCTTTGGGTCGTCACAGGGGAATAGCCTAGGCTAGCTTCTTTTATCTTTATAATGGTGTAATAAGGGGGTCAGCAAGCAGTAACAACAGTAATAGCAATGAGATCATAGCTCCTGGTAGTCCCAGTTACAAGACACTCCTAAACTTCACTGACCTTCCTATTTAGCCAAGGATATGTAGGCAATCTATGAAGCAGGATGCAGTCAAACTTTTCAAAAAATGCTTCTCACGGAATATGTGAATGGGCAAAAATCCCTCATTACCGCTCACGTATCTTGCACGAAAACTCTTCACATTCCAGAGCAAAGAGGGGTAGCTGTGAGCACGTGATTTTTGCCCTAAGCGAACTATTAGTAAAAAATCCAAACAAAATGATTTTTAACAATTTTGTTGATATTTGTGGCATTTTTGTGTTAATTAGTAGCATAATAATGCTTAAAATATATATACAAAAAATATGCATATGCATTAGGATTTTAATTTTGAAATTTTGGTATTAATACATTTTGAGAACAAATTAAAAAAATCAAAAATAGCATTTTCATGTTTTAATTGAAAATTATCATAAAAGTGGAAATTAATTAATTTTATCAATTTAGCAAAATAAAATAAAATAAATGCAAATATAAACGAAAAGAAAATAAAAAAGAAATAATAATACAAAAAGGAAATAAATACAAAAATATAAAACGAAAATACAAAAAATATAGAGAAAATAAAATACAAAAAAATAAAATAATACAATACAAAATACACATAAAAATTTGGGCTAATACAAGAAATATATTTAAAATCAGTACCCCAAAATCGGATAATACCCCAGCCCCATTGACCCAGGCCTAATGAAATGAGTACCCGGTCTGCCAAGAGACCAAAACGACACAGTCCAAAGCTAGAGAGATCTGAACCGTCCGGTGATTAAATCCAACAGCCATGGATCAGTCTCTTATTTAACCAAACGACGCCGTGTAATCGTCAATTAATCTCAACTGTTAGGGTAGTTAATCCAATGGTCAAGATTGAATCACCATTTAAGCCATATGTTGTCGTTTCAGGGATCAATGAATCTGAGCCGTTGGTTCATCAGATTCAACGGTCATAGTTCATTAGATTGTTTTTAATATACCTTGTATACATACACCCTTGTTCATTTCATCTTCCCTTTCCTGATTACAAACCTTAGCCGCCACCCTTCTCTCTCAACCTCTCGTCGGAACCCTCACAAGCGGGAGATGTAACCTTCTCCGATGAATTCACCTCTAACACCCCAGATAGCCCTTAACCTCCTCTCCCCACCCCCATAACTCTTTTCCCTCCAATCAAGCCCGAACCTTTCGAATATCATATTTAGTATCACCGGAACCCTATTCCGGCGAAAAAACCTTATGCCAGTGACTTCACCCTTAACAACCTAGATAGCCTTCAACCTCCCCATTACACCCCTCTAACTCGTTTACCTCGAATAAATCCCTAACTCTTCAAATATGTGATTAAACGTCGCCAGAACCCTACTCCGGCAAACGAACTTTCACCCAAACATCACCAAAATCCTATCAGAGATACCTTTTGGCACCCTCAACCCAGTCTTGAAACACTTGAAATCCCAAACATCCCTAGAAAACCAAAAAGAGACTGTTGGCTTTTAAAATTTCAATAAAAGGCCTACTGTTCATTGGAAGATGATTATTGAAGAAAAGAAAGCCAAAACAAGTTTATCGGAAGAAATAAAAAGCTAAGTTTACATTTCCTTCGATTTTATTTCAATTTTCTTTTGTGCTTGAGTGTTCATTCTTTCTTTCTTTCTGATTTTTATAATTTTGTATGCATGTTTGTTCTTTGTCTATGTTTCTTGACTTTTCTTAGACTATTTGGATTCATCTCAATTGATATCGATTAACAAAAGATAATAAATAAAATTTCAATACTTTTCTGTGTTTTGATATTGATTAGGGTTTTTTGCTTTTTACTTTTGTTTGTTTTAAAAATATATAGTTCTGAAACTATAAAATAGGGATTAATAATAGTTTTTGATAGCTTTTTAATATTATTTTGTAATTCATTTCTGTTTGTTGATTAGTTTTATTAGGATTACTTATTCTCTGCTTTAAATAGGATTTTATATTTGCAATTTGATACTACTAGGGTTTAATTCTAGTTTAAAGTTTAATTAATTTTGGTTAACCAGTAGTTAATTAGATTTAACTGGCCATGATTTGAATTATGTTCTAATTGGTTTATAGATGTTTGATCTTAGTAGTTGACGAATTCTGATTAATTTTGACCCTATAAATAAATTAGCGTTGATAATTAGGGTATTGGTTATAGCTGAGTTTTTGAAACAGTAGAATAAATTTATAATATTGTTAAAACCTAAGGGGTAAAGGGGTAAAAGCAATATGGTTTGTTGGTAAATAAGAGTAAGGTTCAGGGTTATTTTAGGGACAAGGAAATTGTATAAGTGTGATAAAGTTAAGGAAGTAGGGGCATTTCAGGCATAACAAAAAGGTAATACAGTAAAAATCACTAAGATGTGGGGGGAAAAGGTAAAAGCAATAAAATAAAACATTCTAGTTGGGAAAAAGAGGAAATTATGTATTAATAAGGGGGTTGGAATAGATTAGTTAACAAAATAATAAGGGTTAAATTGAAATAAAGGGAGTGACCAATAAGGTAAATCTGAAATTCAAATTTCCCTCCCTTACACTCTATAAATAGGCTTCACTTGGCCTCATTTAATAAGTTTTGGGAGAATTTAGAAAAAATCTGAAATATACTAAACTATTTTTTCTGCCATTTTCGATCTAGATTCTCATTAGTTCCTATTCAAAACTGCAAATACCAAAAAACAGTTAAAACTTCTATTGTTATATTAATTTCTTAGGGTAATTTGAAGGTTATATTGATCTGGTTGATAGTTGCAATAGAAATTTGAACAAATCTCTCTCAAGTGTTGGCTTTATGGTGGTCTATTATTCCTACTGGTCTTATCTGTTAGTTACTGGGCTTAGTTCTATTTGTGTTGAAACTGTGATCAATTTGTTGATTAATTGCCATTGTTGATCTTATTTTTCTGTTGATTCAAGTAGATTCTCATTGATTTTTCATCTTATTTCCTGGTATATTCTCATTTCCTAATGATTGTGATGTTGTATTAATGAGCTGAAGAAATAGAATGATTAGTTTGATAAACATTTACACCTGTTTAGCTTATTTGATACCTGTAGAATTTTATTTTTAAATGTGTATTTGTTAGGAATAGTTCAAAATTGTAATTAAATTCGAACTGGACTGGTACTTTTTGAACTTCGTTCATGATAGATATGTTATTAGTACTTCTTAGTTTATGTAATCTTAATAACTAATAAAATTGCTGATAACTAGTAATTTTGCATGATTTTGAACCCCACTTTACCTTAGCTTTGTGCAATAAATATGTTTAAGTGGCTCCGAACTACTTACAAGTGCGCTAATTTGCAGGTTTGCGCGAATAGAAGATGAATACCATCAAAGCGGCTAAAAAAGGAGTGAAACCGGCAAAGTGCCAACAAAAAGAGAAGGGACTTCAAGGGAGCCTGTGCAGACCGCACTGTTTTGGTGTGCGGCCGCACAGGCTAGTTTAGAGACCCAGGAGAATCAAGCAAAAGCTACGCGGACCGCATTGATTTGGTGTGCGGCCGCGCAGGTGAACTTCGGAGAGACCTCAAATGCAGATCAGACCCACGCGGACCGCGAGACAAAATAATGCGGTCCGCGTTACTGTGCTCACGCGGCCGCAGGACATATCAGTGCGGTCCGCGTGTATGAAGGATCTGAAGCCATGCAAGCAGAGGATTTGTACAGTGCGGCCGCATGATAAAAGTATGCGGTGCGCGTCACTGTTCCCACGCGGCCGCATGTCAAAAGTGTGCGGTCCGCGTGCTTGTTCCAGAAGAGACCTTCAACAGCCCAGTTACCCTACGCGGCCGCACGACAAAAGTGTGCGGTCCGCGTGAGCCCCGCAGGGGCATTTTTGTCCAGAAATTTCAAGGTAGTATAAATAGCCTCTCTTTCTTTTTTAGGTCAGATTTTATGATACACTGTAGCGGCAGAGCTCGTGAGCAACCTATTTACGCCTATTTTAGGCAATTTTGTACAAGTTTAACCTTGAATTTCATTTCCCATTAATTATTATGTCATTTTTAGCTTTAATTTCTTCTTCTTCTTCTTCACTTTCCATGTCTAGCTAAACCCAAAGCTAGGGTTGTAGCCCAACCCTAGTGTGGGCAATTGATGGGTTAGCGGATTAAATGAATGGATGATTGTGGGTAATTGGTTTTGGGTTGAATGAATGTATTTAATTTGGATTTTGTGGTTGCAAACATGAAGTCTACATTAGTGGGTTTGGTCTCTACTTGAGAAAGAGGGTCTAAAACCTCTCATTCAATCCCAACAAGAACTTAGGATGGACCCATGAGAATGGTAGTCCTAAGTAACGGGTATAAACCTCGAGAGAGTAATTACCCTACTTGAGCCTAGAGTTGCTTGGGCAAATTGGCCTACCCAATTGGTCTTGAGAGAGCAAATTAGGCAAAATTGTTCTCTCTACCGAGAGGTGTGAGAATGAGAGTATAGAGCAACGGCTATCCTAATATCCCATGTATCATCTCCGCATTGAAATTCCATACCCGTTAGTTATTCCACCTAGGCGTGAGCTACTTCCCTAGTCCCCTTTATCCCATTAGAAAAATCATACCTAGAAATAGTTTTTAGCATAATTAGACAATTCAATAGTTGATACTTTGAAAACACCAAAGATGTTAGAAGCTAATCTAGAAGTCAAGACTCAACTCTAGTGCAACACGATTATCACTCCAAAATTCTAACTCCCTGTGAAAATTGACCCCTTCACTATACGGGTAAGAGTTTGAGTGCCCACTCATACCTTCGGGTTGAGTTTGCCACGTTCACTTTTTGGTGCCATTGCCGGGGAGTTAAACAGTGTTGATTAATTGCGTTGCTAGTGTTGTGTTTTGCTTCTTCTTTCCTTCTTTTACTAATTTTCTTGATTCAATTTTAATAGGTACAAATGGCAGCAAATGCTAATCTTTCCCTTGGTGATGCCATGGCGGGGGATGAGGTAGATGATCTTGAGCAAGATGATTTTCCGATACAATATGTACCACGAAGGGCTCGAAATGTTAATGCTAATCAACATGACCAAATTCCAGACCCTCCTCCGCCACCGCCAAGGGTTGCACCAAGAGCAATGACAAATCAAGGATATGCTAGTGCCATTGTTCCTCCTCGAATACGGGCGGCGAACTTCCAAATTAAAAAAGTGATGTTGACACTATTGGAGCAAAGAGGGTATTTCACGGGCTCCTCAAATCAAAATGCCTACAAGCACTTGAAGGGGTTCGTGGATACTTGTTGGGGAAGCAAGCAAACCAATGTGTCCGAAGATGCCTTGCGGATACGACTTTTCCCTTTCTCATTGAGGGGTAAGGCGCTAGATTGGTTGGAGAGATTGCCGAATCATTCTATCACTACATGGGACAAATTGGCGGATAAGTTCATTGCCAAGTTTTTTTCCCCAACTCATATGGCAGCATTGAGAGATGAGATTCTAGCCTTCAAGCAAGAACCAATGGAGCCATTACATGAAATTTGGGAAAGATATCGGACTATGGTGAAAGAGTGCCCGAACAATGATATGACCGATGTTATTTGTTCAACAAACCTTTTATAGAGGAATCAATACGGCAAACCAATGCATTGTGAACCAACTAGCAGGAGGCAATTTCATGAAGTTATCTTTGGAGGAAGCATGTGAAGTAATGGATTATATGGCCGACACTTCTTCGGCATGGCAAAGTCGGGCGAATGTACCTCAAGGAGACCCGAATGTTATTTATCTACATAAAGAGTTGCATGACCATGAACAAGCCATTTCCGAGCTCACTACTACCATGAATCAATTGGCGAAAGCTCAACTTCAACAAGTGCAAAATCCGCACCAAGTGAATTCTATGGAGAATATGTCGATGTTGAAAAGAAGGAATAGAGGGCAACAAGCGCAACAAAGCCAATATGATCAAAATGAGAACAACAATGATGGTGGGTTTTCTAATGATGGTTTTGACGATCAAGATGAGGATTGTCAATATGTGAACAATTTCCAAGGCCATAGAGGAAACCAAAACAACCAACAATGGCGTTCCCAAGGCAATTGGGGAAACAATCAAGGAAGAGGCAATTGGAATAATAACAACAATAGGAATGATGGTGGAGAGTGGAACAATCAAGGCAATAATTGGAACAATCAAGGAAATAGTGGTGGCAATTGGAGTGGCAACAACAACAATTAGGGGAACAATAACAATCAAGGAGGGTGGAACAATGGTGGTAACAATAACAATAGGGGGCAAGGTTTTCAAAGAGCTTCCATGTACCAATAACCCAACAATCCACCCCCTTTCCATTCACAAGGATCAAGTTCTTCGGGCAATGATATGGGCCGCATTGAAAGCATGTTCGAGCAAATGATGAAAAAGAATCAAGATTCGGATGCCCAACTAGCTTCTCATAATACTTCAATCCGGAACTTGGAGGTGCAAATCGGCCAACTCTCTCAATCTTTGAACTCTCGACCTAAATGAGCACTACCAAGTGACACGGTGGTGAACCCGAAGGGAGGGAACAATCATGTGATGGCCGTGACAACTAGGAGTGGAAGAGGTGGTGTTGTAAATGCCTCAAATGAGAATCGAGTTGTGGATGCGGAAGCTTGTTTGAATGATGATGACATGCAAGTAAATGATGACTGTATGGTTGATGAACCTATATCAACAAGTGATGTGAGGATTGAAATTGAGGATGAGGCCGGGCTAGAGTCTCAAGATACCGTGAACCCGTGTAGGGAACACATTATTGATATTCCCGAGCCATCTATTACAAATGCCAAGGTACCCTTGCCAAGGCCTCCTCCACCGTATCCTCAAAGATTGGCAAAGCAAAAATGAGATAATCAATTCAAGAAGTTCATAGAGATGATGAAGAGCTTGACCATTAATGTGCCATTGGTGGAGGCACTTGAACAAATGCCCGGGTATGCGAAGTTTATGAAGGATTTGGTGATGAAGAAGAGGTCAATGGATTGTGAAACGATAATAATGACTCACCAAGTGAGTGCCATAGTTCATTCCATGGTTCATAAGTTAGAAGATCCCGGAGCCTTTACTATTCCTTGTACTATCTGGTGCGCCAATTTTGCCAAAGCACTTTGTGACTTGGGTGCTAGTATTAATCTCATGCCATACTCCGTCTTTAAAACCTTGGGTATTGGACAACCTCGTCCAACATCAATGAGGTTGCAAATGGCGGACCATTCTATGAAAAGGCCTTTGGGAATCATTGATGATGTGCTAGTGAGAGTTGACAAGTTTATTCTACCGGCCGACTTTGTCATACTTGATTGTGAAGTTTATTTTGAGGTTCCTATTATTCTTGGTAGGCCATTCTTGGCTACCGGGAAAGCTCTTGTGGATGTTGAAGCCGGTGAATTGACATTTAGAGTCGGTGATGAGAAGGTGGTCTTCCATGTGTGCAAATCCATGCGCCAACCAAATAGCACCGAAGTGTACTCGTTTATGGACATTGTCACGGCGGTGATAGTGGATGACAAAAGCGCCATGATCAATGTCCAGGATTCTCTTGAGGCTGTACTTCTAAACATGGAGACCAACGAAGATGCCGAACGTGTGGAATGTGTGAATGCCTTACATGGTATGGGCTCGTACTCCTGTGAGCCAAGGAAGTTATCATTGGATCTTGAGAACCGAAAGACTCCTCCTACAAAGCCATCAATTGAAGAGCCGCCGGTGTTGGAGTTGAAACCACTTCCTCCTCACCTCAGGTCTGAGTACTTGGGTCCCAATTTCACTTTGCCGGTCATTCTTTCTTCTTGCTTGACTAACTTGCAGGTTGACGCCACTTTGGTGGTTCTACAAATGAGGAAGCGCGCGATTGGTTGGACTTTGTTGCATGCATAAAATTATATTAGAGGAGAATGCTCGCGTATCATTGGAGCATCAAAGAAGATTGAACGAGGCTATGCAAGAGGTCATCAAGAAAGAAATTATAAAATGGTTGGATGCCGGGGTGGTGTACCCAATCTCGGATAGTTCTTGGACTTCCCCGGTCCAATGTGTTCCCAAGAAAGGCGGCATGACCGTGATCACCATTGCAAAGAATGAGCTAATTCCCACTCGTACTATTATGGGATGGAAGTTTGTATGGATTATAAAAAGCTTAACAAAGTGACGAGAAAGGATCATTTTCCATTGTCGTTCTTGGACCAAATATTGGATCGCTTGGCGGGTAGAGCTTATTATTGTTTCTTGGATGGTTATTCGGGGTATAATCAAATCCTCATTGCCTCGGAAGATCAAGAGAAGACTACCTTTACATGTCCCTATGGCACATTCGCCTTCTCTCGAATGCCATTCGGATTGTGCAATGCCCCAGCCACGTTTCAGAGGTGCATGATGGCGATTTTCACCGACATGGTGGAAGATATTCTTGAAAGTTTTATGGATGATTTCAGTGTAGTTGGAGATTCTTTTGATGATTTCTTGGAAAATTTGGACCGTTTATTGGCTAGGTGTGAAGATACCAACTTGGTGCTTAATTCAGAAAAGTGCTACTTTATGGTGAAAGAAGGAATTGTCTTGGGGCACAAGTTTCAAAAGATGGTATTGAGGTCGACAAGGCAAAGATTGGAGTCATTTCAAGGCTCCCTCCACCCAACTCTGTCAAGGGTGTGAGGAGTTTTCTTGGGCACGCCGGTTTCTATCGGCGATTCATCAAAGATTTTTCCAAGATTGTGAACCCGTTGTGTAGACTTTTGGAGAAAGATGCAAAGTTTGTGTTCGATGAGAAATGCATGGTGTATTTTGAGTTGTTAAAGCATAAATTGACAACTACCCCCATAATCACCGCACCCAATTGGACTTTGCCTTTTGAACTAATGTGTGATGCTAGTGATGTGGCGGTAGGTGCGGTACTTGGTCAACGGCTCAACAAGATGTTCCACCCAGTGTACTATTCAAGTAAAACAATGAATGAGGCCCAGCGGAATTATACCATCACGGAGAAAGAGTTGTTAGCCATTGTGTTTGCCATGGAGAAATTTCGTCCTTATCTCATTGTGGCGAATGTGATAATCCACACAGATCATGCCGCCCTCCGGTACTTAATGACAAAGAAGGATTCCAAAGCGAGATTGATGAGATGGGTACTTCTTCTCCAAGAATTTGATCTAGAGATTGTGGACCAAAAAGGGAGTGAAAATCAAGTGGAGGACCACTTGTCTCGTCTAGAGGAGGAGGGGAGGCCTTCCAACGGCATTGAAATCAATGATTCTTTTCCGAATGAGCAACTTCTTGCGGTGTCAATGAATGATATGCCATGGTTCGCCGATGTAGCCAATTACCTTGTGTCCAACGTGATTCCATGTGAGCTCTCTTCCAACCAAAGAAAAAAGCTCAAGAGGGAGATTTTGGACTTTTATTGGGATGATCCGTACTTGTTCAAAATTTGCACGGATGGAGTGATTAGAAGATGTGTCCCGGAGAGCGAACAAATGAGCATCTTGGAAGCTTGCCATTCCTCTTCCTATGGTGGTCACCATGGGGGAGTAGGGACGGCCTCCAAAGTCTTGAGTTGTAGATTCTATTGGCCGACAATTTTCAAGGATTCTAGTGATCTAGTGAAGAGATGTGATGCATGCCAAAGAGCGGGTGGAATTTCAAAGAGAGATGAGATGCACCTAAACACCATTCTAGAAGTTGACATTTTTTATGTGTGGGGAATTGACTTCATGGCACCGTTCGTGAGTTCTTGTGGAAACACATATATTTTGGTAGCAGTGGACTAAGTTTCGAAGTGGGTAGAAGCCGTGGCTCTTCCTAACAATGAAGCACGGAGTGTTGTGAACTTCTTGAAGAAATACATCTTTACACGATTTGGGACCCCCCGTGCCATCATTAGTGATGGGGGATCCCATTTTTGTAACAAGACTTTCGATGCATTGTTGACCAAGTATGGTGTTAGTCACAAAGGCACTACTCCTTACCATCCCCAAGAAAGCGGTCAAGTTGAAGTTTCAAATCATGAAATCAAAAGCATCTTGTCCAAGACGGTCAATGCAAACAGGACCGATTGGTCCAAGAAACTAGATAATGCGTTGTTGGGCTTATAGGACGGCTTACAAAATGCCAATTGGTATTTCTCCTTACCGATTGGTGTTTGGTAAGGCTTGTCATCTTCCGGCAGATCTTGAACATAAAGCAATGTGGGCCTTGAAAAAGCTTAACTTGGAATGGGATGCAAGCGGCTAATCTCCGGGTTGATCATTTGAATGAGCTTGACGAGATTAGATTTCATGCATACTCCAGCTTGTCCTTATACAAGGACAAGATGAAGTACCTTCACGATAAATATGCTCGAGGCAAGGAGTTCAAGATTGGTGACATGGTTCTTCTCTTCAATTCCCGATTGAGATTGTTTTCGGGAAAACTCAAGTCAAAGTGAAGTGGCCTTTTTGAGGTAGTTGGTGTGACCCCGTTTGGAGCTCTAGACTTAAAGAACAAGAATGGTGAAATCTTTCGAGTAAACGGGCATCGGGTAAAGCACTACTTGGGAAAACCGGATGACAGCTAGGTGGTGGCACTTTTGCACTTGAAGTGATGGTATGGTAATTTGCGTCGTGCCGCGACGTTAAATCAGGCACTTCTTGGGAGGCAACCCATGTGTTTTTCTTTTTCTGTGTTTTTTTCATCAGTAGGATAGGATTTTTGAGCTAACAGTGTGTGAAGTGTTGCAAGAAGTGTGTTGAAATAATGCAGGAAAAATAGAGTATTTAGCTCTCTGAAGTTTGGGCCATGCGGCCGCACTACAAAACAGTGCGGTCCGCGTGGGTTGAGAAAAGTGAAGTACTGAACCCAAGAAGACCCACGCGGTCCGCGTACCAAAAGTGTGAGGTCCGCGTGGGGTGGACAAGAAAAAAGGAAAAATGGTAGGTCTCTGAAGTTTGGCCACGCGGCCGCACCACAAATCAATGCGGTCCGTGTGGAAGTTGGTCAAGTTGAGCTATTCTCTGAAGTTTGCCACGTGGCCGCGAGATAAAACAGTGCAGTCCGCGTGGAAACTTATCTATTGAGAGGGTTCTGAAAATTAGGCACGCGGCCGCAAGACAAAACAGTGCGGTCCGCGTGACCTACCAGGTAAAATGTGCACAAGGTAAAATCCTGCGCGATCCGCATGCCAAAAGTGTGCGGATGCGCAGGTAGGTGAGTTTTGGGTCCCACATTATTTTCTATAAATAGGGACCTCTGGCCTTCATTAAACCTTTTGGCCAATTTTCATTGTGAGACCATTTTCACTATTCACTTCTACCATCTGTGCTCAATTACAGCATTCAACCATCCTTGGTAACATTTCATCTTTGAATCATTATATTCTTTATTTTAATTCATGATTTATGTTAGCATAACTTCTTAATTTCCTTATTTTCTTCTTGTAATTGATAATTATAGGATCAGTTAGAAAACTAGAGCTAATCTTAATTGATAAAATAACTGAGTAGGGACACCTAGGACATAGGATAGTGAACAAAATGGACCCAATTGAACACAAAGGTACCCTATCAGTTCTGAAAATTTGCCCTACGCGGCCGCACACTTTTGGTGTGCGGTCTGCATGAAAATCTGAAGACAAATGACACCTACGCGGCCGCGGTCCAAATCAGTGCGTACCACGCACCTGAGGTTCAGAGAATGCTGCAAATGTCAATGTCCTCTGTGCGGACCGCGTGCATTTTTGTGCGGTCCGCGTTGACCTCATGCGGCCGCACTACAAATCAATGCGACCTGCGTGGGTCAACTCCAGAGAAGTCTGTTTGTGGGGTGTTTGACTTGTCCGTGTGGCAAAAGTGTGTGGTCCGCATCGATCTCATGCGGCCGCAAGACAAAACAGTGCGGTCCGCATGGGTCATCTTCAGAGGATACCACTGGGTGTTAGTAAGCTAGTGCGGACCGCGCGTCAAAAGTATGCGGTCCGCATGGTTCCTGATCTTCACTGTGCTTATTTCAATTATGATATTCTTTCATTGTATACTGCTCAATTGCTTCGACTAACCAATCTAGATTGTATTTTTGCAGGCAATGAAAAAACATTTAGCACAGCGTGGGGGCAAACAACCCGGGAGGGGTGGACCCTCCCGAGGGGGCAAAAGGCAAACGGATAGTCAAACTCACCCTGAGGCCGGGAAAAATATAAAGAAAACCTGAAAGATCATTCATGAAGCTGATAGAGCGGCCTCTCATTCCACGGGGAGTGACTACGTGCCTTCAAGAAGTATCACATCGGAGTTTGCCCCCTCCCACATAGAAGTTTCAGTGCCTCCCATGCCATCCTCATCCCTAGAGGGAGATCGACCCACAGAGGCTACTTCCAAGGCCACCTCTAAACCAGTCAATGTAGTCTCTGACTCATCTGATGAGTCTCGAGCTGACAAGCCAAAAAGTGATGACAAATACTCCACTTCTCCCACAGCTTCATTATCAGGGTAGATTGGAGGCCAGGGTGAGGGAGGTGAGCCACAGGTTGGAGGGATAAAGCGCACCAGGGACCCCAATGTGTGGGCGGACAGATTTGTTAGTCAACAGGCATGGCACAGGTTCCGAGATTGTTGGCCAAAGAGGAAGTTGATCCCAGAGCGGAGGTTTATAGATGTGGACTTGCTTCCGCACAACCCCATGTGCATGCACAATTTCATATGAGAGAGGGTTGGGGTTTCTTCAGAGAACGGGTCGAGAATGCTAATGAACATATGGTGAAGGAGTTCTATGCCAATATTCACCATCTAGTCCGGGACTCCACTGCCACAAAAGTTAGAGACCAGATTGTGTTGTTCGATGGGAAGTCACTGAATGTGTTTCTGGGGTTTGCTGAGGAAGATAAGTCTCAGTATCTTGAGAAGTTAGCCCAGAAGGAGGAGGCACGACCATGGTTAGTAGAGGTGCTAGCGGCTCCCGGAACTATTCCGGTGTGGCTTAAAGCACAAGAGAAGATCTATAGGAACACCCTTAGCTTCGAGGCGAATGGGTGGTTGACTTTTTTTTGCAACCAGTTGGATCCCACTACTCATGAACATTCTGTGCCAGTTGATAGAGCAGTGTTGGTAGCATCGATCATGGCAGGCTTCCCACTAAATGTGGGAAATATCATATACCGAGTCATCTCAAAGGTGGCCAATGAGACCAAGACGAACTGCCCCTTCCCCAAGACATTGACCATGTACTTCAATGAGATGAAAGTGAAAAAGAAGAAATTTGATGTTCTGGTGCCTCCGGTGGGGGCATACTCGTGGTATGATCAAAAGGGTCCGGACAACCCTAAGATGGCCAAAAAGGGTCAAGCCACCACCTCCACCATAGCTGGCCAGTCTGAGGAGCCAACTGTCACCACTACTGAGCAGGCTACTCCACTACCTCCAGGTCCATCTACAGCACCCTCCTATTCCACAGCTGATCCGGAGATTCCAGTCTCCAAGACGCACAGGTTCACGGCCAACCAGTTGTCTTATACTTTGACTAGTCTGAACAACTGGATGTCAGCTGCGACATCCAAGTTGTCTACCTTGACGACAGCGGTTCAGTCCCACAGTGCACCTGTGACGGTGGAGGTGCCAGCTTTTATTGAGGAGACACTGAAGAAAATCCAGGACAACTAGGAAAAGATGATGAAGAAGTAGGATTCTTTGGAGAAGGCGGTTGAGTCACATAGCAAGGCACTCAAACGCCTTGCTAGGGAGCACCAGAAGTTGAGGAAGACTAAAGCTTCGATAGAGTCAGTGGCTGAGATTAAGGAGCAGGTGGACAAACTGGTAGCTGACCAGTTGCCCCTTAATCTCCTATTTGGTGAGCCATCCACAGAGCCACAGCCACAGCCAGAGCAGCCACCTGAGGAGCTTAGGCCACTCAAGAAGAGGAAGCTCCCCAACACTGAGGGAATGGTCATCAGAGTAGCTCCTGAGCAGCCCAAGCAGCCTGAGGGATCTCTCAGTGCACCCACAGTAGGACCCGTAGCAGCAGATGAGTCTCCTCCAAAGCAGGCACCTGTCCCAGTAGCACCACAACATGTTGGGGACCGGTGTGAGATCCCCACCACCACAGCGGATGAGGGAGCCAGTCAGATCCACCATGTTGATCAGGCTTGAGGGGCCATCTATATCCTTTATCTTTGATCTTTATTTGATAGTTAGCATTGGGGACAATGCTAGCTTTTATTCGTGGGGGTGTGCCCTACTTTTTGATTTTTGGGTTGTATATATTTGACTAGCTTTAGTACATTCGAAGATGTAGTATTTGTATATATTTTAACGCTTTCATCTACTTTAGTTTCATTTTTTAACACTCTTTTGATTGTATATATGGATCCATCTTTGTTTATAGTTCATTGTTCTTTTTATCTTTTGATTGTTCCCGTAGAAGCATTAGTTTTTGTTTCAAAGCTTTCAATAAACCCTTGGTTTTCTTAATGCGACGGTTCTTTCCAAGGGTAAAGTGTTGTGTGAACCGGGTGGCTCTTCCCTATGATAGATAGCGTGAGAAATTTCTTAAGGGTTGAGTCAGTTTTTTTTTTCTTTTTATTCTTGTTTTTCTTTAAACCGTTCTGTTGGTTAAGGGTACCTCAGGAAAACTTCACTTGGGCCTAGCACATTTGTCTCCGATCTTATGGTCAAAGACATCAAGTTGTGTCTAGATTAGTAAAAGTTGTAGCTTTGAGAGTCTTGTGTTGATCGAACAACCATCGATTGGCCATATGGACCAAAGTGTGCTCGAATCTATTCCGAGGTTGTTGTGGGACTTCGACTCTATGTCTTGGTGATCTCGGAGTGTAAGTGTGGTGAGAAAGTAGAATTATGAGCCCAAGAACTGTACCGATGGTCTATAACTTGCCCCGAATGTTTTTTGAGGCGAAATCCTAGGTGAAACTTGACTTGAGAAGTGAATGTAGGCCACCTTTGATCCAAATAAACATAGCATGAATCATTCTTTCCAACCTACCAATAAATGAATCCCTAGTCACCCATTTTGAGACTAAAGCCTTATTTCTTCATAAACCAAAATGCAAGCCTATACCCAATTTAGACCTTCTCTTGGCACCCAAAGACCTTCCCTTAAAGTGATTGCAAAAGCATAAGTTTGGGGGAGGAAAGATAAGATACAAACAAGGAAGGCACCAAAATGGCAAAAAGGCACAAATGCAATAAGAAAAAGAAAAGGCAATGAAGAAAAAGGAAACAAAGAGAAAAACAAGCGAGAAGTTGAAAAAGACCCAAAATGGGAGACCAAAAAGTGTTGATAAGTGGAAAAGGAAGAAGGAAAAATGAGAATGAATGGATCAAAGGGATAGTGCCAAATTGCAAAATGGAAGAGTGCCATGGTGCCTCTCTTTCACCCCTTAAAAGAGGAAATGCCAAAAAGAGTCAAGAAGGCGTTCTATGAATGAATCAAAAGAAATGCTTTAGGGAAGGTTGAACCACTAAGAACCAAAGTCTTACCCTACCCAAAATGCTTTCACAATGACTCCCAAAAAATAAAGTCCTATATGATCTCAAGTCAAGAAGAGCCTACATTAGTGGATACTTACATAAAGGGCAAGCCTATGGTATCTAGTCTCGGGCTTAGGGTCTCTTCCTTGAGAGCGCGAGTGTGAAATTCTCCACATTGATATTGAGTGCAAATACCCTAAAATGTGAGATTCACTTGGGGAGAGCCGAAGGTGTGTGAGTTTGGGGTCCACAATAACCAAAGTGCTTGAGAAAGGCTCCTCGATGGATCGAGTCAACCCTCGAAGCTCTTGTGTCACACTTGAACCAAAAGGCTTAAAAAATTTCAAAAAAAAAGGTGTCAATGATACATTTGCATTAGGGGCAATTGTTAGTCACCATTGATGTTTGTGAGGTTACCCCCGGACAAGTAGGGGTTAATTAGTGTCTTTTCTCTGAAGGTTAAGACTTAGTTTTGATTTGCTTGAGGACAAGCAAAGGTTTAAGTTTGGGGGAGTTGATATCTAGGAATTTTGCATGCTTTTGAACCCCGTTTTACCTTAGCTTTGTGAAATAAATGTGTTTAAGTGGCTATGAACTACTTACAAGTGCGCTAATTTGCAGGTATGCGCGAATAGAGGATGAATACCATCAAAACGGCTCAAAAATGAGTGAAACCGGCAAAGTGCCAACAAAAAGAGAAGGGACTTCAAGGGAGCCTGTGCGGACCGCACTGTTTTGGTGTGCGGCCGCACAGGCTAGTTCAGAGACCCAGTAGAGGATCAAGCAAGAGCTGCGCGGACCGCACTGATTTGGTGTGCGGCCGCGCAGGTGAACTTCAGAGAGACCTCAAATGTAGATCAAACCCACGCGGACCGCGAGACAAAACAGTACGGTCCGCGTTACGGTGCTCACGCGGCCGCAGGACATATCAGTGCAGTCCGCGTGTATAAGCGATCAAAAGCCATGCAACCAGAGAATTTGTACAGTGCGGCCGCAGGACAAAAGTATGTGGTCCGCGTCACTGTTCCCACACGGCCGCATGTCAAAAGTGTGCGGTTCGCGTGCTTGTTCCAGAAGAGACCTTCAACAGCCTAGTTACCCTACGCGGCCGCACTACAAAAGTGTGCGGTCCGCGTGAGCCCCGCAGGGGCATTTCTGTCCGAAAATTTTAGGGTAGTATAAATAGCCTCTCTTTCTTTTTTAGGTCAGATTTTATGATACACTGTAGTGGCAGAGCTCGTGAGCAACCTATTTACGCCTATTTTAGGCAATTTTGTACAAGTTTAACCTTGAATTTCATTTCCGATTAATTATTATGTCATTTTTAGCTTTAATTTCTTCTTCTTCTTCACTTTCCATGTCTAGATAAACCCATAGCCAGGGTTGTAGCCCAACCCTAGTGTGGGTAATTGATGGGTTAGGAGATTAAATGCATGGATGATTGTGGGTAATTGGTTTTGGGTTGAATGAATGTATTTAATTTGGATTTTATGGTTGCAAACATGAAGTCTACATTTGTGGGTTTGGTCTCTACTTGAGAAAGAGTGTCTAAAACCTCTCATTCAATCCCAACAAGAACTTAGGATGGACCCATGAGAATGGTTGTCCTAAGTAACGGGTATAAACCTCCAGAGAGTAATTACCCTACTTGAGCCTAGAGTTGGTTGGGCAAATTGGCCTACCCAATTGGTCTCGAGAGAGCCAATTGGGAAAAATTGTTCTCTCTACCGAGAGGTGTGAGAATGAGAGTATAGAGCAACGGCTATCCTAATATCCCATGTATCATCTCTGCATTGATATTCCAAACCCGTTAGTTATTCCACCTAGGCGTGAGCTACTTCCCTAGTCCCCTTTATCCCATTAGAAAAATCATACTTAGAAATAGTCTTTAGCATAATTAGACAATTTAATAGTTGATACTTTGAAAACACCAAAGATGTTAGAAGCTAATCTAAAAGTCAAGACTCAACTCTAGTGCAACACGATTATCACTCCAAAATTCTAACTCCCTGTGGAAATTGACCCCGTCACTATACGGGTAAGAGTTTGAGTGCCCACTCATACCTTCGGGTTGAGTTTGCCACGATCAATTGCGGATAAACTAGTAGATAAAAAGATAAAAAGTAATAGCTGAATTTAGGTATCATGTTATAACTCTGAAATTGTGTATTAGTATCATTTCTTCTGAAAAATGATAGATTAATATAAGTGAATGATTTAGTTGAAAATTACAAGTTTATAGTTGTTTCATATGAAATATAAATATGAATTAGTATCTGGAAGTTAAAATCGCTTTAGTATTACTTCTGCGATGATATCTTACTTCTGAAATTGTTCAATCGTGACTGTAATTAATTTGATTTAAAGTAATTAGTGGTTTATAAAATAATTTCAAATGCTTTAGTAGAACAATTTTCATAATACAATATCATTCTGTTTTGGCTTTGACATCTCAGCTATTTTATTAGTTTCGGTGTTAACTGATATTAGAACTGACAAAAATGGAATTAATAAGTATGATTGAATTAAATGTAAAGAAAATTTTCTTGTAGTTAAGTACATAAATTAGTCTGAATTCGAATTAAAGTTGTGATAATCTGAAATGAAACGAAAAAATGTCTTATGTTGGTTAATTTTGAATCAATGCTCTATTGAATGGCCCAAATTCAGTAAATGAAATGATTATACACGGGCCTGATCCATACAGTACTAAAAATAGATTGGTTTGGGCCATTAGTTCAGTTATTTACACGAATGGCTTGAATCTGAACTTCAGTAAATTTAAATTGGATTGGAAATTGCTACATGGATTGTAGGCAAGCCCAATATGAATTAAAGCCTGAACATTTATGAGTTTGTGGCAAAAAAATACGAAAACCATTAGGTAATAATAAACAATTAAGATTTTTCCTTCGTTATTAGAGACGGAATAAATAGAAAATATAGTATACTTTAGGTATGACCTTTAATAAAAAATGAGATGAGCCTCGTCATTTTAAATATAAAATTGCGGCGCCCTCAAATAATTTGTGATAAAAATCCAAGATTTGGTAGGGCCGTTAAGCGATCACGGTCTTTTCCCAAAGTGAAAATAGACGTAGATACTTTAGGCACGATTTGTAATAACATTACCTTCCTAATACGGGTGCACATTTATGTGACGGAAATCTAAATCTCAACGAAGTCGAAATGTGTAAAAGGCCACAGGCGTACTGGTACGGTGTGGTCCGAAATACATTTTCACGACGTTGCAATTCTTATAAAATTAAATAATAAATCTGAATATCAATAAAAGCACATAAAAGTGAAACATATATGGAAATCAGATAAAACTAATACAACAGTTGAGCGACCGTGCTAGAACCACGGAATTCAGGAGTGCCTAGCACCTTCTCTTGGGTTAACAAAATTCATTATCCCGATTTCTGATTCACGGACTGTTAACAGAGTCAACTTTCTTCAGTTCAGGATTCAATCGGTGACTTGGGACACCATTAATCTCCCAAGTGCCGACTCTGAAATTCAAATAAATAAATCCCGTTCCGACAGTCCTTTAAGTGGAAAAACTCCTTCATTTTATTATATCTCTTCCCGTGGGTGTAGTAATTAGTGAGTAAAAAGGAGGTGTGACAATCGTCACGTGAGTTACCCCCACCTCCATTTTCCCCTTATTGTGTTGCTTCATGTTTCTATATCTGTATTAGAATTTATCGGGTGTAATTGAATTGGTTCTGGTTCAAAATAAGGTATATAGCCTCTTAGAAGGGAGTTTGATTCAGAAAAGTCAATTGGAAGTTGACTATATGTTTAGAGGGCTCGGATGTGAATTCTGGTGGTTTGGTTAGCTACGGGAGGTGATTTGTGACTTAGGAGTGTGATCCAAATTGAATTTGGAGGTCCGATGTAGAAATAGGTTTGAATTGGCGAAGTTGGAATTTTGGCGGAATCCGGTAGATAGGTTAGATTTTGATCTGGGAGTCGGAATGGAATTTTGAGAGTTGCAGTAGCTTCGTTAGGTGATTTTGGATATGTCTGCAAATGTTTAGGTCATTCGGTCATCGTTTGGTTGGGTTATTGATTGAATGTTGGTTTCGTAAGTTATAGTTGAAACTTAGGCTTGAATCCGTCTTGATTTAATGATTTTTATGTTTAAGGACGTGTTTTTATGATTGGAACAAGTTTGAATGAGGTAATAGAACATATATGTATTGTTGGTTGAAGTACCTAGGGCCTCGGGTTGAATTCGGGTAGTTGAATGAGAGAATTTGGAGTTTGGAGTCTGCTAATTTGGAGTTGCAGCAGGTATTTCCGCATCTGCGGAAGGGAAACCGTAGATGCGGCTCAGCAGAAGTGGAAAATTATCCGCAAGTGAGAAATTTTGTTAGTTCAGCAAGTTCCGCAAAAGTGAGTCCACAGGAGCAGGAAAATGATCGGAGAAGCGAAATGGCAATGGCTTGGGAGGTTCCGCAGAAATGGAACATTTCCGCATACGCGAGTTTGGAGAAGCGGATGATTAACCGCAAAGAGGTTTGGGAAATTAAGTGAAAAATCACAGAAGAGGATAAGCGGATGCGGAGGCGCTATCGCAGAAGCGGTTATAGGAGCCGCAGAAGCGAAAATGTCTGAAGGGTTTAATGAGATCAGAGTATTCAAATTTGAGAAGTGTAAAATCATTTTGGGGTGAAAACTAAGGTGCTATTTGGGTGATTTTGAAGAGGCTTCATAGGAGGATCATCATGTAAGGATATTTGGACTTGGTTTATCTTACTACAGTATAAAAACATGAATTTATCACTGAAAATTTGAGGAATCAAATGGTAAAAATTAAGTTTTTGCGTGAACCTTAAGAAAGGGTAAATGGACAATTTATGGGGTAAAATGATCTCCGATTTTGATAAATTTTATATGTATGGACTCGTGGTGAGACGAGGATTCCGAAAATGTAAACTTTCTAATTTTTCGAGAAATGGGCCAGATGCTTGGATTTTTCCAACTTCATGTTTTGGATGTTTTTCGAGTTATTTGAATTGGGTTATGTTCTATTAGCCTATTTTGATGCATTTCTATTGGTTTTGATCAGATTCGGCACCCGTAGAAGTTGATTCTAGAGGGAAAGGAATTTCGGACTAGTCTCGGAGCCGGTTCGAGGTGAGTAATAGATGTGGATGATGACCTGAGGGTTTGAAACCCCGGCATATCACTATGTGATGCTGTATTGAGGCGTGACGCATACTTTTGGTGAGTGAGGGGTCGATTGTGATTGGGGACTATGGCTTAGTTTGACCGAGTGGCATTGTACTGTGTTGTTGGCTATAAATGAGCCGATAAACCTCCTACTTGGATGGTTATGGATATATTTGGGCTGCATGCCAGTTATTTGGATCCCGTGAGGATCGTTATCACTGTTTCTATGATTATTGCATGTTTTCATGATATCAGTCCAGAGCTAAACATTGTATAAATATGAATTGCAAATTCTGAGATTTCTAAACACCTAATTCTATAATTACTGTTAAAGGGAACTAAAAATGGTAAGTATTGTGCATGTGCGGCTTGCATTGCATATAGCTGGATTGATAGTAGATCGGGCTGCGCGTCGCAACATATGTTATTATGATATTGCGCTAGGGCTGTAGGAGCCCCTCCGGAGTCTGAACCCCCACAGTGAGCGCGGGTGCCCAAATGGATAGGGCTAGGCGATGTAGCGTCATGTTCATGTGCATTTGCATTGCATTCATGCATTTATACCTATCTGCTCTATCTGTTATTGTTTTCCCTGAGATTTACACCGTTAAAAAGGAAATGTAACATTGTTATAGCTTTACTGTGTGGTATTTTGGGATTTCTTGCCTTCAATATCATTATACATGTCTATTACCGCTGAGTTGGAAGTACTAACTTTACTCCCTACACCTTGTGTGCAGATCCAGGTACCTCAGGATAGGGTTGATATTTAGCTGCTTCCAGAGTATTCTCCGGAGTTGTCGAGGTAGCTGTCTGGTGTCCGCATAACCTGACTTCTCCCTTGTTTCTATGTTTTTGACTTCTGTGTACTCAGATTATTATACATTCAGTATTATTATTATACTATTCTGTAGAGGCTCTTGACTCGTGACCCCCAGATCTGTGGGAAGGTTTTATATACTGGTTTATTGGGTTATTTTCTATGCATTTGCTAAATTTCGGATAATCCGTCGTTGTTAATACTTTTTGGAATAAGGAATGTGAGCTTGCAGCTCAGAATGTGTGTGATAGGTCGGGCTTGCCTAGCAATGTGTTGGGCGCCATCACGACCGGGTTTAGGGTCGTGACAGATGGTCCGAACATGTTAACAGGAGAAGCATTTATGCTCCTGTTAGGAAGTGTGAGAGGTTGTCCATGGCGAGTTTGAGAAGAGGTCAAGATAGGCCTAAGAAGTACTGGGGAGAGGTGATTGGCAGGACATGGCCTCAACTCACCGAGGACATAGCCGTTGATAGGATGGTGTGGTGGTCGAGGATTACGATACAATTTTAATAGGTAGTTTATTAGTTGCTCACGGATAGTCTTAGTAGCATGCATGTCCCTTCATATTCTTAGATGTTTATTGCATTGTGTGATTTTATTCGCCGTAGGTATTGTATTCCCTGTTGTATTGTTTGGTAGTTCACATCCTTTATCTTCCTCTTTTTCTTCCATCTTCATTTCTTTCATTTCTCCTCCTTCTCCTTCCCCCTCATCCTCTTATTCTTCTCACCCTTTTCAAGTCGAGGATTTATTGCAAACTGCTTCTCTATGACTGCGTATAAAATATACTCCCCAGAACTTACCTATTAAGAACACACTGAAATTATTGTTATTATTGTAACTAAATATGCTATAATAAATTTAATTGTCAAAAAGACTAATATTTAAGGTCGAAAGAGCACTAAAGAAAGAGATAATAGTCTTTGCCTAACTTAGGTGGACAATATTAAAAGATTAGTGGATATATCTATTACTATATTAAAAGCATGAAGACCCTTAATGAAATGTCGATCGCCTTTTTTTACCCTTTAACAGTTAATTTTATATTGGATAAAAAAGTCATTCAAATTACGTTCCTAATATGTAGGAGTTAAAATTAATTATATTTTGTGTATTTAATTCTTCCTTATTTGAGCAAGGTATTAAATCCTAATATTTAGGACTTCAACAACTACAACAACTACCCAGTATGTTCCCACAAAGTGGGGTCTGGGGATAATATTTAGGACTTCAAGTTAAATTATACTTTCACCTTGCAAAAATTAAAAAGAGGGAAAACATTAAATATACTTCTACCACGTGTTTTCTCCCCTCCTCTTTCATTAACAGCAAATACACTATCTACTATAATTTTAATTTTACATTACCAAGTGTTTACGTAGAATGAAAAATATAACTTAAAAAACTTGTCGCTTTTTATCTCATCCAAACTTTATCTTTATGAATAAATGAGAAAATCTGCAATCCCTTTAAATATGCGTAAATTACCATAAGAAAGAATTTATTAAATTATCATTTAATTAAATTTTTAATATTTAGGAGTTTCAAAGTAAAAAAGGTTTACGTATTAAAACTTCTTACTTGAACTATGTAGAAAGTCATACGATTTAGAACTTTGAAAACATTAAGAATTTACTTTGTACAAATTTATGTTTAGGAGTTTATAACTATATTATTATATATATATATATATATTTATTTAAACTATGTAGAAAATCCAAAAACTTTAAATTTATTAAGAGCTTACTTATGTAAATCTTGTACTTAAAAAATCTGGTCATTTGTTATGAAGAAAAACATGACACTATAATATTCTATTGTAACCCATGTTTCCCGTGCGAAGGTATAGTTAATATTTGAATAACATTGTGATTACTTTTATGAGGTATTCATTTTTTACTGAGTAGTTTAATAACATCAAATATCATTATTTTCATGACTTAAATTATTTTCTTATTTTTTCTAGCTCAAATGTATTCTTTTATAATTTTTATGCTTTTAAAAAGTCCATATTCACTGATCAAGATACACGTACAAAACGCATATAAAAAAATATTATATATAAAAATATAAAGTAATCTTAAACTTTTATAAAATAAAAATAGTAATAATAATTTTACCGTGAATAATTCAACACAAGAATACAGGTAGCTTTAGGTATTACTTGTGATGACCCGGTCCGTTGTCACGAGAGTTACCATCCCATTACCCTTTCATTTATGTGTTTCATGTTTTTATATCTGTGTTAGAGTCTATTGAGTGAATTGGGAATGATTCTGGTTGAAAATGAGGCATATAGCCTTTTTGAGTGAAGCTTATTTATGAAAAGTCAACCTGGAGTTGACACTATGGTTAGAGGGCTCAGAATCGAATTCTGGTGATTCGGTTAGCTTCGGGAGGTTATTTGTGGCTTAGGGAAGCGATCAAAATTGAATTTGGAGGTCCGGTATAGAAATAGGCATGAATTGGCTAAGTTGGAATTTTTGCGAAATCCGCTCGATAGGTGAGATTTTGATCCGGGAGTCGGAATGGAATTTCGATAGTTGCAGTAGCTTAGTTGGGTGATTTTGGATATGTCTGCAAATATTTAGGTTATTCGAAAATCGTTTGGTCGGGTTTTTGATTGAATGTTGGTTTCGAAAGTTATAGTTAAAACTTAGGCTTGAATCCATCATGATTTGATGATTTTTGTATTTAAGGCTGTGTTTTTATGATTGGAATAAGTTTGTATGGTGTTATGAGATATGTTGGAATATTTGGTTGAGGTCCCGAGGGCCTCGTGGTGATTTCAGGTGTTCAAACGGATCATTTTGGTTAAGCTAGGACATCAGATTTTGCTGTCATAAAGTTACAAATTTTTGTTCAATGCGATCACAGGGGTGAAATTACGATCGCATAGAAGGTTTGTGGGAGGCTGTGATTTCGTTCAATGCGATCGCGGTCAGTGGTGTGCGATCGCATAGTTGGAGAAATTTGTCTTCTGCGATTGCATAAGTGGTTGTGCGATCACATAGAGTATTGGCCGGGGGTCCCAAGTCCTTATTATTGTTCTGTGCGATCGCAGGATATAGTATGCGATATCGTAGTTTTAATTTATGAAGAAATGCGATCGCGGGGAGATGAGTGCGATCGCATAAGCCATTTTTGGAGGTGTGAAAAATTTGTTCTATGCGATCGCTGGTCTGGTGATGCAATCGCATAGTGAAAAATATAGACAGGCGGAATCAGTTAAAAATTATATCAGTCGTGAGGGTTTCATTATTTCCCCCATTTTTGCACTACGTTGAAAGCTAATTGATCGAATTCGAAGGGGGTTTCATCGGGAAGTAATTGGAGGTAAGTCTCGTGGTCTTAATACGTCATTTTATCAAAGTGTCTTCCATTAATTCTCTGAAATTGGGTAAAAAAATCATGAAAAACTAGGGCTTTGAGCAAAAACCTTAAAATGGAGATTTGAAGGACCATTTATAGTCCGAATAGAGAGTTCTTTATATGTATGGACTCGTGTTGAGATAAGGATTCTGAAAATATAACTTTTGTAATTTTTTGAGAAGCGGGCCCAGGGCTCATGTTTTGCTAGTTTTGAGATTTTTCATGCAATTTGATTATTTTCGATTGGGTGTTGTTCTATTAGCCTATTTTGATATATTTGTACTGAATTTGGCTAGATTTGACGTGCGTGGATGCCAGTTGGAGGAGCTAAGGCATTGCGGGCTTGAGTTTTCGCCAGATCGAGATGGGTAATACTTGTAAATGATGTCCAGAGGGTTAGTAAACCCCGAACTTGTACATCCTAGTGCTGTATTGAGGTGAATTGCACGCTGGATAACGGGCGTGGGGTAGAGCACCATTGGGTATTGTGACTTTGTCCGTCCCACTTAATAAATAATAATACATAATTGCCTGAAATTTAATTGACACCCTAATAAAGATATTAATTATCAGGAATCGGGCTGATTATCATGTTATGGGCTTAGTGCAAATTATTTGAATCCTTCAGGGATTGGTATTACTGTCTTGATAATTCTGTGCATATTTTTATCTCAATCTAAGGTTTTAAAATGGTATTTTGCTACTCAGCATTTTTATAAGGATTGAAAAACTTGAACAAGATTTTGATGACACTTTTAGCTGTGAGCTGATATATGATACTGTCGCCCCAGGGGCTTTTTGATTATTCTTTAGACTGATTGGGGCCGAGGGCCATATGTGAGGGCATGACTATTTATGTGAGGAGGCTTTCAGGCCTCGAGTGATATGTGAGCATATGCATATACATGCATGGATCGAACTACATGCCATAATACTATATGGATCGGCCTGCACGCCGAAGCATAGGTGATATTGGTATTGCGCTTGGGCTGTAGGAGCCCCTCCGGAGTCTGAACCCCCACAGTGAGTGCGGGCACCTTTGCATGGATCGGGTTGTATGCCACAGCGTCATGTGCATTGCATGGCATACATACATCGGTTTACTTGTACTACGTGGCATAACATTTAGCACTCAAACATTACTGGCACACATACATTATTTGCCTTATTGACCAGATACCTTGGTGGAAATTGTTAAGGAGTGTTGAGCCCAAGGGGCTAATTTGAGTGCAGACTTGCACTGTTTGAGGTTGTACCCAGGTATTGATATGTTATAATGAAAGGAAAAGATGTGACAAAAAGATTTCTAAATAATCTACTCACATATGCTGAAAAGGAATAAATGAAAGTGTATCGTAGTTTAAAAGACTGTTCTGTATTATGTAGCATGAGATAGTGCTTTGTGTGGTTTTCTTTTCCTCAGCATTATTTACTTCTATTATCGCTGAGTTGAAAGTACTCACTCGACTCCCTGCACCATATGTGCAGATTCAGGTACCTAGAGGCTTAGCTGAGCTTGGTGCTGGTCTAGATCCATGTGGGATCGTCGAGGTAGCTGCCTGGCCTCTGTAGGACCTAACACTCCCCTTACTTTCTTATGTTTAGACATTTCCGCGTTTCAGACATATTCAGTATACACTATTGTTGGTATTATGTTACTCAGTAAAGTCTCTCGACTCGTGACCCCGAGGTCCTGGGAGGTGTTGTGTTGATATTGGGATATGTTTTCATTATCCCGGTTAAACTATGCATTATATCTTGTTATTATTGATTTTGAAAACAAAATTGTGAGTTGGTAGCTCGGTGTTGTGTGTAATTGGTCAGGCTGGCCTAGAAATGTGCTGGGCGCCATCACGACCGGGTTTTGGGGTCGTGGCAAGTGTGTATCAGAGCCTAGGTTACTAGGCCTCATGCGTCGTGAGCCGATTGGTAGAGTCTCGTGGATCGGTACAGAGACGCTTGTGCTTATCCTCAGGAGGCTGCAAACCTTTTAGGAACACTTCATAATCTTGGAATTCTTATCGTGCGTACTTGATTCAGCTTGAGATATAATTCTTGAAATTCCTTCCACACGTCTGTATGCACACTCGAGCGCTCAGTAATATAATTGCCTTGATGGCGTGTGACTCCCCGATTGACGAGCGAGATATGATCTCTGTGAGTTTATGTTCGGCCAGTCGGGAAGACTTGAGGCCAGATCTTTGTCTATGACTTGAGCACCACGGTGCTGATACTGCGAGGTGGTATTATGATATTTATATGACCAGTATTGTCCCAAATTGTGGAAATCGCAGCTTGATAATGGATGAGCTGTTAGTTGTTAGACTCTTATTGTGATCCATTGTATAGCCCCTATCTATGGGCATGCTGAATATGTTCATGTCTCTTAGTGGAAAGGTAAAATGCATTACGTGTGGTGGTATGAGTTCAGACTCAGAAAGATCGAATGTGTTGTGCTATGTGCATTGTGATGTCTTGTAAAATTGCTGAAGTATTGTTAGGATGGTTTTGGTGATTCTCTGGCAGGTGGATAGGCCAAATTACAAAGGAAACTCTGCCGAAATTTTTAGAAAAATTAGGGACATAGAAAAGGTTTTGTCACCTAAAGAGTTTGCTTAGTGGTTGCGTATGTATAAATGCAAGAACTGCAGAAGATTTAAGGTTTTTGATGATTCGAGTCTCTGTCAAAGCTTGTAAATGACTTGAGTTTAATCTCATTGTAACATTGCGACATCTTTTGAGTAAGAATTCTATGAGTGGTTAAAAGTGCTTTGATGTATGGCTTCGAGCCAAGTTGGGGAGGTTGCCATTGATTAACTAATTGCACTGTTGTATGCTATGTTGGTTCTATCACTAAGTTTGTTTTGAAATTTTGATGAAGGGTATATGGTGCTTCGTTGATAGGAAGAAATACTAGGATGTTTTGAACTTTTGTTGAAAGAGAATGCTCGGTGTATAGAAAGGAAAGATAGCTATTTGTATCTATATGTAATCATCTTCTGCAGTATCAGAGTTCTAACAAAGCACAAGTGGTTCTGTTTCATAAGACTGTTGAATTATAGCTGAATAAGGGTGAATAACGCCCGAGAATGGTTTTGCGGTGCTTAAGATTTTGCTTGTAATAGTCAGGTGCATTAAGATTGTATATGTGGCTAAAGACTGTGATTTCGTTAGAAGAAATCGAGACTCGTGGTATGTTATGTTAATTATAGGATTCTATGTATCCGTATTGGAAAGTAATGATAACGAATTTCGAATCACAGAAAGTTCTTAAAAATAAAGTATTGTAGAATGTGGTACTTCTAGGAAATATCTGAGCAAGTATTCAGTGGCCTATGGGTCCTAGATCGTGTGGTCTTATGTATGAGTCTGGTGTGGTAACCTGAGTTGAGGTATTGTGGCGTCTGAGAGGAATAGAAATTTCCATGTTATCTGAGTGTGGTATGGTATATGTGATGGGCTATGGAAAGTTGATAATGGCATGTTCAAGGTTTGGGTTTAGTTCATAATATAATGGTAAGTCATTAGAATTCTGGAGTAGTGCGGGCAGCTGTAGATAATTTAAGAATCAATCATTCTGGTGATTAAGGATAATTGTACTGTTGTTCTAGTAATTTGACGGGGTATATGTTCAAAAGGGCAAAGTAATGTAAACTGATAACATCCGGTGGTATTGAGGTATTCTCTTATTGGAAAGATTGTAGTTATTGAGTCATTGATGGCATAGTGAAATTTCTGAATTGCTTTTGTGGTATGTATGGATGCTTGATGTGTGTTATGTACTCGTACGTTGGGGTATGGAATCAGGTATAATGATTCTTGTGTTATATATGTGTTGGAGACTAGAAGTTCTCGTAATCCGCCTACGCAGTGGTCGTATATCGTGTGTATCGGCACCGTTTAGTGGTTGTTTTAAATTGGAAGCACTAGTGGCTCTCACTTTGCTTGATATGATGAATTTGGGTTATAATATTAGATTGCAGACTGGTTGTCTAGACTAATGTTATATGGACTATGTCGGAAAATGCCACAAATTGCGTAGTAGAGTGCATCAGATTATGTTCCAATAGGGTAGTTGTACCCCAGGACCAGCGGACGACTGGTAAGTATTGCTTTATCGGTTGAGCCTTCGTGGCAGATATCAGTGCAGAGGTATCTACCATTGATTCAGTTCCGGTATTGAGGAACTTTGTCGGGTGCATTTCTTGTGGCCGAGCTTAAGGCTATATATGTTTATTGTAATGAGCAACTTGACTTGATGTGCATTTCTTTTGTGAGGGTTTTATGTGGATTGGTGGCACGCCGCCATAGGTATGGAATCTGGATCGGGTGGCACGCCGCCACGGGTATGTCATTGGAGCGGGTTGCACGCTGCAATAGTGTAATGTGAAAATAGACTTAGTTATATGTTACCTTGTATACAATACTTCCTAGCTTCTGGGGTAAAGTCCATATTGGGTATCGCTCGCCGAATAGCACATTGGTTTTGTCCTTTTAGGATTTCATAGCACATATTAATTGTTTCACCGTGGGTGAGATTGATCGCTTGGGTTCAGACCTAGATATGTGCGGGGCTGACCATTCTGAGCATGGTGACTTGAGGAGCTTCATAAGTAATAGTGTTTGGATAGAATCATGTGTCGTGGCAAGGCCACGTGATGTTATGACCTTTCGAGAAGGATTCATGTACTCTATTCCTATGATGTTAGACGGGATCTCAGTTTTATGTTGTGATGGTACGGAGGAATTGGATTACAGCTCTTTTGTTTGAATTAGTTGTCATAAATTGAGTATGTTCATACATTTCTTATTGGAGCCTATATTGTGCTCGTCGCGGCATAGGCTGGTATTGAGGTGTCATATCACCAGTGCGGTGTGTTATAATCAAAATGATCGTTGGAGTCTAATGAGTGCGAGCATATGTGATTTCAGCTGGCTAGAAGGGTAATATCGAGGTTTGGCTCTGAAATCTGTGGTGGTGTCAGTTAAAAGGGAAATGGATTCATGAATGGTTGACCTGAGAGATGGATTCGATATATCGCGTGTTCAGTTGCCGTGGGCAGGATATGAAGGTGTTGGAATAAGACTTTATCTAATGAGAAAGGTTTATCTGCTAGTATATGGTTATTGTGGCCAATTGTTGTGATTAGTGACCATCGTCTCGAGTGATTGGGGTTGTTTGATACATCATATGATCTTACCCGGAGTGGCGAGTATGGGTTATTACAGTTGGTTTGGGTGTATTCTGAATATAGACGTGGGATTCGGATTTGGTATATGATTTCGGAAAGTGCAATGTGGTCTATGGTTCAGATGGACTATGGAAATTTAACTATATTGTGTTATCGAACTTATGATAGATAGGGTGACGTGGTATCACCCCGAGTGTATGCTAGGTAAGGTCATTCAACTATTGGATTGCTTCTAGTACAACTCTGGTACGCTCGAGGATGATCGTTTGTTTAAGTTGGGGAGAATGTGATGACCCGGCCCGTCATCACAAAAGTTACCACCCCATTACCCTTTCATTTATGTGTTTCATGTTTCTATATCTGTGTTATAGTCTATTGAGTGAATTGGGAATGATTCTAGTTAAAAATGAGGCATATAGCCTTTTTGAGTGAAACTTGTTTATAAAACGTCAACCTGGAGTTGACTATGTGGTTAGAGGGCTCGGAATCGAATTCGGGTGATTCGGTTAGATTCGGAGGTGATTTGTGTCTTAGGGGAGCGATCAGAATTGAATTTGGAGGTCCGGTGTAGAAATAGGCTTGAATTGGCTAAGTTGGAATTTTGGCAAAATCCGGTCGATATGTGAGATTTTGATCTGGGAGTCAGAATGGTATTCTGATAGTTGCAGTAGCTTCGTTGGATGATTTTGGGTATGTCTGCAAATTTTCAAGTCACTCGGACATCGTTTGGTCGGGTTTTTGATTGAATGTTAGTTTAAGAAGTTATAGTTGGAACTTAGACTTGAATCCCTCATGATTTGATGATTTTTGTGTTTAAGGTCGTGCTTTTATGATTGGAACAAGTTCATATGGTGTTATGGGATATGTTGGCATGTTTGGTTGAGGTCCCGAGGACCTCTGGGTGATTTCAGGTGTTCAAACGGATCATTTTGGTTAAGCTAGGACATCAGATTTTGCTGTCATAAAGTTGCAGATTTTTTTTCAATGCGATCGCAGGGGTGCAATTGCGATCGCACAGAAGGTTTCTGGGAGGCTGTGATTTTGTTCAATGCGATCGCGGTCAGTGGTGTGCGATCGCATAGTTGGAGAAATTTGTCTTGTGCGATCGCATAAGTGGTTGTGCGATGGCATAGAGTATTGGCCAGGGGTCCCAGGTCGTGATTACTGTTGTGTGCGATCAAATGATTTAGAATGTGATCGCGTAGTGTTAATTTATGAAGAAATGCGATCACAGGGAGATGAGTGCGATCGCAGAAGCCATTTTTGGAGGGGTGGAAAATTTATTCTATGCGATCGCAGGTCTGGTGATGCGAGCGTATAGTGAAAAATATAGACGGGCAAAACCAGTTAAAAATCATATCAGTCGAGAGGGTTTCATTATTTCCCCAATTTTTGCACTACATTGAGAGCTAATTGATTGAATTCGAAGGGGGTTTCATCGGGAAGTGATTGGAGGTTAGTCTCGTGGTCTTAATACGTCATTTTATCAAAGAGTGTTCCATTAATTCTCTGAATTTGGGTAAGAAATCAAGAAAAATTAGGGCTTTGAGCAAAAATCTTAAAATGGAGATTTGAAGGACCATTTTTGGTCCGAGTTGGGAGTTCTTTATATGTATGGACTCGTGTTGAGATAAGGATTCTGAAAATGTAACTTTTGTAATTTTTTTAGAAGCGGGCCTGGGGCTCGGGTTTTGCTAGTTTCGAGATTTTTCATGTAGTTTTATTATTTTCGATTGGGTGTTGTTCCATTAGCCTATTTAGATATATTTGTACTGAATTTGGTTAGTTTTGACGTGCGTGGATGCCAGTTCGAGGAGCTAAGGCATCGCGGGCTTGAGTTTTCGCCGATCGAGGTGGGTAATACTTGTAAATGATGTCATGATGGTTAGTAAACCCCGGACTTGCACATCGTACTGCTGTATTGAGGTGGCTTGCACGCTAGATAACGGGCGTGGGGTAGAACATTGTTGGGGATTGTGACTTCGTCTGTCCCGCTTAATAAATAATAATACCTAATTGCTTGAAATTGAATTGACACCATAATAAAGATATTTATTATCAGGAATCAGACTGATTATCATGTTTTGCGCCTTCGTGCTGATTATCTGAAACCTTCAGGGATTGGTATTGCTGTCTTGATAATACTTTGCATATTTTTATCTTAATCTAAGGTTTTAAAATGGTATTTTGCTACTCAACATTTTTATAAGGATTGAAAAACTTGAACAAGGTTTTGATGACACTTTTAGCTGTAAGCTGACATGATACTGTCGCCCAAGGGTTTTTTCATTATTCGTTAGACTGATTGGGGCCGAGGGCCATATGTAAGGGAAAGACTATTTATGTGAGGATGATTTCAGGCCTCGAGTGATATGTGATCACATGCATATACATGCATGGACCGGACTGCACACCGCAGTAGTATATGGATCGGCCGCATACCACAGCAGGAGTGATATTGATATTGCACTTGGGATGTAGGAGCCCTTCCGAAGTCTGAACCCCCACAGTGAGCGCGGGCTCCTTTTCATGGATTGGGTTGTACGGCACAACGTTGTATGCATTGCATGGCATACATAAATCGGTTTACTCGTACTACGTGGCATAACATTTAGCACTCATACATTACTAGTATACATATATTATCTGTCTTATTGACCAGATCCCCTGGTGGAAATTGTTAAGGGGTGCTGAGCCCAAGGGGCTGATTTGAGTGCAGACTTGCACTGTTTGAGGTTGTACCCAGGTATTGATATGTTATAATGTAAGGAAAAGATGTTAAAAAGAGATTTCAAAATAATCTACTCACATGCTGAAAAGGAATAAATGAAAGTGTATAGTAGTTTAAAAGATGTTTCTGTATTATATAGCATGACATAGTGCTTTGTGTGATTTTATTTTCCTCGGTATTATTTACTTCTATTACCGCTGAGTTGGAAGTACTCACTCGACTCCCTGCACCATGTTTGCAGATATGCAGATTCAGATACCTAGAGGCTTAGTTGAGCTTGGTGTTGATCTAGACCCAGTTGGGATCGTCGAGGTAGCTGCCTGCCGTCCGCAGGACCTGACACTCCCCTTACTTTCTTATGTTTAGACATTTCCGCATTTCAGACTTATTCAGTATACACTATTATTGGTATTATGTTACTTGGTAGAGGCTCTCGACTCGTGACGCCCAGGTCTTGGGAAGTGTTGTGTTGATATTGGGATATTTTTTCATTATCCCGGTTAAACTATGCATTATATCTTGTTATTATTGATTTTGAAAACAAAATTGTGAGCTGGTAGCTCGGTGTTGTGTGTAATTGGTCAGGCTGGCCTAGCAATGTGATGGGCGCCATCACGACCGGATTTTGGGGTCGTGACATTACTATAAGTGGCGGAGCTACCCTATCCCTAAGGGTGTCAAGTGACATTACACTGTGTACCTAGGTAAATTTTTTAAGGGGGAATTACACAAAAATACAGTCCACCTACATACATTGCGACCGAATAACTCACTTACAACTTTACAAATTTGTAGCCCATTAACAATAGGCCAACGTTTGAAAAATAAATATTTTTTATTTCTTTTTTTATGCTGCAGATCTTCAAGCACGAAAATTCAGTGATTTTTTATTTTATTTTTTTTAAATTTGTATATATTCTTATTCTAGCTACAAAAAATTTAAATTCAGATATAATGCAACTTGGAAACCTTAGATTTTCTTCTTTTCCAAGTTTCAAATAGCATAATAAAAAATAAAATTTAAAGAATTATTGCACGTTCATGATTTTGCTAATAAATCAATAAGAAAAGTCGATTTATACATTGAGTGACATATAAAATTTTAATTTTAGATTTAACTACACATGTGCATTACATGTATAATGATGTATAACTTTGTATAAACTTGTATATACAATCTCTAATAATGTATAATAGAAAAATAAGACAAAGAAGAAGAAAGAACATGGAAAACATTCATGGATGCCTACTATACACGTACAATGTATATACACAATTATATATTAAAAGTATATCTATTTTATACAATATTGTATGCATATAAACATATTTATACAATATTGTATAAGTTTGTACAAACAAGACCTATACAAGTTTACACCAGAAATACCTTAGGTCCATCACCACATTACTGGTTTCGTTGGTTGCTGATATTGAATTTTTCCGGCGAGGTTTTGGCATTCAAATATGTGATTCACCAATAGCAAAGGATAAAATAAAAACTAAGAGAAATAGGAAAATATGAGACGAGGTCGCCGAAGATGCTCTTTTATGCCATATTTGATAGTTTTAGGCTAGATTTAATAGTTTTTGGACTGATATGCCAAATTTTATTGTGGTTCCTGAACCTCTTTTTGTCAATTAACTCCAAAATTGAAATCTAATTGACATAGAAATGAGAGGATTATCACGAGTGTGTACAAAAACGTTTTGTAAGTGTTAGGGCGAAGGAAGAGAGAGGCGAGTGAAGAGAGATTGAGTATGCTGGGAAAGAAGAAATAAGAAAAGAAAAAACCTAGAAGTATGTCTTTAGTAATGAGCTAAAGACTGAAAAGTTTTTTTCAAAATATATACAACCTGGGTCAAACCGGGTAAATGCTTCAAACTTGGGCCATTTTTACTTGAGTTGCTCCACCAAGTGATTAAAAGCGTAATTATTTCATTTTTTAAATGTATATATTACTTACAATATCTTGACTCCCCTTGATTTTTCGTATGTTTATTTCTTTATATTTTGACACCCGTTAGAGAAAATTTTATCTCTGACACTGATTACCAGAAATAAATTTTTACGCTTAGGAGATTTTGGAGCCAATCCATAGAATTTATTCTCCAAAACATTTATTTTTGAATGACAACTTTTACCCCTCAAGAAAGTTAATAAATGGGCATGACTAATCTATATATATAAAGTTGGGAAAATAAAGATGACTTGGCACCTCTCTTTGGCCAAGAAAATTATTTATCTTTTTTCTCTTTTTTTGTGCTTGTTTTGCTCATTCTTTTCTTCTTATTCCTTTCAATTAATTGTTTATCAGTTACTTTTATGTGGATATACTGAAGAGTTATGACCACATTGAATAGTTATAATAGTGGAGCAAGGAAGAGTCACATCATATATTCAAAAAATTTGTTTAGCTCGAAGTTATCACATACTTTGCAAGCATAAAACAATAAAAATAGATTGAGGGCCAATCATAGTAGATCGTAATAATCGAGAGACCAAATGAAAAATACAAGAGACAGGTGTTATTCATTAGAAAGAAATGTGTAGAGATCTTTTATTGATGATATTGGTTTGGTATGTCTCTCCATAGAGAGGTTCAGAGCCTTCAAATGATGTTCTTTTTTCCCATAATATGGGGGGTATTGTTGTGTGTTCTCCCTTTCTTGGGAGTAGTGGTGAAGAAGAAGAAGAAGCAGCCCCCTTTCTAGGGTTCCTTCTCTTAGTATTTATAGGCATAAGATGCGTGAGCTGGCACTAACGGCCGTGACTATGCTGAGGTTCCATCATTATAATGGCAGAAAGGCCGTAGCCTTAATGATCGAGTTGACTAATGATCGGGTATCGTAGTTAATAAGTGTTCATACCATTTATTAACTTCGAATTAGCTTAGGACATAGTTAATCGTGTTAATTATCTCGAGGTCATATTTTGACCCATACAGTTAGTCCCTCCGCTTATCAAGGTCGTGCCTTGACCGAGCTTGATGAGCGGACTTTTCTGGAAGCAGTTTCGGTCGAGCTCAATAATGGCCCTAGCCATTTTTATGTTGGAGATTTTGCCGTTGAAGTGAATGGCCCTTGTCATTTTGTGTTGATAACCTTGATCATGTGAGTAACTTTGATCGTGGTCGAGTTGCTTGCATACATTTTGAGGATGGCCGTAGCCACCTATTCATTGGGAATGGTCATAGCCTTAATACTGTGGACGGTCTTATCCGTTTACATACTGGAGATGCCCATAGCCTTAACACTGTCGACGGCTTTAGCCGTTTACATACTGGAGATGGCCATAGACCTTAACATTGTGGACGACCTTAGCCGTTTACATACTGGAGATGGCCGTAGGCCTTAACATTGTGGATGGCCTTAGCCGCTTATATACTGGAGATTTTCATAGGCCTCAATACTGTGGACGGCCTTAGTCGTTTACATACTGGAGATGGCCATAGCCCTACAATGGTGAATGGCTTAGCCGTGAAGGTTGCATATTGTCAAAGATCTTATATGTTCGCTCTTGAGAGAGGTCGTAGCCACGTATATTTTAGGAATGGCCGTAGCTGCCTGTTCATATGAGAGGATGGTGGTAACTATCTATACAGTGGGGGTGGCCACAGCCTTTTTTTCGTTGGAGATACCCGTGATTATTTTTTTGATGACCAATATTTTTATGTGGTGTCGATGTTATATAATTGTCACGGCCAGTGGGAGTATAAACTTACTTTCCATGTGTTTTGGCGGCGTCCAAAGTTTTAGAAGTACGCAGTACGTTAACCGGAACGTTCTCGAATCATTATAACCATTTCAAAGGCGAAGCGCCGGTTGGCAACTGAAAAGCCGCTTCATGGAGTTCTGTTATTATAACATATGCTTCTGTAGAATTGGACAATTTTGCGGTTGGACAAGCAATTAATGATGACTATTGGAATTCGTGAGAGCCACCTGTGTCGCTTATAAATAAGGGGTTGAGGCGTTAGTTTCTCACTGTTTGTAATTTGCTTCAGAGAAATCTCTGAAGAACTTTCTTTGCTTAGCCAGTTCGTCATTGTTGTTGCTCTTCGGTTGTTGTAATCTCCATCTTCATTCATTGAGTCTTACTACTTTCCAATCACTTTGATCAGAAAATGGCAAGTAGTTCCTCTAGAAATATTGCTCAGGCCAAGGTGACATTATCGCTTCGGCGATTCAAACATCAGTTCCAGTTGCTGAGAGGGGAGGTAATTCCTCGGCAACTGATTTGGTTAGAGTATCAGGCACCATTGTGTTGGCCGGGGGAGGAGCAGGAGCCTCAAATTTCTCAATTGGCGGAACGAGGGAGGGGCACCGTAAGTGAAGGATCTGACTCTGAGTCAGACCTAGACCTGACGATGTCCGCATGCTTCAAGATGGCCATACCTGCACAACGGTGCATGCGAAAGAGTAGTTCTGCTACATTAAGATCCCTACTGAGCAAAACTTGCTGCTTCAAGAGGAGAATCCGGTGCCTTCGTTCGAGGTTCTGTGCTCGGAGGCGTAGAGCACGTCGTTGAAGGGCATCTCAGACGTCACGCTGATGGGAGAGGCGGCCGCATAAGGCATGACGGTACGTATGGTAACATAGTTTCTCTTTGTTTCATTTGGTTGATTTTTGTTCTGATTATTGCTTCGTTCTTGTAGCTATTTTTGTTAGGGGTGGAGAGCATCCACCGAGCTAACGTCCGTTCGGGGATTTGCTCGCGGGCACGGGAGAAGTACCATCGCTACCACGGCTGGTGCCATGGGATGCATGAGCGCATGAGGAACGACCCCCGAAATCGGGGTCTCGTCGAAGAGCTGGCGAGGGGAGAATGTCAAATGCAGCAAACCCTTGGTAGGGTTTATACTCTAAAGAAGAAGCTTCATCGTAAAAACGAGGAGATTGAAGCTGGGAGAAGGGCTGCTACTGAGAGGGGACGCCAAGATCGGGCCAGGGCGGCAGAGGCCTTTAAAACTTTGACCAGGCTGGTGGTCATTTTGGACATGAGGTCGCTGGCTTGAGGCGGCAGGCAAGGGATGTCGTGACGAGGGTCGAAAAGTTGGAGACAACGAACTGCGTTCATGAATGGGGACGGGAGCTGGAGAGGGCTGCTGCGGCCTTTCGAGAGGGAGCATTGGAGGAACATATTGGCGTCTATAAATGGGATGCCCAGACTGTGGCAGATCGGATTATGGTTTTAGAGGTCGAGAACCAACACTTGAGGTATCAGGCTACCTCTTTCGGCCCGGCTCGTGATCTTTGGACGTTTGTCGAGGCTCAATTTGAATGTCCAAGAGACTGTGGGAGGCCGGCATTGTACTTGAAGCCTCTTATGAAGGAGCGCGTCAAAACGCTCATGAGGCCCGTGTCGACTGCAGCTTTGATCCAGCTACGCCAAGGGTTGATGCTGGCACTGAGGGCATTGGTGATGTTGGTGGTGGCGCGGGTGGCACCGAGTGAAAAGGATTTGTTATACTTTTCTTATTTTCGTTGACGTTTGGCTAAGATTTTTTTGTTTTCTTTTCTTTCTTTCTCATTTTCCAGCCTTGGTCGAGTGTAAGCGGGGATGACCCGTTGTAATTAAAGATGTAAATATATGCGATTTTTTTCCTCTTTTCTGCGTGGTGTTTATTTTGTACCTTTCCCCATGTCTTGGACCGTAATGGTGGCGATGGCCTTGACCATGACAATGTTGTCGGCCTTAGCTAGGTAGGTGCCTTCGACTGTCGTCGAGTCCTTTGCTTGCCTTAGTCATAGACAAGGTCAGCTGTTTAGCGATGATATCATTGGCCGTGATTAAGCACTTTGTTTGTCGCTTCTCTTTTACTTGGTGTAAACAAGTTCTGGCCATTATTTGGCGATAGTGGAACATAGCCTCAGTCCCAGTTCGGGCGTGGTCGAACTACTGGTCGTGATGGTAGGGAACACGGTCTTGTGCTTCAACCGGAGCCGAACTTTACGCGGCCCGAATTTTAGTTCGAGTTGGGTGTACTTACTTGAATGGTAAGGGATCTTAACATGTTTCTCCGTCCGTGGCTCTGCGGGCTTGAGGACGAAGGTGTTCAGCCTTGTTGTTTGAGCAAGATTGGGATTGTACTGGTGAAGGCATATAGCCTTGGTCATTGTTCTACCGTAGTTAAGTTTTGCGATTTTTACTGGAGAAGGCGCATGGCCTGAGTTCCGATCTAACTTGTAGTTGGACTTTTCGGTGAAGGCACGCAGACTGAGTTAATTTTCAACCATAGTTGAATCTTGTAAATTTTTTGATAGCGAAGGCGCATAGCCTGAGTCCCGTTTCGACCGTAGTTGAACCTCGATAATTTTTGTGGTGAAGGCGCATAGCCTAAGTCCTAGTTCAACTTGTAGTTGAACTTTTTGGTGAAGGCACGTAGCATGAGTCGCTATTCAACCGTAGTTGAATCTTGTAATTTTGTTGGCGAAGGCGCAGAGCCTGAGTCCCAGTTCAACTTATAGTTGTACATTTTGGTGAAGGCACGTAGCCTGAGTCTCTATTCAACCGCGGTTGAATATTGTAACTTTTTTTGTTGGCGAAGGCGCATAGCCTGAGTCGCTGTTCAATCGTAGTTAAATCTTGTAATTTTTTGTTGGCGAAGGCGCATAGCCTGAGTCCCATTTCAACTTATAGTTGAACGTTTTGGTGAAGGCATGTAGTCTGAGTCGCTATTCCACCGTAGTTGAATCATGTAACTTTTTTTTGCTGGCGAAGGATCATAGCATGAGTCGCCATTCAACTGTAGTTGAATCTTGTAATTTTTTGTTGGCGAAGACGCATAGCCTGAGTCCCAGTTCAACTTATAGTTGAACTTTTTGGTGAAGGCACGTAGCCTGAGTCGCTATTCAACCGTAGTTGAATGTTGTAACTTTTTTTTTTGGTGAAGGCGCATAGCCTGAGCCGCTATTCAACCATAGTTGAATCTTGTAATTTTTTGTTGGCGAAGGCGCATAGCCCGAGTCCTAGTTTAACTTATAGTTGAACTTTTTGGTGAAGGCACGTACCCTGAGTCTCTATTCAACCGTAGTTGAATCATGTAATTTTTTGTTGGCGAAGGCGCATAACCCGAGCCCCAGTTCAACTTATAGTTGAACTTTTAATTTTATTTTGGCGAAGACGCATAACCTAAGTCCCAGTTCAACTTATAGTTGAACGTTTTGGTGAAGGCACTTAGCTTGAGTCGCTATTTAATAGTAGTTGAATCTTGTATTTTTTTGTTGGCGAAGGCACATAGCCTGAGTCCCATTCCAACTTATAGTTGGACCTTTTGGTGAAGGCACATAGCCTGAGTCCTTATTCAACTGTAGTTGAATCTTGTAACTTTTTTTGTTGGCAAAGGCGCATAGCCTGAGTCTCTCTTCAACCATAGTTGAATCTTGTAACTTTTTTTGTTGGTGAAGGCGCATAGCCTGAGTCGCTATTCAACCGTAGTTGAATCTTGTAACTTTTTCGTTGGCGAAGACGCATAGCCTGAGTCCCAGTTCAACTTATAGTTGAACTTTTAATTTTATGTTGGCGAATGTGCATAGCCTGAGTCTCAGTTCAACTTGTAGTTGAACGTTTTGGTGAAGGCACGTAGCCTGAGTCCCAATTCAACTTATAGTTGAACTTTTTGGTGAAGGAACTTATCCCGAGTCGCTATTCAACCGTAGTTGAATCTTGTAACTTTTTTTATTTGCGAAGGCGCATAGCCTGAGTCTCTATTCTATCGTAGTTGAATCTTGTAATTTTTTGTTGGTGAAGACGCATATCTTGAGTCCCATTTCAACTTATAGTTGAGGTGAAGGCACGTAGCCTGAGTCGCTATTCAACCGTAGTTGAATGTTGTAACTTTTTTATGTTGGCGAAGGCGCATAGCCTGAGTCGCTATTCAACCGTAGTTTTATCTTGTAATTTTTTGTTGGCGAAGGCGCATAGCCTGAGTCTCAGTTCAACTTATAGTTGAACTTTTTGGTGAAGGCACGTAGCCTGAGTCGTTATTCAACCGTAGTTGAATCTTGTAACATTTTTTTGTGAAGGCCGCATAGCCTGAGCCGCTATTCAACCATAGTTGAATCTTGTAATTTTTTGTTGGCAAAGACGCATAACCTGAGTCCTAGTTCAACTTATAGTTGAACTCTTTGGTGAAGGCACGTAGCCTGAGTCGCTATTCAACCGTAGTTGAATCTTGTAAATTTTTTTTGTTGGCAAAGGCGCATAGCCTGAGTCGCTATTCAACCGTAGTTGAATCTTGTAATTTTTTGTTGGCGAAGGTGCATATCCTGAGTCCCAGTTAAACTTACAGTTGAACTTCTTGATGAAGGCACGTAGCGTGAGTCGCTATTCAACCGTAGTTGAATCTTGCAACTTTTTCTTTGGCGAAGGCGCATAGCCTGAGCCGCTATTCAACCGTACTTGAATCTTGTAATTTTTTGTTGGCGAAGGCGCATAGCCTGAGTCCCAGTTCAACTTATAGTTGAACTTTATGGTGAAGGGGCACGTTGCCTGAGTCGCTATTCAACCGTAGTTGAATCTTGTAATTTTTTTTTTGGCGAAGGCGCATAGCCTTAGCCGCTATTCAACCGTAGTTGAATCTTGTAATTTTTGTTGGCGAAGGCGCATTTCCTGAGTCCCAGTTCAACTTATAGTTGAACGTTTTGGTGAAGGCACGTAGCCTGAGTCGCTATTCAACCGTTGTTGAATGCTGTAACTTTTTTTTGGCGAAGGCGCATAGCCTGTGCCTCTATTCAACCGTAGTTGAATCTTATAATTTTTTGTTGGCGAAGGCTCATAATCTGAGTCCTAGTTCAACTTATAGTTGAACTTTTTGATGAAGGCACATAGCCAAAATCGTTATTCAACCGCAGTTGAATCTTGTAACGTTTTTTTTTTAGCGAAGGCGCATAGCCTGAGTCGCTATTCAACCGTAGTTGAATCTTGTAATTTTTTGTTTGCGAAGGCGCATAGCTTGAGTCATAGTTCAACTTATAGTTGAACTTTTTGATTAAGGCACGTAGCCCGAGTTGCTATTCAATCATAGTTGAATCTTGTAACTTTTTTTTTGGCGAAGGCGCATAGCCTTAGCCGCTATTCAACCGTAGTTGAATCTTGTAATTTTTGTTGGCGAAGGCGCATTTCCTGAGTCCCAGTTCAACTTATAGTTGAACTTTTTGGTGAAGGCACGTAGCCTGAGTCGCTATTCAACCGTTGTTGAATCTTGTAATTTGTTTTGGTGGCGAAGGCGCATATCTTGAGTCGTTATTCAATCGTAGTTAAATCTTGTAATTTTTTTTTTGCGAAGGCGCATAGCCTGAGTCCCATTTCAACTTATAGTTGAACGTTTTTGTGAAGGGACGTAGCCTCAGTCGCTATTCAACCGTAATTGAATCTTGTAACTTTTTTTTGCTAGCGAAGGCGCATAGCCTGAGCCGCTATTCAACGGTAGTTGAATCTTGTAATTTTTTGTTGGCGAAGGCTCATAGCCTGAGTCCCAGTTCAATTTATAGTTGACCTTTTTGGTGAAGGCACGTAGCCAGAGTCGCTATTCAACCGTAGTTGAATCTTGTAACTTTTATTTTGGCGAAGGCGCATGGCCTGAGCCGCTATTCAACCGTAGTTGAATCTTGTAATTTTTTGTTAGAAAAGGCGCATAGCCTGAGTCCCAGTTCAACTTATAGTTGAACATTTTGGTGAAGGCACATAGCCTGAGTCGCTATTCAACCGTAGCAGAATCTTGTAACTTTTTTTGTTGGCGAAGGCGCATAGCCTGAGTCGCTATTCAATCGTAGTTGAATCTTATAATTTTTTGTTGGCGAATGCGCATAGTTTGAGTCTAGTTTTGTCGGTGTTGGAGTGCTGAAGCTCGGTTTTGATTCAAGATCTTGGGCAGCTCCCGCGATATCCTCCCAATCGGGGCATGTAGTCTGGCTTGAGGTGACTCCGAGTTCGAGATATCTCCATGTCGATTTCTAGCTGGATCTCGCATCAGGGATGCGGGGGTGCCTTACAGAGATCCTCCCTCGGGGGGAGGGGAACTGCTTCTTATTCTTGCTTGTACTATCCGGGGGGAGGAGTGACAGAGGAGTTGGATCTCGATTCTTCAAGTTCCCTTCATCTGATACATCGCTTCAGCTTGTTTGAGCTGGGTTGTTCTTTGGCGTTTCTTTCCTCTTGGTCCAGGGAAGAACTACGCGATTCTGCTATGAAATCCCCACAGACGGTGCCAAATTGTTTAGCTCGAAGTTATAACATACTTTGTAAGCATAAAACAATGAAAATTGATTGAGGGCCAATCATAGCAGATCGTAATAATCGAGAGACCAAATGAAAAATACAAGAGACAAGTGTTATTCATTAGAAAGAAATGTGTAGAGATCTTTTATAGATGATATTGGTTTGGTCTGTCTCTCCATAGAGAGGTTCAGAGCCTTACTATGATGTTCTTTTTTCCCGTAATATGGGGGGTATTGTGTGTTCTCCCTTTCTTGGGAGTAGTGGTGAAGAAGAAGAAGAAGCAGTACCCTTTCTAGGGTTCCTTCTCTTAGTATTTATAGGCATAAGATGCGTGAGTTGGCACTGACGGTCGTGACTATGCTGAGGTTCCGTCCTTACGATTGCGGAAAGGCCGTAGCATTAATGATCGAGTTGGCTGATGATCGGGTGTCGTAGCTAATAAGTGGTCATACCATTTATTAACTTCGAATTACCTTAGGACATAGTTAATCTCGTTAATTATCTCGAGGTCATATTTTGACCCATACAAAATTAATAAATAAATAACCATTATATCTGTAAGTTTTTTTAAATTTTTATTATTATTAACAATGTAAATATCTTCATATCGGTTTTACTTAAATATGAAATTATTAGAGTAATTAGAAAATTTTAGCATCACATAAGTTTTCTTTTATAAATTGTCTGACAAATTTGTTAATTATCTTTCTTTTTCTTTTGAAGAATTAAGTTATTGAGTTCTAATATGGAGGAAACATCAAATGAATTGCCATGCTTGTATTTTCAGTAATACTGTTTTAGTATTCGGGTTCTGCTATTCGTGTACTACTTTTAGGGTGTGTTTGGTATGAAGGAAAACATTTTCTGGAAAATGTTTTCCAATTTTCACATGTTTGGTTGGCTTAAATGTTTTGGAAAACATTTTCCTTATCAATTCATTTTCCTCCAATTAGAGGAAAATGTTTTCCTTATCAAAAGAAGGGAAAACATTTTCAAAAGCTCTTTCTCAACCATTCTCACCCTCACCAACCCACTCCACCCCCTCTCCAAAAAACAATTTTTTTTTTTTAGAAAAATTCAGTTTTTCCGTTACCATCCACCCTACTACCCCTCCACCCCACCCCGCAAAAAAAAATTTCTTTTACCTTAATTTTTTTCTATAATTTTAAATTTCTGTTTTCTTATTTTTCTGCACCACCCACCCCCACCCCTACCCCCTCCCCCTCCCCCCTCCCCCGCACAAAAAAAAATTACTTTTTTTTTGTAATTTATTTTTTATTTACTGCCCCCTCCCCCCCGCCCCAGCCCCTACCCCCACCCCCAGCCCCCCTCCCCGAAAAAATTTTAAAATATATTTTTCACTTTTTAATTTTATTATTTATCATTTAAAGACTCAATATTTTACAAGTTCCAAAATTATGAGTTCGGAAGTTTACGGGTTTAGAAATTATAAATTTACCGATTCAAAAATACGCGATTTTTACGTTAAAAAGTAAAGCATCACATTAGTTCCTTTAGATTGTGTCAATTTTTAGAGACTTCGGGAAGGGGAGGGGTTGGGGAGGTGGGAGGGGGGGTAGGAGAGTTGCAAAAAAATATTTTTCTAAAAAAACTATTTTTTACTCTCTAACCAAACATAGAAAATATTTTCTGGAAAATGTTTTCCACTTACCAACCAAACAAGAGAAAATAAGTGATAAAATCACTCATTTTCCATGAAAACATTTTCTAGGAAAATATTTTCCATGGAAAACATTTTCCTTCGTACCAAACACACCCTTAGACGAAAAACAAAAAGTTACTATATGATTGTTTGTTAATAGCTTATCTTTTTCTTCTTCTTTTGTAGAATTAACTATTGATTATGGATGAAACTTGAAATGGACACGCTTGCATATTTTGCAATGCCGCCGTTGAGTTGTCTTATTCTTAACATCGTCAATAATTGCTCTCTTTTTCTTTTCAACTTTCCATGTTTTTTAGTAAAAACAGAAAATATGTACTCTTATTTAAGTCATTGGACTTTGTTAAGTTTTTTCCTTCATTCGTGTGGCTTCTGCCTTTTAATTGTGATTAGTCGAATTGGCACTTTCATCTATTTAATTCACTATTATTAAATCTGATTATAAACACTAGGGATATGATAATTACTTTTATTGCTTTGCAGTTTTATAATTTTATTACTTTATTGTTAAAGAGAAATAGTAAACCACAATGTGATTTTATGGTCTTAGTAAAATATAATTTGTGAATTTGAAATATTTGGGTTTTTATAATCCCGCGCGAGCACGAACAGATTCACTAGTTTTCATTTAGAAAGAACGTCAAAAGAAGGTTTAATTTTTACAAGTTATCCTAATTAAGTGCATATTTTGATAAAGTAGGAATACTTGGATGATCTTGAATTATTTTCAAGTTGAGTCAATTTGGCTAACAATATTCTAGGATAAGAATATCTTTAATGGAAAGAATGATAATCTAATTAAAAGTTGAATCAACAATTTGGAATGCTGATGCTCTATCCACTACAACGGGAATATGTTCTGATAAATATCAAATTATGATGGATGTTTACTCTTCCTCCATATCTTCATCTCAAATGCTTAATGACATATTCAATGACATATTTTGTATGTTCAATGACATATTACATGACATATTTTCTTCACTTTTTATGCCTATATAAAGGCCTTGTAATAGATAGGAAAATACACATAATTGAAGAAGAAAATCTCTTCCTTCTCTCTATCTCTATTTCTTGTTCATGTTTTACAAAATTGCTTTTATTTTTAGTTTATGTTACTAAATTGCTTTTCTTTTATAACACGTTATCAACACGAGTCTCTAACTAATTGTATATATATTTAAAAAAAAATCTACATCCGGAAAGGTTTCAATTAGGAGCCATACATATCATCTCATGGTTAGACGTAAAGAGAAAACTACATATGGTAAGTAATGAAACGTAAGAATGTGTGATTATCTTATACTTATCATTCTTTTAATATCTCAGATGCACACAACTTGGTATTACACACGTATTGCATAAACACATATTAATATTACATCTTTTATATCACATGAATGGAATAAAATTTCAAAGTTCAATATGTGCAAATTAAAATAGCAGTTAATTGTTGATATGATGCATGTCATGGTAACCAAAAATATGTTATATAAGTTGTATTATGCATATTTGTGTGTTAACTATCTTCGGTCTGTCCTACCGCTTTTAATATTTTTTACTTGGATGAATATCTTTTCATTTTGGGTTTTTGCCCTTGCATATAGTAAAAAAAGGAATAAAAAAATAATCGTTCTCATTAGAAGCATAAATCATCTGAAGAAAAAAAAATACTTCACATCTTTATCTAGGTTGATTAATTACTTCTTTGAAATTTGGAAAACAAACCAGCTATTGAGAAAGTATACTTCATAATTTATGATTGTATCATTTGAAAGCAACAATGATTAGTATGACTACTTGTCACGATCCCAAAACCCAGTCGTGATGGCGCCCAGTACATTGCTAGGCCAGCCTGACCAATCTCATACAATACGGAGCTACCAGCTCTCGCTTTACTTTAAAGCATTAATAATAATAGAAGAAATACGATATTTTAGCATAAATTACAAAACAATATCCCAAACAGTATAACACCTCCCACAGATCTGGAATCATAAGTCAATAGCCTCTAACAAAAGTATAACAGTGATACTGAATACATGCTGTATCTGACAAACGAGGAGAAAGTCTAAAAGACATAAGGATAGCAGAGAAAGTCAGGTCCTACGGACGCTAGGCAGCTACCTCGATTGTCCGGAAATGATCTCTGTTGCAGCTGGGGAGTCAGCCCTGCTGTGATGTACCTGGATCTGCACACAAGGTTCAGGGAGTAGTGTGAGTACTTCCAACTCAGTGGTAATAAGCACGGATAAATACATTGAAGGTAAAAATACCCAATAGACTACACAGCAAAGCTATATTATACCTCTTTTTACCATTTTTAACAGTGTAGTCTCAGAATAAGCAATATCAGCTAAAGCAGTACAACAGATATATCTAAATGCAATGTAGATGCATGAACATGATCGCTATGGCGCGTAGCCCGATCCATTTGGGTACCCACACTCACTATGGGGGTTCAGACTCTGGAGGGGCTCCTATAGCTCAAGCGCAATATTAGTGATATGCTGCGGCGCACAGCTCGATCCACTACCAGTCCAGCTACATACAATGCAAGCCTCACAGGCAAGTAAATATCATTTTGAAATCCCTTTTTATTAGTAACGGTATAAATTAGTGTTCAGAAATACCAGAGTTTAAAAGAATCATTTTAGACAGCGTTTAGCTCAGGACTGATATCAGAATAGCATGCTATAATCATAAACGCAGTAATAACGATCCTCACGGGATCCAAATAACTGGCTCACAGCCTAAAGATATATACAACCAACCAAGTAGGAGGTCTACCGGCTTATTTATAGCCATCAACACAGTATAATACTACAAAGTCAGACTAAGCCATAGTCCCCAATTACAATCGACCTCGCACTCACACTAGAGTACGTGTCTCGCCTCAATACAGCGTCACATAGTGATATACTGGGATTTCAAACCCTCAGATCATATCCATACCCATTACTCACCTTGACTCAGCTCGAATACTAGCCCGCAATGCCCTTGCCACGTGAATCGGCCTCCACGAGTGTAGAATCTAATCAAAATCAATATGAATACATCAAAATAGGCTAAAGGAACATAATTCAATGGAAATAACTTGAATTACACCCAAAAATACGAAGATGTCAAAAGTCATATTTTTAGAATCCTTATCTCGCCATGAGTCCATACATATACAGTTTATCAAAATCGGAATCCATTTGCCCATTAAAATCGTCAATTTTCTATTTCCCAAGCTTAGAGCAAAATCCTCCATTTTTACACCTAAATTCCTCCATTTTTAGATATGTAATCCATGTTTTTTCAATGTAATAACATAATTTAGGTCAAAGAGTGCTTACCTGATAATACTCCTCAATTTCCTCCTCAAAATCACCAAATTTCGTCTCTAAGTTCGAAGCCCCAAATGACTTAATACTTCTGAAATTTCGAAATAATAGTAGTCATAAAACCCCAGATGTTTTTGCTTTTGCGGCCACAGTGCCGCTTCTGCGTGTCCGCTTCCGCTGTCATTGAGTCGCTTCTATGACATTTCATTAATACCCCAAACCGCTTCTGCAGTTTAACACTCGCTCCTGCGAGACCGCTTAAGCGGAAATTCCTCCGCTTCCGCGAGACTCCCTACTGCGCTGACTTATGCTTCTGAGGGCCCGCCTCTACGACTACGGATTTTGCTGGCCACCCCATAAACTCGCATCTGCGATGATCTTACCATTTCTGCAGAGCTGCTTCTACGTTCTCCTTTCCGCAGAAGCGGAAACCACTACTGCAACAAAATACCAGCAATTCCAAACCAAAATCTTTTCCATTTAATCACCCGAACTCATCCCGAGGCCCCCGGGACCTCAACCAAAAATACAAACCCACTCTAAATCATCATACGAACTAGTTCCAATGATAAAAACATACCCTTAAACACACGAATCATCAAATTAAAGCGGATTCAAAAAGTTTCAACTAAAACTTTCCAAACCAACATCTAATCAAAAACCCGACCAAACGATGTCCGAATGACTTGAAAATTTGTAGATATATCCAAAATCAGCTAACGAAGCTACTGCAGCTGTCAGAATTCCATTGCGACCCCTAGATCAAAAGCTTACCTATCGACCGGATTTCGCCAAAATTTCAACTTAGCCAATTCAAGCCTATTTCTACACCGGACCTCCAAATTTAAGTCTGATCGCTCCCCTAAGTCACAAATCACCTCCCGAAGCTAAACGAATCACCGGAATCCACATCCGAGTCCTCTAACCACATAGTCAACTTCAGGTTGACATTTTAGAAAGAAGATTCACTCAAAAAGGCTATATGCCTTATTTTCATCCAGAATCAATCCATATTCACCCGATAGACTCTAACACAGATATAGAAACATAAAACACATAATGAGGGGATAATAGGGCGGTAACTCTCGTGACGACAGGCCATGTCATCACATTCTCCCCAACTTAAGCAAATGCTCGTCCTCGAGCGGGTCAAGAAACATACATGGAGTCTCAAATAAGTGAGGATATCTGCTCCGCATCTCTTGCTCGATCTCCGAAGTGGCCTCCTCCACGGGCCGACCTCTCTACTGAACCTTCACTGATGCAATATCCTTGGACCTCAATCTCCTCACCTGACAATCCAATATAGATATAGGCTCGACATCATATGTCAAGTTATCATCAAGCTGCACTCTACTGAAATCTAACACATGCGATGTGTCGCCAACATACTTTCGGAGCATAGACACGTGAAACACCGGATGAACTCCCAATAGACTAGATGGCAAAGCAAGCATATAGGCCACCTCTCCAATCCTCCTAAGAATCTCAAAAGGTCCAATGAATCTCGGACTAAGCTTTCCTTTCTTCCCAAATATCATGACGCCTTTCATTGGTGAAACCTTCAGTAAGACCTTTTCACCCACTGTATAAGACACATCCTGAACCTTGCGCGAATGTGCTGTGCGAAGTCTTTCCTGAATCACCTTCACCTTGTCCAGAGCATCCTGGACCAACTTTGTACCCAACAACCTAGCCTCACCGGGCTCAAATCAACCAACTTGAGACCTACATTGCCTCCCATATAAAGCCACATACGACTCCATCTGAATACTGGATTGGTAGCTGTTGTTTTAAGCAAACTCTGTGAGAGGAAAATAATCATCCCATGAACCACCAAAATTAATAACACAAGTGCGCAACATATCCTCCAAGATCTGAATGATACGCTCGGACTGTCCGTCCGTCTGAGGATGAAATACAGTACTCAACTCAACCTGTGAGCCCAACTCACGCTGAAATGTCCTCCAGAACTGTGATATAAACTGAGTACCTCCATCTGTATATGATAGAAACTTGAACTCCGTGGAACTCACAATCTCACAGATGAATATCTCTGCTAACCGCTCCGAGGAGTATGTAGTACACACAGGAATGTAATGAGCTGACTTGGTCAATCTATCTACAATCACCTAAACTGAATCGAACTTCCTCGTTGTACGAGGTAGTCCACTAACAAAGTCCATAGTGATCCTTTCCCACTTCCACTCGGGAATATCAATACGTTGAAACACGCCACTAGGCCTCTGATGCTCATACTTGACCTGCTAACTGTTGAGGCACCGTGCTACATGACTCATAATATCCTTCTTCATCCTTCTCCACCAATAATGTTGTCTCGGATCATGATACATCTTCACGAAACCTGTATGGATAGAATACCACGAGCTATGGGCCTCCTCCAATATCAACTCACGAAGACCATCAATATTGGGCACGCATATCTGGCCCTGCATCCTCAACACACCATCACTATCAATACTGACATCTCTGGCATCATCATGCTGAACTCTGTCCTTAAGGACAAGCAAGTGTGGATCATCATACTAGCACTCATGAATGCGATCATATAAGGAAGACCGAGAAACAACACAAACCAATACCCTGCTGGGCTCTGAAATATCCAACCTCACTAGTCGATTGACCAATGCCTGAACATCATATGCAAATGGTCTCTCCCCAACTAGAATATACACCAAGCTGCCCATACTAACCGCCTTTCGGCTGAAAGCATCGGCCACCACATTGGCCTTCCCCGGATAATATAGAATAGTAATGTCATAATCCTTGAGTAAATCAAGCCACCTCTGCTACCTTAAATTAACATCCTTCTGTTTGAACAAATGCTGGAGACTACGATGATTAGTATACACCTCACAGGACACGCCGTACAAATAGTTCCTCCAAATCTTCAAGGCATGAACTATGGCAGCAAACTCTAAATAATGAACAGGGTAGTTCTTCTCATGAGGCTTCAACTGACGAGAAGCATAAGTAATAACTTTACCCTCCTACATCAACACACAACCTATCCCCACTCTCGAGGCATCAGAATATATGGTATATGAACCTGAAGCTGATGGCAAGACTAACGCTGTGGTCAAAGCTGTATTGAGCTTTTGAAAGCACTCCTCGCACTCATCCGACCACATGAATGGTGCACCCTTCTGCGTCAATCTGGTCAAAGAAGAAGCAATGGATGAAAATCCCTGAACAAACCAGTGATAATACCCCACAAAACCAAGGAAACTCCAGATCTTTGTAGCTGAGGACGGTCTAAGCCAACTCTGCACCGCCTCTATCTTCATCGGGTCAACTTGAATACGATCACAAAACACCACACGACCCAGAAAAACTACCGACTCGAGCCAAAACTCGCACTTGGAGAACTTAGCATACAATTTATCCTCTCTCAACCTGTGCAACACAACACTCAATTGATGAGCATGCTCCTCTTGGCTACGAAAGTACACCAGGATGTCATCAATGAACACGATCACGAAAGAATCTAAATATGGCCAGAACATACTATTCATCAAGTGCATGAACGTGGCTGGGGCACTGGTCAGCCCAAAATATATCACAAGAAACTCATAGTGCCCATATCTCGTCCTGAATGCAGTCTTCATAATATTAGAATCTCTAATCTTCGGGTGATGATAGCCTGAATGAAGATCAATCTACAAGAACACCCTCGCTCCCTGGAGCTAATCAAATAAATCATAAATGAGCGGTAGAGGATACTTGTTTTTCACTGTTACCTTGTTCAGCTGTCTAAAATTAATGCAAATCCTCATAGAGCCATCTTTCTTCTTAACAAACAACACTGGTGCACCCCACGGTGACACACTAAGGCAAATAAATCCCTTATCTAAAAGCTCCTGAAGCTTTTCCTTCAATTTCTTCAGCTCAGCTGGTGCCATACGGTAAGGAGGAATAGAAATGGGCCGAGTCCCCAGCACCAAATCAATACCAAAATCGATATCCCTGTCCGGCGGCATATCCGGCAGGTCTGATGGGAACACATTAGAAAGTCCCTCACAACGGGCACATAATCAATACTATAAGTCTCAGCTCCTACATCCCTCACAAATGCTAGATATGAAAAACACCCTTTTTCAACAATGCTTTGAGCCTTTAAGAATGAAATCACACAGCTAGGGATATAATCAGTCGAACCCCACCACTCAATCTGAGGAATACCAGGAATAGCCAATGTAACTGTCTTGGCATGACAGTACAAACTAGCATGGCGAGGGGACAGCCAATCCATGCCTAAAATCACATCGAAATCCACCATAACTAATAATAGCAGATCCACTCGGGTGTCCAGACCCCCAATAGAAATAAAATAGGATCGATAGACGTGATCCACAATAATCGTATCACCCACCGGGGTGGATACATGAACAAGCAAATCAAGACTGCCACAGGTCATACCCAAATGATATGAAAAATAAAAAGACACGTACGAATATGTAGACCTGCGATCAAACAAAATAGAAGCATCTCTGTGACATACTGAAATGATACTTGTAATCACTGCATCTGAGGTAACAACATCTCATCTATTAGGAAGTGCATAGAAACATGCCCGACCACCACTCGATCGCTCCTCACTCCTGAGGCGACCTCTAGAAGACTGACCTTCACCCCTACTAGCCTGGGATGGTGCTGAAGAGGAAGGTTGGTCCCTCTGATGAATCCTATCCCTATGAAGTCAAGGACACTGCTTCCTAATGTGGCCAAACTCGCCACACTCAAAACAACTGCCTGGCACTGGAGAAGGGGGACTGAAGGGAACCCCTCGCCGCGGATGAACCCTGGGCTGAAGAAGAAGGTGCTGAAATCTGAGCTGGGAGGGCGCTGAGGGAAAACTGGCCCTGCTAAAAGCCCTGAGGGCCACGGCTAGAAAAAGCTCCGCTATGCTCTGGGCGACCTGACTGAGGAGGTCTAGATAAATGACCTCTGCCCAGATGAAACTGGCCTCTGGATGGAGCACCACTAAAATTGCCAAAACCTCGAGGCCTTTTGGCCTCCCTCTCCTCTCGCTCACGACGACGATCCGCCTTAATTGAGCATGCCATATCAACCAACTGCTCGAAAGATGCTGCCACTACTCTCTCCCTGGTTGTCAAGATACGAATAGAATAGTTGAGGCCATCAATGAACATCCTGATCCTCTCCCGATCCAACGGGATCATCCAAATAGTATGCCTGGCCAACTGAGTATACCTCAACTCATACTGAGTCACTGTCATATCACCCTGCACTAGCCACCTAAACTAGCGATGTAGCTCCTCTATGCGGGATTGTGGCACATACTTCTCTAAAAAGAGAGTGGAAAACTACTGCCAAGTAAGGGGTGCTGCCCCTGCAGGCCTACGCCTCTCAAACTCCTCCCACCAAATGAATGATGGACCTGAAAACTGGAATATAGTAAAAGAAACACTACTAGACTCAAGAATCCTCGCTGTACGCAACATCCTCTGACACTTGTCCAAGAATCCATGGGCATCCTCGCCCTCAGTACCACTGAATGAAGGCGGATGAAGTCTACCGAATCTCTCGAATCGACGCTGCTCATTGTCAGGCATCACCGGAACAACATACACTGGGGCTAGCGCAACTGGCGCAACTGGAACAGCTGGTGCAACTACATGAGCTGGGACTGCCTCTAGCGTCTAAAGTCCTTGCACAACCTGCTCTAGTGTGCGAGCTGCAGTGGTCTGAAGAACACCTTCGTGAGATGTCGATGTTGCAGTAGTAGCTGAGACTACCTGATCCAACCCATTACAAATAGATAATATCTGGGCTAATGCCTCCTGAAGACCAGGAATTACAATGGGCACTGTCGGTGTTTGAGCGGGTGCTGGTGGAGCCTCAACCGGTAGGGGCTGATCCTGGATAGGGGAAATAGGTGGGTCTACTGGCACTGCCCCTGCCACTCTACCATGACCACAACCAAGACCGTGACCTCGGCCTCTAACTGGTGGAAATGGTGGTCATCCACCTCGTCCTGTAGCGCGAGTCCTCGCCATCTACAAGAGAATAGAATATAGAATTTTAGTTCCCAGAACAACAAAACTGCACAACAGAGTTCAAGAAATGTGAAATGTTTCCTAAAAGGTCTGCAGCCTTCCGAGGATAAATACAGATGTTTCTGTACCGATCCACTAGACACTACTAACCGACTCAAGACTCAGGAGGCCTGATAACCTAGGCTCTGATACCAACTTGTCACGACCCCAAAACCCGGTCGTGATGGTGCCCAACACATTGCTAGGCCAGCCTGACCAATCTCACACAATATCCAGATACCAGTTCTCGCTTTACTTTAAAGCATTAACAATAATAGAAGAAATATGATATTTTAGCATAAATTGCAAAACAATATCCCAAACAGTATAACACCTCCCACAGATCTGGAATCATAAGTCAAGAGCCTCTACCAAAAGTATAATAGTGATACTGAATACATGTTATATCTGAAAAACGAGGAGAAAGTATAAAAGACAGAAGGATAGCAGGGAAAATCAGGTCCTGCGGACGCTAGGTAGCTACCTTGACTGTCCTGAAATGATCTTTGAAGCAGCTGGGGAGTCCTGCTGTGATTCACCTAGATCTGCACACAAGGTGTAGGGAGTAGTGTGAGTACTTCCAACTCAGTGGTAATAAGCACGGATAAAGACATTGAATGTAAAAATACCCAATAGACCACATAGTAAAGATATATTATACCCGTTTTGTACCATTATTAATGGTGTAAGTCTCAAAATAAGCAATATCAGCTAAAGTAGTAAAACATATATATCTAATTGCAATGTAGATGCATGAACATGACTGCTACAGCGCGTAGCCCGATCCATTTGGGTACCCGTACTCCCTGTGGGGGTTCACACTCTAGGGGGCTCATACAGCCCAAGCGCAATATTAGTGATATGCTGCGGCGCGCAGCCCGATCCACTACCACTCCAACTACATGAAATGCAAGCCTCACAGGCACAATAAATATCATTTTAAAATCCCTTTTTATCAGTAACGGTAGAAATCAGTGTTCAGAAATACCAGAGTTTCAAAAATCATTTTAAACAGTGTTTAGCATAGGACTGATATCAGAATAACATGCTATAATCATAGAAGCAGTAATAACGATCCATAAGGGCTCCAAATAACTGGCTCACAACCCAAAGATATCCACAACCATCTAAGTAAGAGGTCTACCGGCTCATTTATAGCCATCAACACAGTATAATACTACACAGTCGGACTAAGCCAAAGTCCCCAATCATAATCGACCCTGCACTCACCGTAGAGTACGTCCCTCACCTCAATACAGCGTCACATTGTGATATACCGGGGTTTCAAATCCTGAGGTCATCATCCATACCCATTACTCACCTCGACTCGGCTCGAAAACTAGGCCGAAATGCCCTCGCCATGAGAATCGTCCTCCACGGGTGCAGAATCTGATCAAAATCAATAGGAATACATCACAATAGGCTAAAGGAACATACCCCAATCGAAATAACTCGAATTACACCCAAAAACATGAAGTTGTCAACACCTGACCACCCGGGCCCACTTCTCGAAAAATTATGAAAGTTATATTTTCAAAATCCTTATCTTTCCACGAGTCCATAAATATAAAATTTATCAAAATTGAAATCCATTTGCCCATTCAAATTGTGATTTTCTATTTCCCGGGCTTAGAGCAAAATCCTCCATTTTTACTCCTAAATTCCTCCATTTAATTTGGGTCCAAGAGTGCTTACTTGATGATACTCCTCAATTTCCTCCTCAAAATCGCTAAATTCATCTCTAAGTTCGAAGCCCCAAATGACTTAATACTTCTGAAATTTTGAAACAACACTAGTTATAAAACCCCAGATGTTTTCGCTTTTGTGGCCATAGTGCCGCTTCTGCTTGTCCGCTTCTACGGTCATTGAGTCACTTCTGCGACATTTCATTAATACCCTCAACCGCTTCTACAATTCAACGCTCGCTGCTGCGAGACCGCTTAAGCAGAAATTCCTCCGCTTCCGCGAGACTCCCCACTCCACTAACTTCCACTTCCGCGGGCCCGCCTCTGCAACAAGGCACCCACTTCAGCGGATTTTTCTGGCCACCCCCATAAACTCGCATATGGGACGATCTTACCGTTTCTGCGGTCTCCCTTCCGTAGAAGCGGAAACCACTGCTGCAGCAAAATACCAGCAGTTCCAAACCAAAATCTTTTCCGTTTAATCAGCCGAACTCATCTCGAGGCCCCCGAGACCTCAACCAAAAATACAAACCCACTCTAAATTATCATACGAACTTGTTCCAATCATAAAAACACCCTTAAACACATGAATCATCAAATTAAGGCGGATTCATGCCTAAGTTTCAACTAAAACTTCCGAAACCAACATCTAATCAAAAACCCAACCAAACTATGTTCGAATGACTTGAAACTTTTTAGACAGATCCAAAATCACCTAACGAAGCTACTGCAGCTATCGGAATTCCATTCCGACCCCCGGATCAAAATCTCACCTATCGACTGGATTTCGTCAAAATTTCAACTTAGCCAATTCAAGCCTATTTCTACACCGGACCTCTAAATTCAATTCTGATCGCTCCCCTAAGTCACAAATCACCTCCCAAAGCAAACCGAATCACCTGAATCCATATTTGAGCCCTCTAACCACATAGTCAACTCCAGGTTGACTTTTTAAAAATAAGTTTCACTCGAAAAGGCGATATGCCCTATTTTCAACCAGAATCAATCCAAATTCACCCGACAGACTCTAACACAGATATAGAAACATGAAACATATAATGAGGGGATAACGAGGCAGTAACTCTCGCAACGACGGCCCGGTTCGTCACACTACTAGAAGAGGTATTTTCAAGTATCCCTGATCTACTTGATGCTTGCTACTGACTTACCATTTTTAAGTATTTTATATGAATGATATTATTACATATAGTGTCACTTTTCAGGTAATATAAATGCTGAATTTATATATTAGTATTGTATATGTGTTGTTACCTATATGTTGTTCTTTTGATAAATTTATCTACTCATTGCTTGGTTGAATTTTCACGACACCAAAATCCGATCGTGATGGCGCCCAACACATTGCTAGGCCAGCCTGACCAACCTTTCGTAATTTCGAGCTACCAGCTCTCACTTTACCTCAAAGGCATTTACAATATGATAAGAGAATACAAAATTTTGCATAACTTGCAAAAACAACCCAAACAGTATAACACCTCCCACAAAATCTGGAGTCATAAGTCAAGAGACTCTACCAAGAGTAATGCAATGATACTGAATATATAGTGTATCTGACAAAAGCGGAAAAGTATAAAAGACAAAGGATAACTGGGAAAGTCAGGTCCTACAGACGCTAAGCAGCTACCTCGAATGTCTGAATATGATCTTTGAAGCAGCTGGGGAGTCGGCCCTTCTGTGATGTATCTGGATCTGCACACAAGGTGCAGGGAGTAGAGTGAGTACTTCCAACTCAGTGGTAATAAGCACGGATAAAGACATTGAAGGTAAAACACCTAATAGACCACATAGTAAAGCTATACCATACCTCTTTTTACCATTTTTAACAGTATAAGTCTCAGATAAAGCAATAACAGCTAAAGCAGTACAACATATATGTTTAAATGCAACGCAGATGCATAAACATGACCCCTACGGTGCGTAGCCCGATCCATTTGGGTATTCGTGCTCATTGTGGTGGTTCAGACTACGGAGGGGCTCTTACAGCCCAAGCGCAATATCAGTAATATGCTATGGCGCGCAGCCCAATTCACTACCAGTCCAGCTACATGAAATGCAAGCCTCACAAGCACAGTAAATATCATTTGAAATCCCTTTTTATCAGTAATGGTGGAAAACAATGTTCATAAATACCAGAATTTGGAAAATCATTTTAGACAGTGTTTAGCTCAGGATTGATATCAAGATCACATGCTATGATCATAAAAGAAATGATAACGATCCTCACGGGATCCAAATAACTGACTCACAGCCCAAAGATATCTACAACCATCCAAGTAGGAGGTTTACCGGCTCAATTATAGCCAACAACACAGTATAATAATACACAATCGGACTAAGCTATAGTCCTTAATCACAATCGACCTTGCACTCATAGTAGAGTACGTGTCTCACCTCGAACCGGCTAAAACACTAGTCTACAATGCCCTTTCCATGAGAATCGGCCTCCGCATGTGCAGAATCTGATCAAGACCAATATGAATACGTCAAAATATGCTAAAGGAACATAACCCAATCGAAATAACTCGGATTACACCCAAAAACATGAAATTACCAAACACCGAGCCCCGAGCCCGCTTCTCAAAAAATTATGAAACCCATATTTTTATAATCCTCGTCTCGCACGAGTCCATACATATAAAATTTATCAAAATCGGAATCCATTTGCTCATTCTAATCATCAATTTTAATTTTCTTAGGCTTAGAGCAAAATCCTCCATTTTCACACCTTAATTCCTCCATTTTCAGAGATTAAATCCTTGATTTATCAATATATTAACATAATTTGGGTGGAAGAGTTCTTACCCGATGATACTCTTCAATTTCATCCTCAAAATCGCCCAATTCGGCTCTAAGTTTCAAGCCCCAAATAATTTTTCTCTACTGAAATTTCATAACCCTGACACATTTAAGCCCTCAGCGATTTTCGCTTCTGCGGCTCTTGGACCGCACCTGTAGTCCTACTTTCGCGGTTAAATTTCCGCTTTTGTGTCTTCTCATTAAATCCTTGACTATCACTTCTGCGGACTACATACCGCACCAGCGGTTCCACTTCTGCGGTGCTTGATCGCTTCTGCGGTGCTTGATCGCTTCTGCGGCTTATCCCTAAATTCCCTGGAACTCTTCTGCGATCCATTTCTCGTTCCTGCGAACTTGCTTCTGCGAGTTAATTTCCGCTTTTGTGGAACCTGATGGACTAACATGGACTTCGCACCTGAGGACACTTGTTCGCTTCTACGGAGTCGCATTTGCGACCTACCTTCCGCAGATGCGGAAATGCATGCTGCAACTCAAAACCAGCACACTCCAAACTCTAAATTCTCTCGTTCCACCACCCGAAATCTTCCCGAGGCCCCCGGGACCTCAACCAAAAACACAAGCCCACTTTGAAGCATCATATGAACTTGTTCCAATCATAAAAACATACCCTAAAACACAAGAATCATCAAATTAAGGCAGATTCAAGCCTAAGTTTCAACCAAAACTTTCGAAACCTATATTCCATCAAAAACCCGACCAAATGATGTTTGAATGACCTGAAAATTTGCAGACACCCTAACGAAGCTACTACAACTATTGGAATACCATTCTGACTCCCGCATAAAAATCTCACCAATCGACCAGATTTCGCCAAAATTCCAACTTAGCCAATTTAATCCTATTTCTATACCGGACCTCCAAATTCATTTTCGATCGCTCCCCTAAGTCACAAATCACCTCCTGAAGCTAATCGAATCACCGGAATCCACATCCGAGCCCTCTAACCACATAGTCAACTTCAGGTTGACTTTTCCGAAACAAGCTTCATTCAAAAAGGCTATATGCCTTATTTTCATCCAGAATCAATCGAAACTCACTCGATAGACTCTAATACAGATACAGAAACATGAAACACATAATGAGGGGATAACAAGGCGGTAAGTCTCGTGACGACGGGCCGGGTCGTCACATTCTCCCCACTTAAGCAAACGCTCGACCTCGAGCGGGTCAAGAAGCATACCTCGAGACTCAAATAAGTAAGGATATCTGCTCCGCATCTCCTACTCGATCTCCAAAGTGGCCTCCTCCATGGGCCAACCTCTCCACTAAACTTTCACTGATGCAATATCCTTGGACCTCAATCTCCTCACTTGATGACCCAATATAGCTATAGGCTCAACATCACAGGTCAAGTCATCATCAAGCTGAACTGTACTGAAATCCAACATATGCGATGGGTTGCCAACATACCTTCGGAGCATAGACACATGAAATACCGGATGAACTCCCGATAGACTGGGTGGCAAAGCAAGCATATATGCCACCTCTCCAATCCTCCTAAGAATCTCAAAAGGGCCAATGAATCTCGGACTGAGCTTCCATTTATTCCAAATTCTCATGACGCCTTTCCTAGGTGAAACCTTAAGTAAGACCTTCTACCAACGCAATAAGACATATCCCAAACCTTCCGGTCCGCATAACTCTTCTGGCGCGACTGGGCTGTGCGAAGTCTCTCTTGAATCACCTTTACCTTATCTAAGGCATCCTGGACTAATTCTGTCCCCAACAACCTAGCCTCCCCGGCCTCGAACCAACCAATCGGAGATCTACAACGTCTCCCATATAAAGCCTCATATGGCACCATTTGAATGATAGATTGGTAGTTTTTGTTATAAGCAAACTCTGCGAGAGGCAAGTAATCATCCCATGAACCACAAAAGTCAATAACACAAGCGTGAAACATATCCTCTAAGATCTGAAGGGTATGCTCAGACTGTCCGTCCGTCAGAGGATAAAATGCAGTACTCAACTCAACCTGTGAGCCCAACTCACACTGAAATGCCTCCAGAACTACAAAGGAAACTGAGTACCTCTGTCCGATATGATAGAAATTGGAACCCCATGCAATCTCACAGTCTCACGAATGAATAACTCTGCTAACCGCTCCGATGAGTATGTAGTAAACACAAGAATGAATTGAGCTGACTTGGTCAGCCTATCCACAATCACCCAAACTGAATCAAACTTCGCCGCTATCCGAGGAAGTCCACTAACAAAGTCCATAGTGATCCTTTCCCACTTCCACTCGGGAATATCAATACGCTGAAACACGCCACCGGGCCTCTGATGCTCATACTTGACATGCTTACAGTTGAGGCATCGTGCTACATGACTCACAATGTCATTCTTCATCCTTCTCTACCAATAATGGTGTCTCAAATCCTGATACATCTTTGCGGCGCCTGGATGGATAGAATACCGCAAGCTATGGGCCTCCACCAATATCAACTTATGAAGGCCATCAAGATTGGGCTCGCATATCCAGCCCTGCATCCTCAACATACCATCACCATCAATAGTGACATCTCTCGCATCATCATGCTGAACTCTATCCTTAAGGACAAGCAAGTGTGGATCATTATACTGGCGCTCATGAAAGCGATCATATAAGGAAGACTGAGAAACAACGCAAACCAACACCCTGCTAGGCTCTGAAATATCCAACCTTACTAGTCGATCGCCAACGCCTGAACATCATATGCAAATAGCCTCTCCCCAACTGGAATATACGCCAAACTGCTCATACTAACTGCCTTTTGGCTCAAAGAATCGGCCACTACATTGGCATTCCCCGGATGCTATAGAATAGTAATGTCATAATCCTTGAGTAACTCAAGCTACCTCTGTTGCCTCAAATTAAGATCCTTCTATTTGAACAAATGCTGGAGACTACGATGATCAGTATACACCTCACAGGACACGCCGTACAAATAGTGCCTCTAAATCTTCAAGGCTTGAACTATGGCAGCTAACTCCAAATCATGAATAGGGTAGTTCTTCTCATGAGGCTTCAACTAACGAGAATCATAAGCAATAACGCTACCCTCCTGCATCAACACGCAACCTATCCCCACTCTCGAGGCATCACAGTATACGGTATATGAACCTGAAGCTGATGGCAAGACTAACACTGGAGTTGTGGTCAAAGCTGTCTTGAGCTTCTGAAAGCTTTCCTCCACTCATCCGACCACACGAATGGTGCACCCTTTTGTGTCAACCTGGTCAGAGAAGAAGCAATAGATGAAAATCCCTAAACAAACCGGCAATAATACCCCGCCAAACCAAGGAAACTCTGGATCTCTGTAGCTGAGGACGGTCTAGGCCAACTCTGCACCACCTCTATCTTCTTCAGGTAACCCTGAATACCATCACAAGACACCACATGAACCAGAAAAGCTACCGACTCGAGCCAAAACTCGCACTTGGAGAACTTCGCATATAATGTTTCCTGCATATGCAACAAAATGATCAAATGTTAAGCATGCTCCTCATGGCTACGAGGGTACACCAGGATGTCATCAATGAGCACGATCGCGAAAAAATCTAGATATGGTCGGAACCTACTATTCATCAAGTGCATTAACGCAGCTGGGGCATTGGTCAAGCCCAAAATACATCACAAGAAACTCATAGTGCCCATATCTCATCCTGAATGCAATCTTCATAATATTAGAATCTCTAATCTTCAACTGATGATAGCATGAACGAAGATCAATCTTTGAGAACACCCTCGTTCCCTGGAGCTGATCAAATAAAACATCAATGTGCGGTAGAGGATACTTGTTCTTCACTGTTACCTTGTTCAGCTGTCTATAATTAATAAACATCCTCATTGAGCCATCTTTCTTCTTAACAAACAACATTGGTGCACCCCACAGTGACACACTAGGGCAAATAAATCCCTTATCTAAAAGCTCCTGAAGTTGTTCTTTCAATTTCTTCAACTCAGCTGGTACAATATGATAAGGAGGAATAGAAATGGGTTGAGTGACCGGCACCAAATCAATACCAAAATCGATATCCTTGTCCGGCGGCATGCCCGACAGGTCTGATGGGAACACATCTGGAAAGTCCCTCACCACGGGCATAGAATCAATACTAGGAGTCTCAACTCCCACATCCCTCACAAATGCTATATATAACAAACACCCTTTTTCAACCATTCTATAAGCCTTTAAGAATGAAATCACACGGCTAGGGACATAATCAGTCGAACCCCGCCACTCAATCTGAGGAATACTAGTAATAGCCAATGTAATTGTCTTAGCGTGACAGTCCAAAATAGCATGGCAGGGGGACAACCAATCCATGCACAAAATCACATCGAAATCCACCATACCTAACATTAGCAGATCTACTCGGGTCTCCAAAACCACAATAGAAATAATATAGGTCGATAGACGTGATCCACAATAATCGTATCACCCACCGGGGTGGATATATGAACAAACAAACCATGACTACCACAGGTCACGCCCAAATGATGTGCAAAATAAGAAGACATGCATAAATATGTAGACCTGGGATCAAACAAAACAGACGCATCACTGTGACAAACTGAAATGATACCTGTAATCACTGCATCTGAAGCATCTCGCCTGTCAGGCAGTGCATAGAAATGGGCCTGACCACCACTTGATGGCTCCTCACTCCTGGGGCGACCTCTATAAGATTGACCTCCAGCCCTACTAGCCTGGGATGTTGCTCAAGTCGATGGAGCTGAAGAGGAGAGTTGATCCCTTTGTTGAGACCTACCACTTCAAAGTCGAGGATACTGCCTCCTAATGTGGCCAAACTTGCCACACTCAAAACAACTGCCCGACGCTGGAGGTGGGGACTGAAAGGAACCCCTCGTCGTAGATGAACCCTTGGCTGAAGAAGAAGGTGCAGAACTTTGAGCTGAGAGGGCGCTGAGTGAAGACTGGCCCTACTGAAAACCCTGACGGCCACGGTTGGAAGAAGCTCCACTATGCTCTGGGCGACCTGACTGATGAGGTCAAGATGAATGACCTCTGCCCTGATGAAAATGGCTGCTGGATGGAGCACCACTAAAACTGCCAGAGCCTTGAGGCCTCTTGGTCTCCCTCTCCTCTCGCTCACGGCGATGATCTTCCTCAATCGAGTGTGACATATCAACAACCCCCTCAAAAGACGCTGCCACTACTCTCTCTCTGGTCATAAAGATACGAATAGAATAGTTGAGGCCATCAATGAACCTCCTGATCCTCTCCCGATTTGTCGGGATCATCCAAATAGCATGCCTGGCCAACTGAGTATACCTCATCTCGTACTGAGAAACTGTCATATCACCCTGCACTAGCCACTCAAATTGGCAACGCAGCTCCTATCTACGAGACTGTGGCACGTACTTCTCTAAAAATAGAGGGGAAAACTACTGCCAAGTAAGGGGTGCTGCCCCTGTAGGCCTACGCCTCTCAGACTCCTCCCACCAAATGAATGATGGACCTGAAAATTGGAATGTAGTAAAAGAAACACCATTGGACTCAAGAATCCCCGATTTACGCAATATCCTCTGACACTTGTCCAAGAATCCTTGGTCATCCTCACCCTCAGTACCACTGAATGTAGGCCACTGAAGTCAACCAAAATCTCTCTAATCGACGTTGCTCATCGTCAGGCATCACCGGAAAACATACCTTGGGGCTAGCGCAACTGGCGCAACTGGAACAACCGGTACAACTACCTGAGCTGGGAATGCCTATGGCGTATGAAGTTCTTGCACAACCTGCTTTGGTATGCGCACTATGGGGGTCTGATGACCACCCCCGGTCTGAGATGTCGTTGCTGCAGTAGTAGCTAAAACTGCCTGAGCCAACCCAGTACAAACAGATAATATTTGGGACAATGCCTCCTGAAGACCACGAATAAAAATAGGCACTGCCGGTGCTTGAGCGGGTGCTGCTGGAGCATCAACCACTGGGGGCTGATCTTGGATAGGGGAAACAGGTGGGTCTACTAGAACTTCCACTGCACTCTACCACGGCCATGGCCGCGACCATGGCCTCTACCTGGTGGCAATTGTGGTCGTCCACCTCATCCTGTAGCACGAGTCCTCGCCGTCTACGAGAGAATAGAATACAGAAGTTCAGTTCTCAACAAAACCACATGACAGAGTTCAAGAAATGTGAAGTGTTTCCTAAAAGGTCTGCAACCTCCCGAGGATAAATACAGACGTCTCTGTACCGATCCGCGAGACACTACTAACCGGCTCAAGACTCATGAGGACTAGTAACCTAAGCTCTGATACCAACTTGTCATGACCCCAAAACCCGATCGTGACTGTGCTCAGCATATTGCTAGGCCAGCCTGACCAACCATTCGTAATTTCGAGCTACCAGCTCTCACTTTACCTCAAAAGCATTAACAGTCTGATAAGAGAATACAAAATTTAGCATAAGTTGCAAAAACAACCCAAACAGTATAACATCTCCCACAAAATCTGGATTCATAAGTCAAGAGCCTCTACCAAGAGTAATGCAGTGATACTGAATACATAGTGTATCTGAGAAAAGCGGAAAAGTCTAAAAGACAAAGGATAACATGGAAAGTCAGGTCCTGCGGACACTAAGCATCTACCTCGATAGTCCGGATATGATCTCTGAAGCAGCTGGGGAGTCAGTCATGCTGTGAAGTACCTAGATCTGCACACAAGATGCAGGGAGTAGAGTGAGTACTTCCAACTTAGTGGTAATAAGCACGGATAAAGACATTGAAGGTAAAAATACCCAATAGACCACAAGGTAAGCTATACTATACCTATTTTTACCATTTTTAACAGTATAAGTCTCAGATAAAGCAATAACAGCTAAATCAGTACAATAGATATGAGTAAATGCAATGCAGATGCATGAACATGACTGCTACGACGCGTAGCCTGATCCATTTGGGTACCCCTGCTCACTGTGGGGGTTCAGACTCCAGAGGGGCTCATACATCCCAAGCATTATAACAGTGACATATGATGCGGCGCACAACCCGATCCACTATCTGATCCAGCTACATGCAATGCAAGCCTCACAGGCACAAATAAATATCATTTGAAATCCCTTTTTATGAGTAATAGTGGAAAACGGTGTTCAGAAATACTAGAGTTTGGAAAATCATTTTAGACAATGTTTAGCTTAAGACTGATATTAGGATAACATGCTATAATCATAAAAGCAATGAATAACGATCCTCATGGGATCCAAATAACTAGCTCACAGCCCAAAGATATCCAGAACCATCCAAGTACGAGGTTTACCGGCTCAATTATAGCCAACAACACAGTATAATACTACACAATCGGACTAAGAAATAGTCCTCAATCACAATCATCCCCTCACTCAAAGTAGAGTATGTTTCTCACCTCAATATAGCGTCACATAGTGATATATCGAGGTTTCAAACCCTCATGTCCATACCTATTACTTACCTCGAACCGGCTCAAACACTAGTCCACAATGCCCTTGCCACAAAAATCGGCCTCCACAGGTGCAGAATCTGGTCAAAACCAATAGGAATTCATCAAAATAGGTTAAAGTAACATAACCCAATTGAAGTAACTCGAATTACACCCAAAACACGAAGTTGCCAAAACTCAAGCCCCGAGGCCGCTTCTCGAAAAATTATGAAACCCACATTTTCACAATCATCGTCTCTCCACGAGTCCATACATATAAAATTTATCAAAATCGGAATCCATTTTCTCATTCAAATCATCAATTTTCATTTTCTTAGGCTTAGAGCAAAATGCACCATTTTTACACCTTAATTCCTCCATTTTCAGAGAAAAAATCCATGATTTATCAATATATTAACATAATTTTGGTCCAAGAGTTCTTAGCTGATGAAACTCTTCAATTTCCTCCTCAAAATCGCCCAATTCGCCTCTAAGTTCGAAGCCCCAAATTATTTTTCTCTACTGAAATTTCATAACTCTGACACATTTAAGCCCTCAGCGATTATTGCTTCTGCGGCTCTTGGACCACACCTGCGGTCCCAATTCCACGGTTAAATTGCCGCTCTTGCGGATTCTCATTAAATTCCTGTCTATCGCTTCTGCGGACTACATACCGCACCAGCGGTTCCGCTTCTGCGGTGCTTGATCGCTTCTGCGGCTTTTCCCTAAATTCCCTGGACCGCTTCTGTGATCCACTTCTCGCTCCTGCAAACTCGCTTCTGCGAGTTAATTTTTGCTTCTACGGAACCTGATGGACTAACCTGGACTTCGTACATGTAGACACTTGTTCGCTTTTGTGGAGTCGCATCTGCGACCTACATTCTGCAGATGCGGAAATGGCTGCTGCAACTCAAAACCAGCAGACTCCAAACTCCAAATTCTCTCGTTCCACCACCCGAAATCACCCTGAGGCCCCCGGGACCTCAACAAAAAACACAAACCCACTCTGAAACATCATACAAACTTGTTCCAATCATAAAAACATACCCTTAAACACAAGAATCATCAAATTAAGGCGGATTCAAGCGTAAGTTTGAACCAAAACTTCCGAAACCTATATTCTATCAAAACCCCGACCAAATGATGTCCGAATGACCTAAACATTTGCAGACATATCCAAAATCACCTAACAAAACTACTACAACTGTCAGAATTCCATTCCGACTCCCGGATCAAAATCTCACCTATCGACCGGATTTCGCCAAAATTCCAACTTAGCCAATTCAAGCCTATTTCTACATCGGACCTCCAAATTCAATTTTGATCGCTCCTCTAAGTCACAAATCACCTCTGAAAGCTAACCGAATCACCGGAATCCACATCCGATCCCTCTAACCATATAGTTAACTTAAGGTTGACTTTTTAAAATTAAGCTTCTTTCAAAAAAACTATATGCCTATTTTCAACAAGAATCAATCCATACTCACCCAATAGACTCTAATACAGATACAGAAACATGAAACACATAATGAGGGGATAACCGGGTGGTAACTCTCATGACGACAGGCCGAATCGTCACATGAATTGGGTGAAGGAAAGTCATGATGTTAAATCAAATCCAATAGGTATGGTATACCCCGAAAACAATAATATTTTATTAAGAGGCTCAATAAATATTATGACAATGATTTTATGATCCATTTAAACTCTAATAGAATTTAGAAGAAATATTCCGACTACAAACAATTGTATTTCATATAGATGCAACAAATAATTGATAAAGCTTTTGTACACTTATTTAAGAAAATAAATCTGATTTAAGTTGCAAATTAGATGTGTACAACCTTATTGGCATGCAATTAAACTTATGGCTTGAGAATGAATCTCAATATTGTTTAGCCTATTATGTCATTGATTGAGGGTAAGACATCGGGATCAATTCCCGATTCTCCATAATGATAAGAGTTGTGTTTGAATACCAATTTATTATGGCCTAACATGCATTTATATTGATAAGACATTGGATTTGAGTTTCATTGTACCATATTGATGATATAATGATGACTACATTAAAATAATATATTTTTCATGAAAAGGCATGAAGATTGTCCCACTTGATTAGCTCCATTCTTGAAGTGAATGTGGTAGCATTGCATAATAAGTCTAAATGAAGACACGTGATTGAAAAATGAACATGAGCATTCCAAATAACAATAACCATCACAATGATTATAAAAGGAGAACAACAACGGTTCTCAAAAATAAGTCCTTCAGAATATAAAGGCAATATTTACCATCAAATTGGTATAAAACACATCGCTAATTATGATTCATTCCTTGCAGAGAATGTGACTTGTGATAAGCATTGAGAATGCAGACCCATTCCTAAAGGTGAATGTTGTAATATATGAGAAAATTAATGAATAATGTTATGCAAGGCATGATTGGATGAATATCACACAAGTCACCTTTGAGGGAGGTTTGGGTGAAATAAAGAGAATAAATATTATCGTGTGGTTACATGAATATGCCATTGGTCTCGTACATGCGATACGCCAAAATATTTTGGCATGCCTTATAAAAATTATTAAAGGCAATATTAAAGCAAGAAATAATTTTACGTATGATGATTTTGACCATGTCAGTTTATTATGATATAAATTTCTCCGTGAAAGGAAACATTTACCATATGAATGGTATGATAGAAGATCTTGTAGTACAAATATAGTTAAGAGCTCCAGAAAAACTAATCTATTACAATCCGGGAGAATACAATTATTCATGACATTGATATTGTAAAGTCTCAAAAAGAAACTTTCTGAGTTTCAAATGTATAAATCGAAGTGGTTGGCATATTGAGACTATAAATGAAAGGAAGATTGAATATCTTCATATTTCTATAATTATATCGGGAAAATATGAAAGTGTCACGATTCCAATCCTAGTCGTGATGGCGCCCAACACAACTTCTAGGCAAGTCCGAGCATTTACACTCTCATCCCGAGCATGAACATAAAATTAATTACTTGAATATTATTATCAATAATAAAGTTAAATGCTTAATTGATAGATAGGAGCTAAACTGTATAATCTCCAAAGAGACCTGGGGTCACGAGTCTAGAGCCTCTACACAAAACCGGATAACAATATCTGAACGGAATGCTCAAATCAGAAAATGTATGTATAAATAAAAACTGGAATAATAAGAGAAGTCAGGTCATGCGAACGTCAAGTAGCTCAACAACTCTGATAACTTTGGAAACAAGACTGCTCAGCTAAACCTTTCAATAATATGTACGTGTTTCACTTTTGAATATTTTACGAATTGCGACGTCACAAAAACGTATTTTGAGTCACACCGCATCCAGTACGTCTGTGACCTTTAACACGTTTCGGCTTCGCCGAGATTTATGATTTGAGTCACATCAAATGTGCACTCATATTAGGGAAAGTATATTTTAAAAGTCGTGCCTAAATCGTCTATCGGCTTCTTAATATTTTGGAAAGGTTGTGAAATTAACTATCAACCTTCCTGAGTCTATTATATAACTATTCATTTATATAGGGGCCCCGTAGTTTTGTTTTCAATGTGAGGTTCGTCCCACTTGATTTTATAGTCCATTCCTATACATATACTATATTTTCTATTTTTTGGTTTTTCCCTAGTTTATTTTTTTCCAGAATTTAAGTCCGGGCTTGATTTCTTATATTACATGGGCCCGGACTTTGGTGTCAGATCTAGTATATCAGTTTACGTATCTGGGTATTAAACCCTAGGAACATGCTGAAAACGTTCAGCAGAAGCCCAGTTTTTAAACTTACATATTTCTGGGCCTTCGCTATTTAGTAGGCCCAAATTCAGATAGAATCGGACAAGAGAAATAGAAATCAGAATTAATTATTTACACAGATGCTCAGATTCAGAAGTTAATAAAACTCAAATTCTTTTATTCAATGAAGAGAAATAATACATAATTACAATGTTGATTTCAAACCTTAATCGTCTACTGTGAATGAAGTCTAATTAACAGACTGCTTTTGTTTTTGTGATTCAACAATTATTCTAAACTACTGAATCTAATTACTTATCAGTTAACACTAATAGAACTATTACTAAATTACTTGGCAATATTCTAATTATGATTACTCATAACTCTCAGATAATTAACTAATTGTATTAAACGTTATACTAACTATGTGACTCATTCGACAAACTATGTGATTAACGACTTCACATTTGATTACCAATTTTATCTATACATTTCAATTACCACGAAAACTGTTCAGATTAAACTAACAATTATTTAAGTTCAAATTAATTGCTACACGCGTTAATGTCGTTATTAATCGACTTGTTATGCACCTGTTTTTTAGACTAAATGTACCAGATTAGTTATTAACCTATTTTAACTAGTGATTTTACTTACTATCGCTACTCTACTCTACTTACTATTCTATTACATTGTTTTCAGCTTCGTTTGTGTCTCACATGAATCAGTTATACAATAATGCCCTACTGAATTACATTTTAACTAATCATAATCTAAATACAAAAACAAACTCAGAAAATAGAAACTATTGAGAATTCAACTTGCTTTATTCAATTACATGAGGTTCAGCTGTGTACCTGATTCAGTAATGAAAGCTTATGAGTCTAAGGGAGATGAAGGTGAGAATAAGCAAGTAGATCACAGCAGTAATGCAACAACAATGGAGATGAATGAATCACAGCAACACAATCAAATTCAACAGTCAAGTATGGATTCCAGAATCAGCAAAGCAATACCCAGTAACACAATAGCAGAATACCAGTAGAAAACCCAAATAACCAGCAGATAACAGAGGAATTTCTACAGAGCTTCAGAGCAAAGCTTCGACAAATACCCAGAAAATTACCCAATGTGTTTGTATTTTTAGTATATCTCTGAATTCCTTCAAAAATGCAGCCTCTAATCAGGCTTTATTAATGTTTATTTATAGATAGAATTGGTGAAATTTCGGGGGGGGGGGGCAGAATTTGAAAACGTTATTCCTAATTCCCTCCGCTTAATTCTTTTATTTACTACACTTTAATACTATTTCAGATTCGAAATTGCCTTCCAGCATGTGCTGGAAGGTTCTATTAGGTTCTATTTGAGGTGTATTACTAGTATACCCTCACTTGCTAAGGTTATTAACTGATTTGTCTTTTTATTGGGTCTATTATACCTTTTGTTTTGTACAATATTGCAGAAATACTAGGCCTAAATGTCTTAATTGTCCTCATAGGTTCTATTAAATCCACAATTATGCCATTTTTGTTTCCTTTTATACCTTTATTGCTGATTACTAATTACCTGACCTTATCCAGGTCTGGGTATTCAATTTTAACCTTTATTTAACTTCTGGCCATTGTTATATAAGTCTTTAAGACTTAGCCACATTAGAGTCTTGACTTCATTTCAATTTTAACCTCTTTTTAAGGAGTATTCTTTTCATTTTTCTGTTAGAGTTAATTTCCAGGACTAGCCTGTTTATTTATCAAGGTTTAAGCCTTTCAATTTTAGCCAGTTAAGTATTTTGGACTTGGCTTTTACAAAATTAAACAATGTTATTCAATAGCCTCTTTAAGGCTAGTTTAAGACTTACAAATTTAGCCATCTTAGGATTTTATTGTCTATTACTAAGAGTTAAACTAATTGCAGAACTAACCACTTGGATTCAGACATAGAATTTTACAGAGTTAGCCAGTTTTAATTTTGACCACTCTATTGTTATTTCAATTTTAGCCACATTTTATGTTATTTTCATTTTTAATCTAATTGAACTACTTTCATGTTTTCAAAATTAATCAACTTATCCAATTAATTGTCTAAACATCTATAACCAATATCACCTAAGAGCATGTTAAGCTTAATTGTAGTCTAATAACATCAGTCTATTACAAATATAACCTTTTCATATCAAATTGCACACATAGCCATAAAATCAGAATCATTTGTCATTTAACCAAAACTCAGAGGGAAATTTGAATATTGTTGAATTTCAATCAAATAACTTCACAATTCAGATTTTATGCACAGCATATCAGATTTGACATAAGAGGCATGCTCAGAATATTTTCATGTTTGAGACTAACAGAAAACCCTAAAGTGCTCGAGCATACATAGTCGAGTGTAATAGACAGTTAATCGGGGATTGATGCTTAATAGGAGGAAACAAATCAAAAGAAACAAGAAACATAGTAGAATAAGCAGATAATCTAAGCATGCAACTAATCTAATCAGAGAAGATTAAGAAGAAAAATAGAACTACACATAGAATCATGCTCGAAACAGAATTTAAAAGGGAACGGGGACTTAGCTTAGCAGGATATGTCTCCTGAGCTTCCCCTTGTTTTCTTTTGTTCTTTTTTTTTCTTTTCTTTCTTTTTTTCCAGTTTTTCTTTTTTCTTTTCCTTTCAGATTTCAAACTTCAAGCTTGAAGTCTTTTATTGGTTTTAAAAATGGAAATGGGTTCAGAGCCTGTAAAAGAGAAGGTCTTTGGTATAGGGTTTGGTTTGAGTCGACCGGAATTAGAGTTCTGACGACTCATTTTTGAATATTCGAACAGTTTATGAATGATTCAAAAGAAATGGTTTACATGGTGTTATAGATCAAGATAAGGGGGTTTTGGGGTGTTAATTTGGAGACTAGTGTCAAAAAATGGTGGTCACCGGAGAAGAACTCCGATGACCGGGTTTTCAAGATTTGGGGTTTTTGGGGTTTTCTTGGTTTTTCAGGGTGGTTTTGGGTAGGGGAGTGAGATATGAGAGATTTTGGGGTAAGAGAGTGGTCGGAGACTGCCATGAACGGCGGGCAGTCTCCATTATCGGTGAAGATGAAGGAGAGGAAGAAGAAGCTTAAAGAGGCGGCTAGGGTTGAGAATTGGAGAAATGGCCGGTCTTTGAGAGACCATGCCTTTTATACTTGTAACGCGTGGATGATTCCTGGCCATTGGATCATCATTGATCAACGGCCAGGATCAAATTCCATTAATACATCGTCGTTTAGTTTAAATAAGGAATCAATCTCTCTCCCGTTGGATTAACAAATGAACGGCCCAGATTCAACATCAAAACTATATTGAATTAATTAGATTTCCGGATAAATCCTCAGCCGTTGGATTAGATAAATGGACGGCTGAGATTATTATTACTTAACCAGATGGACTGGTTTCTTTATTTGATTGGGCCAATGCATCTGGGCCTGGTCAAATGGCCCAGATGTGTATTTTTTGTATTTTTATTATTTTTATGTATTTTCTTGTTGTACTTTATCCTTTATTTTTAATATTCTTTTTCAATTACTCAAATTCTTTTAATTTCTTATTTTCTCCAATTATTCTGATATTCTTTTCCATTTTTTGCTATTTCTCTTATTTTCGGTATATATATGTATTTTTTGTTAATTTTCTTTTAAAATTCTTTTATTTTTGATATTTATACTCAACCTATTTTTTTAATTTTATAATTTTCATATTTAATTGTTCACTCATACAAATGTATTTTATTTCAATCAAAACATGTAATTACACACAAAAATATTATTTATTTAATTTTGGAATTTTATTGCTTAGGGCAAAAATCACGTGCTCACAGCTGCCCCTCTTTGCTCGGGAACACGAAGAGTTTTAGTGCAAAGATAAGTGAGCAGTAATGAGAGATTTTTGCCCACTACCATATTCTATGAGAAGCATTTTGAAAACATTTTTACCGCACCCTGCCTTAGAGGTTGCCTACATATCCTGGGCTAAACAGGAATCGGGTGAGTGTAGTTCGAGAAGGTCAGGTAGTTTGAAACTACCAAGACTTTGTTGTTGCATTGCTATTGCTACGACTACTGACTTACTCCTTATTACACCAGGGGTGAAAAATATAAAATGAAGAAGCTATTCTAAGCTATAATACTACGAATTACAATGGTTCCTATCAACTTCTTGTCTTCTTATTCTTCCTTGTCTCTTTTTCTTGATTTTCTGTGCTACCATCCTTCTTTTTTGTTGATTTTCTTTTCTTGCTTTCTTTTATTTATGTGTGACTCCCAATTGTATTCCTTGCTTTCAAATTGATACATGCTTAAAACAAAACAATAAAACCTTTTCCTCTGCCCCAGTGTGGGCATTTTCTCATCTTACGGTGTTACTCATGTTAGCTAACACAAATCAAAAATTGCAGAAATTAAAAAAAATTGCAAAAACGTATTCCCTTGTTATAAAGGTGGGCACCTGATCAGAAATTAAAAATTGCATAAATATATTCCCTTATTATCTAGGTGGGCGCCTGATGCATGAAATGCGAATGTAGAACAATATTCCCTTGTTATCCAAGTGGGCGCCCGATGCATGAAATGCGAATGCAGAAAAATATTCCCTTGTTATCCAGGTGGGCGCCTGATGCATGAAATGCGAATGCAGAAAAGCATTCCCTTATTATCCAGATGGGCACCTGATGCATGAAATGGGAATGCAGAAAACTATTCCCTTGTTATCCAGGTGGGCGCCTGATGCATGAAATGCGAATGTAGAAAAATATTTCCTTGTTATCCAGGTGGGCGCCTGATGCATGAAATGCGAATGCAGAAAAATATTCCCTTGTTATCTAGGTGGGCGCCTGATGCATGAAATGCGAATGCAGAAAAATATTCCCTTGTTATCCAGGTGGGCGCCTGATGCATGAAATGCGAATGCAGAAAAATATTTCATTGTTATCCAGGTGGGCGCCTGATGCATGAAATGCTAATGCAGAAAAATATTCCCTTGTTATCCAGGTGGGCGCGTGATGTATGAGATGCGAATGCAGAAAAATATTCCCTCAGTTTGATAACTGGGGTGTAGATTTGAAAAGATGATACCTTCTTGTTGTTTTTGGTATTTTCTTGCTTGATTGAGTGAGTCCTTTTCTACGGATTCCTCCTTTTATTGTTGTACTTCTTTTTTTGTGTTTTTCTTTTTTTTCACGTTGGTCACATTCACTTTAAAGTGATTAGTGACAATTTATTCCTGTCTAATTCAAAGAACAATCTTATTAGTTGTAAATTACTGGCAACTGGCACTTTGCTGCTTCTGCTTCTATTGCCTTCCTCTCTTTGCTTTTCTTCTGCTTATGCAGCCTTTTGATGGACTACCTTTGTGATCTCTTTTTGTATTTTCTTTGTTTCTCTCTTCTCTCTTTTTTTATATTTTCTTTGGCTTTGATCGCCGTCCTTCTTTGTTTCCTTTTTTTTTCTTTTTTTCGACCCAGCGTTATTTCACCTCTTGTCATGAGAAGCTGATAGTTAGCTTTCAATGGGCAAATTGGCTTTTCAATCAATGAAATGCATAAATAAATGCATTTCAAAAGGGTAAGGGTGATTTGAAGTAGTGATAAGACTTATCTGGGTATGTTGGTTGATTCCTCTGACCATGCCATGTATTTAAACTCCGACCCAGTCTGTCCAATCAAATTGCCATTATCTCCGCTCCAACTTTATTTCAACCCAAACCAATCTTATTTTTTGTTGTTTTTCTTCCCTAAAAATAGTCCTCACAATCGCCTTACGTTGCCTTTGAAGGTTTTCACCAATAAGATTCTCTCATTTATTCTCTTCAAACTCACCATCGCCTTACAGTGCCGGTTAAGGTTTTCACTGATAAGACTCTCTCATTTTTATTCTCTCAGCCTCACAATCGCTTCACGGTGCCGGTTAAGGTTTTCACCGATGAGAGTCTCTCATTTTTTATATATTTTCTTTTGTCTTTTTGTTTTCTGAACCACTGATATTGTCCATGCCCTGTTCTCCTTTATTCTCATTGTATTGTCATTTTCTTGAATTTGATTAGAAGGCCTTTCTTTGGACCGTAATATGGCTTTTGGATGGGTTCAGAAAGAATGATATAAAGGCTCAAAATTTACGAGGGTTTAAAAATATTTACAACTCTCGGAATTATAAAACGTAACTTCTGCCCCAGTTTCAATATGTGGGGGATTTCTTGGATTTTTCTTTTATTGTTACTGAACCTCGGTGAGGCTACCTACGTACCCTTTTGGGATCAAGTCAGACGTAGTTCAAACTACGCCAATAATTCATGGTTCCGTTTTACTTTTTACCGTTTCTTTTGTCTTTTGTTTGAACTTTACTTTTGTTTGCATTTGTTTTTCCTTCTTTTTTTTTCTTTCTCTTTTTCTTTCTTTTCCTTTTTTTCATCATTTTCCGTTTATTCATTTTTCTACTTTTCTCTTGTATCATGAGCAATTCCGAGAGAGGAGTATGAAAGAATAGATCGAACAAGGCTCAACGAGAATATCAATGGATAAAGTGTTTGGATAAAGAATAAAATGCCTTCATCATTTCAATTCCAAAGTCACAACAAATGCAATTATACAAATGAAAAGGAATCATACATAATATCTCTTGACTGCATCTGAATTGATAGTAGTCTCAACGCATTTTCCTTCAACATCTGTCAGATATAGGGCTCCATTGGGCAACACCCCTGTTACCATGAATAGTCCTTGCCAGTTTGGTGCAAATTTTCCTTTTGCTTCAGCCCAATGCGACAGGATACACCTCAATACCAATTGTCCTACTCCAAATTTCCGAGGACGTACTTTCTTATTGTATGCTCTAGCCATTCTCCGCTGATATAATTTCCCATGGCAAACTACTGATAACCTCTTCTCATCAATCAGATTCAATTGTTCCAACCGGGCTTTTACCCATTCATCATCATCGATCTCAGCTTCAGCTATGATTCGAAGGGATGGTATCTCAATCTCTGCGGGTATAACAGCCTCATGAAATGCACCAATGAATAGGGTGTGGCACCAATCGAAGTACGTACTGTTGTGTGATAACCCATAAGAGCGAATGGTAACTTCTCATGCCATTGCCTTGACTCTTCTACCATTTTTCTAAGAATCTTCTTTATATTCTTATTTGCAGCTTCTACTGCTCCATTTGCCTTTGGTCTGTAAGGTATAGAGTTACGATGTAGGATTTTAAATCTTTGACATGCTTCTACCATGAGGTGACTGTTCATATTTGCCCCATTATCTTTGATAATTATTTTAGGAATTCCGAAGCGGCATATGATATTTTCATGCACGAAATCTACCACGGCCTTCTTCGCCACTGCCTTGAATGTCTTTGCCTCCACCCATTTGGTAAAATAGTCAATCGCGACCAAAATAAATTTGTGTCCATTAGAGGTTGCAGGCTCTATTGGTCTGATGACATCCATGCCCCAGGCAAAAAATGGCCAAGGCGCAGACATCGTATGTAATTCATAAGGTGGGGAATGAATCAAATCCCCATGTACTTGACATGGGTGGCATTTCTTCACATATCTAATACAATCTCGTTCCATGGTGAGCCAATAATATCCTACTCTCAGTATCTTCTTTGCTAAAACATACCCGCTCATATGAGGTCTGCAAGCTCCCGCATGTACCTCAGTCATAATTATATCAGCTTGTTGCGCATCCATACATCTCACCAATCCCAAATTTGGTGTTCTTTTATATACAATCCCTCCACTGAGGAAAAATCCATTTTCTAATCGTCTTATAGCCCTTTTCTGATCTCTAGTGGCTTATTCTGGGTACTTTCCTATCTTCAAGTTTTCCTTGATATCATGATACCACGGTTCTCCATCTAGCTCTTATGCCACAGCAAAACAATAAGCATTTTGGTCATACACCTATATCTGAAGTGGATCTATATAGGCTTTATCCAGATGATGCAACATATAGGATAATGTGGCCAGAGCATCTACTACTTCATTTTGCATTCTTGGGATAAGTTTGAACTCTATAGATTGAAATCTCTGGGATAGTTCATGTAGACAATGCCAATAAGGCATCAATTTCAAATCTTTTGTCTCCCATTCTCCCTGAATTTGATGTATCAAAAGATCCGAGTCACACATGACCAAAATCTCTTGAACACCTATATCTATTGCCATCCTCAATCCCAGTATACACGCTTCATATTTGGCCATATTGTTGGTACAGAAAAATCGAAGCTGAGCGGTAACGGGATAGTGCTGACCCGTTTCTGAAATAAGTACTGCTCCAATTCCAACTCCTTTACTGTTGACAGCTCCGTCGAAGTACATTCTCCAACCTAACTTGTCACTTCGCTCTATTTCTTCGACATTCATTGTCTCCTCATCCAGAAAATATGTCTTTAGCGGCTCATATTCATCATCCACTGGATTTTCTGCTATATGATCTGCAACTGCTTGTGCCTTCATTGTCGTACGTGTTACATAGATGATGTCAAATTCTATGAGCGGAATCTGCCATTTAGCAAGTCTTCCTGTAGGCATGGGCTTCTGAAATATATACTTCAATAGATCTAACCGTGATATCAGATATGTGGTATAAGATGACAAGTAGTGTTTTAGTTTCTGAGCAACCCAGTTTAATGCACAACACGTTCTTTCCAACTGAGTGTATTTTACCTCATAAGATATGAACTTTTTGCTGAGGTAATATATTGTCTGCTCTTTCTTTCCAGTCTTATCATGCTGCCCCAGTATGCAGCCAAAAGAGTTGTCTAGCACTATCAAATACAAGATCAAAGGTCTCCCCGGTTCCGGAGGAACTAACACTTGAGGATTGGACAAATATTCTTTAATCTTATCAAAGGCTTCCTGGCATTCATCAGTCCAATTTACTGCTGCATCTTTCTTCAACAACTTGAAAATAGGTTCACATGTTAATGTCAGCTGAGCAATGAATCTGCTAATATAGTTCAACCTCCCTAGTAAGCTCATCACTTCCTTCTTGTTCTTCGGCGGAGGCAAATTCTGGATTGTTTTTATCTTCGATGGATCTAATTCAATACCACGCCGGCTTACTATAAACCCCAATAACTTTCCTGAAGGCACCCCAAAAGCACATTTTGCTGGATTGAGCTTGAGTTTATATCTTCGGAGCCTCTGGAAAAACTTCCTCAAATCTTTGACAGGATCACATTGCTTTTTGGACTTAATGATGACATCGTCCACATACACGTCTATCTCTCGGTTCATCATATCATGAAACATGGTGGTCATCGCCCTCATATATGTAGCTCCGGCATTCTTCAACCCAAACGGCATCACTCTATAACAATATGTTCCCCAAGGCGTGATAAAGGCTGTCTTTTCTGTGTCTTCTTCGTCCATTAGGATCTTATGATAACCCGCATAACAATCTACAAAAGAGCCAATTTCATGCTTGGCGGAATTGTCAATCAGTATATGGATATTTGGCAATGGAAAATCATCCTTTGGATTAGCCTTGTTAAGCTCTCTATAATCAACACACACCCTGGTTTTTCCATCTTTCTTCGGAACAGGCACAGTATTTGCTAACCAGGTGGGGTATTTAGTAACTCGTATGACCTTCGCTTCAAATTGCTTATTAAGCTCTTCTTTTATTTTCACACTGATGTCCGTTTTAAACTTTCTTAGCTTCTGTTTTACCGGCCGGCATTCCGGATAAATGGGCAATTTATGTACCACCAGATCAGTGTTGAGTCCCGGCATGTCATCATAGGACCAAGCAAATATGTCCTCGTATTCATGTAATAACTTTATTAAATCTTCTCTGAGGGAAGCCTCTAAATGTACACTGATCTTTGTTTCCCAGTCATTATCCTCACTCCCCATATTAATAGATTCTATCTCATTTAAGTTCGGTTTGGGTTTTTCCTCATATTGATTCAAATCTTTACTGATTTTTTCCATTATTTCCTCGTCTTCATATTATATTTCACTCTCATTTTTAATTTCTTGTATAACTATTCGATTTTCAAGACTGGACCGAGAATCCTTCATGCATGACATATCTTTGGAATCAGCGAATACTGAACTGTACAAAAAGAAGAAAAAATAAAATAAGACAAAATGAAGAAAGAAAAAGAAATTGCATTTCATTGATTTCTTTTTTCAAAACGATAACAGAGGTTGGATACATTTGGATTTCAGTGGGGTGTGGGATTACAAAATAAAATAGCTTTTTGGGAAAAATGAAATATTTTTAAGGCTAACTACCACAACTCCCTCCTGATCGGAAGAGAAGTAGCTTCCCAATTATTAAGTGCAGCACTGGGTCCCACGAACTGGACATCCATCCTACTCATCCCCTCACCCATCTCTAACATGTTTACATCCTCGAACAACATTTCAACCCTTGCGAGAAGTTCTGCATCCAGCCATATTTCAGCATATTTTGGCAATGTAGTTGTCAAATGTCTTTGTGTACCAGGCCTAGTAAAGGTATCGGATAATTTTGGAATTGGTTTCGGGAGGGTACAACTTTTTTTCTTCATTCTTTTGGCTCTTTGGACGTCGGCATAAGTAGGCTAAAAACCCAGGCCAAAGGTATCATTATTTCCCTGCAAGTGGACAGGTTGTGTTATCCCTTGTAAAGTTATCCCCAAACCTTTTCCCGGTGCAAACCCATTTTTGATCATTTCTTTAGCCACCATTACTGTTGTAGGAGCCATTGTAGGAATTGGCATGCTCTCCCCTTCGGATATCTTGTTAACTACCACAGCATCCATCACCTAATATACCCATTGGCCCTTGTACCCTTCGGTTTCTTCAAATGGCATTATGGTGTTACAGACATCATCATCTCCATGCACTATGATTTCATGTTGTTCCCGTTTGAATTTTACCATCTAGTGCAGAGAAGATGGTACAGATTTGGCCGCGTGGATCCACGGACGTCCCAATAATAGATTATAAGAAACAGTGACATCTAACACTTGTAACTCCATGGTTAAGTCCATTGGTCCAATGGTAACTTCCAACACAATGTCCCCCAAAGTATTCTTTATTCCTCCGTCAAAGCCCCGTACACACACACTATTTTGATGGATTCTATCAGGATTAATCTTCACCTTTCCTAGAGTTAAGAGTGGACAAATGTTTGCACTTGACCCTTTGTCTACTAGGACCCGGGTAACCACAGATTCTTCGCTCTTGACAGTAAGATAAAGTGTTTTGTTGTGTTCCGTCCCTTCAAGTGACAATTCATTATCCGAGAATGTTATCTTGTTCATCTCAAATATTTTGTTCGTGATCTTTTCAAGATGGCAGACTGAGATTTTCTCGGGGACATGTGCTTCATTTTGAATCTTCATTAACGCTTTCCTGTGCTCTTCTGAATGAATTAGCAATGAAAGCAACAAAATTTGCGCAGGCGTCTTTCTCAACTGCTCTACTATCGAATAGTCTTGAGCTTTCATCTTTTTCAAAAACTCTTCTGCTTCTTCTTCAGAAACCGCTTACTTCACATGATTAGGACCTTTCACCACTTTTGTTTTCCTCAACTCTTCCGGGGCAAAGCATCGCCCGGAACGAGTTAGGCCATGTGTTTCATTGACCTCTTCTGTAACCTCCTTTCCCCTGTACGTCACTGTGACTTTGTTATAGTTCCACGATATGGCTTTAGTATCTACAATTGGCATTTGCACCACCGGTTTAATCACTACAGGTTCCACATATGCTCCCTTTTACTATCAATAATGGCTTAGCTCCTGGCACTACTATTTTCATAGTTTCAACCACTGGTGGCTTTTTTCACTGGTAACTCGGCTGTCGCTTTCTCTTTCTCAACCTCTCTTTCCACTTTGCTATTGGCTTTTATCATCATCACCGATTGGGATGGTTTCTTACTGCTTTCTCCTTGTTCCAACTCTATCATGTGCGTCTCATGATGGGCTGGTAATGGATTCTGTGTAATATTAGGAGTTTTTGGAGCCTACACCTTGATCCTCCTAGTATCAATAAGCTCTTATAGGGCGGATTTTAAGTGCCAACACTTTTCATTATCGTGTCTCGGCGCCCCGGAACAATATTCACATCGGACTGATTGGTCAATGTTTCTGGGTGGTGGGTTTGGAAGTTTTTGCTCAATTGGGCTTAGCATCCCTAACTCTTTCAGACGATGATAAAGACTGATGTAAGACTCCCCTAATAGAGTGAATGTTTTCTTTGTTTGGGTTCTATTTCTAACTTCCGAATCTGGACGGAAGCTGGGTCTGTTTGGATTTTTATATGTTCTGGAAGGTGGGTAGGTGTTTTTTGTGTGGTAGATGTTTTGTGAGGTTTGGGCTCTCCATACATGTGGAGGGCGGTGGGTAATGTTGAGCATGTGGGACGGAATAATATGGAGTGGTGGGTGGATAATATGGTGGAGGTGGGTTGTAAGGTGCTGGTAGGTATGGTTGGTATGGGCGAGGTGGGTGATGGTATGTCTTTTGGCCCCTAGACCACGGTCTACTTTGAACAACTGCGACCTCCTCTTTCTTCTTTTTACCGATAGATCCCCTATTTCTGGTTTGTATTGCCTGATTCGTGGCCTTAATAGCCGAAAAGCTCATGATCTTATTGGTTTTCAATCCCTCTTCTATGAAACTTCCCATTTTCACTACTTCATTAAAAGTTTTACCAATAGCTGATACCAGATGACCATAGTAAGTAGGCTCTAAGGCCTGTAGAAAGTAGTCCACCATTTCTATTTCCTTCATACGAGGGTCCGCTCGTGCTACTTGTTCCCTCCATCTAAAACTGTACTCCCGAAAACTTTCCCCGGGCTTCTTCTCCATTTTTGTTAGTGACTGCCTATCTGGAATTATCTCCAAATTGTACTGGAAGTGGTTAGCGAATGACTGAGCTAGATCATCCCATATGAACCATTTGGTGTGATCCTGACAGATATACCACTCCAGTGCAGAACCGCTCAAACTCTGACTAAAATAAGCCATCAATAATTCAGCTCTTCCCCCTGCACCACGCATTTTGCTACAATAACCCTTTAGATGGGCTACCGGATCCCCATGTCCATCGTACATATCGAACTTAGGTAGCTTGAATCCAGCCGGGAGTTGCACTTCTGGAAAGAAACATAAATCTTTATATGCGATGCTTACTTGGCCTCCTAGCCCTTGTATGTTACGAAAAGATTGTTCTAAACATCTCATCTTCCGTGCCATCTCTTCTTGCTCCAAGTTCCCGACGGGCTTTTCTTCCGTCATATCCATAAGTGGGGTATAAGAGTCATGCTACCTGAATGTTGGCTCCGGTGGATAGTAATGCGTGTCTTCCACATGGAACATTGGTTCACTTGATGATTTATGCAGATCAACAGGTGGTGGTGCCACATATACCGGGGCGACCTGTGGTGGTTGAGGTGGAATCTGTTTGGATAGTGGTGGTGGTGCCTGTGAAGTTGTGGCATAGTAGTGTTGCTAATTTGGGTATGTGGAGGATGAGTTCATGGTAGGTGGTTCAGGATTAGGATTTGCGGGAGGGACATATGTTGGATTGGCTGGATATGTGGGCAACGTTGACCCCTGGACCAGGCTTGGTACATTTTCGACATTTGCTGCTTTAGCTTATACATCTCCTCTTTCATACCCGCAACATCTACAACCTCTTCTTCTTGTACTGGGTCCATGATGGTAGGTTCAATCTCCTGAGTCACAACCTTAGACATAGCTTTTGAACGTGTATTGTAATGATGATGTGCCAGAATAGTAGTTGCCAGCTGAAATCTAATACTCATCAACAACAAAACTCGTTAATAGTTAGTTCATAAGGGGTAAAATGTAACGATTAAAATCACTACTTTTGCCCTTGGTCACTACGCATCATTCCAGCATTTATTCCTCTTTGAACCACCATTTTCTTGTTTTTTTCCTCTCCTTTTTTTTTCTTTTCTATATTGCTTTTCTATTCATCTCTTTTTTTTTCCTTCTTTTTTGCCCCCTATTTTCCTTTCTTTTTATTTCTTTCTATTTTTTCTTTTTCATTTTCAATTTTGCTTTTTCGTTCCTACATATTTGCCTATCGCCTAGACAATTGATATAAAGCAGAAAAAGAATGATAACAACTTCTTTTGAACTTTTCATTGATACTCAAAAACATTGATTACAAAATAATGTTGTGCTACTAATGCAAAAGGAATATAGATACAAAATGCATGCCCTACGAGTACATTAATGCTCCTAGTCCCGCGAGACGTTGTTCGGTCTTGCCGCGGGCCTATATGTCAATCCACTTTAGAGTTTATCTAGGTCGGACATGACTTGCTTTACAAAGAACTTTACGGCTGATGCGAATGTTGCCTGGGACATATCTTCACACAATTGGCATTTTCTGGTGATGTACTGAGCAATATTGACGATTTTTTTCTCGAATGGCCCCTTTTCCTTGAAGCAGCCTGCTGATCTGTTTGGCGCGAGCGTCTAAGGTTTGTTGGTTCTCTTTCTGTAGTTGTTGTAGCTCAAATTCTAATCGAGCCATAGCCATGTAACAATGCTCTCTCTCTTCTTCAAACTCTTTGATTATCTTGCTACTTTTGACTGTGGCTGTAATGACTTTCTTTCTCAATCGAGCTACCTCAACCTCGTGTTTATCTTGCAATTGTTGAACCATTCTAGCTTTTTCCTCGGCATCTCTAGCCAGTTGTCTCTGAACCCTGATTAAATCCTTTTCTGCTTTATCAAGATCGAAGTTGTAGTCATTCACTTTGCGCTGAAGATTTTCAATCAATTTCTCATATCGGGCTAGGCGAACTGGGGTCTTGGATGCAATTTTCATTTTTGCAATTTGAGCCTTTAAGATTTCATTCTCTTTTCTCAGCTGCTTCTTTTCTACTTCGTCAGATGCCGCTTGTAAACCGCTCTCGAATTGGAGATCTTGAAATTATTTCTCTAGCAAGCAGATCTTGGCTCATACTCATTTTCTCTGGCCACCCAATTCCTGTGTTCCTTAGACTGCTCGGCCAAATCTTGAATGTGAGGCCTTTTTAGTGGTCTATTATGCTCAACATCCCGGCGATACCATGCGGCATACCCTGGAGATACTTCTCCCTGAACTCGGTTTCCCACACAAGTGTCTACCTTCAAGTTTTGACATTCATTCAAAATCTGTCAGATCTTTGCTTTCGTGAACTGTCCGTCCGGACTAATCTCTATTGCTTGTAAACTGAGGTCCCCATCTTTTGGTATAAATTGATATATCTCAAGCTGTCGTAGTACCATGTACGGTGCATAAGGCTGAATGCTTTTAAGACCCATGATCAAGAAATGCGACCCTTCTATTGGCATGTACATCACCTCATCGAGGGCAACCATCCGTATGCCCAATCAATTTGGCTAGCAGTCAACGATCGTAAGTATGAAATCCAACCTTTTGCTCCTTCCGAAAGCTTAACTTCTTTTGTTCTCATATAAAACTTTTCAAGGCACGTCTTCTCAGACGACCCATAACTTGAGAACGGAGGATGATGACACAAATGTTCTATCAACCAAATTTGGAGAATCAAATTGCAACCCTCAAAGAATTCATGCCCAACTTTAGAGGATGTGAGGGCACGGAAGATATCAGCTATAATCATTGGCGCCAGTATGCTATTATCTTGCACAAGAAGAGTATTGGCCACCCCGGCGACCCTTGTATCAATGTTTCCATCTTTTCTTGGTAATATGATTAGCCCAAGGAACGCTACTATAAAGGCAAAACGCATATGCTCTTCCCACTTGACTCGGTTAGATTTACTACAGAGCTTGTTCGTATGGTCATTGAACCCCCCGATATGTCCATATCTGTTGTAGATGAAATTTAAAGAACAAAAACCCTTTAGCCAAGTTTTCGTTGTGGACATTCCTGGCAATCTTCAGAGAATCGAGGAATCTGTGCACTGTTATCGCCCTCGGAGCCACCGGGTATTTCTCTTTCAGGGGAACCTTATCTTTCCCGATATAGTAAGCAATTTCCTCTAAAGTAGGAGTGAGCTCGAAGTCCGAGAAGTGTAGAACATTATGTGCGGGATCCCAACATGTGACAAGTGCCCAAACTATATCACCACGGGGAATTATGTCCATCAATCCCGTAAGGTCCTTTAAATAGCATTTAACCCAATCTTGTCCTTCTTGACCCATATCGTTCCACTATAGTCTCAACTCCAAAGGTATTTTATTCATTAAAGTGAAGGGTTCATTCTGTACTGTGCTCATCCTGCACATTTATTAAAGGCGATTTTATTCTGAAAAAAGAAAAATATTTTTCAAAGACAATTTTCATTTTCTTGAAAGAATTAACCTTTTCAGGTTTATATTTTGAAAAAAGAAAAGACATGATTTCGAAGTGGCCATTTTTGCCAAAACAGCCTTCCGGCGTCCTTTCGGAACATTCGGCTATTTCCAAAATAGCTATCACCTTGATTATTTGAAACTAAAATATTTTTTTTTGGTCATTTTCTAAAAGGGTGGTTGGACCCGTCAAGGGTTGCCTACGTATCCCACCTAATGGCGAGAATCAAACCTACTTAGTTCGGTCAGATTATTTGACCAATTATTTTAACAACAATGTTCTTTCCTATTTTCAGATTTTCTTTTCGAATTGTCCAACAACTTTTCGCTAATATCTCAGTGCTCTTTTTTCAGAATTTTCTTTTTCTTTTGTTTTCTCGGGAATTTTGCCGGTTCGCATAATGATCCAAGACAATTAAAATGCAACATATAATATGCTCGGTCTTTAATTACCGGGTCACCTATCCTAGATGGATCCAACCCCTATGTTGAGTCCCCTAAGTGAGTTATGATGCAAATAATCATCCTAGACCTATGTTCAATATCTTATAGTTTCATATGGTGCTAGACCGTGTACCCGAGTGGACAACTCGAATCGAGGAGGGGGCTACGTACCGATGACCCGCGGGGTCATTCGGCTTTGTAACTTATACGGCCTCTATTTCTTATTTTGGGTATAACTTAACAGAAAGGGGAGTCTCAACCAGTAAGCACATCCCTGGAGGTAAAGAAGAGAAGGGTTTTCGGCACAATTTTATATATACAATCCACATAATATTAAAGAAATAAAACACGTAGTATGTTGGTCAAAGCATGTAACGAAGTCAAATAATATCAAGAACGGCAATTCTAACGAGCTCGAATTCTTAAACCCTGAACCGAAGTTCTGGGTTGCTTATCCCCAACAGAGTCGCCAGAGCTATCACACCTCCATTTTTACTACATTTTTTGATTTCCTTGGTTAAGAGAATAAGGTATACCTCGATATTATGAATACCCCGGGAAAGGATATAATCGGTTCGGGATTTTATTTATAGTTTCAGAGTCGCCACTTGGGAAAATAATGGTGCCCCAAGTTACCGATTAATCCCTAATCCGAGGAAGTTGACTCTATTTTTTAACAGTCCGTGCAACAAGAAATTCGGATAAGGAATTTTGTTAACCCGGGAGAAGGTGTTAGGCACTCCCAGATTCTGTGGTTTTAGCACGTTCGCTCAAGTGTCTTTCTTGATTTTAGATGATTTATTACATGCCTTTTAAAAATATGTACGTGTTTCACTTTTGAATTTTTTACGAATTGCGACGTCGCGAAAACGTATTCCGAGTCACACCGCAACCAGTACGCCTGTGACCTTTAACACGTTTCGGCTTCGCCGAGATTTATGATTTGAGTCACATCAAATGTGCACTCGTATTAGGGAAATTATATTTTAAAAGTAGCTCCTAAATCGTCAATCGGCTTCTTAATCTTTTGGAAAGGTTGTGAAATTAACTATCAACCTTCCCGAGTCTATTATATAACTATACATTTATATGGGGGCCCCGGTGTTTGTTTTCAATGCGAGGCTCATCCCACTTGATTTTATAGTCCATTCCTATACATATACTATATTTTCTATTTTTTGGTTTTTCCCTAGTTTATTGTTTTTTCAGAATTTAAGTCTAGGCTTTATTTCTTATATTACATGGACCTGGACTTTGGGCTCAGATGTAGTATATCAGTTTATGTATCTGGGTATCAAAACCCCATGAATATGCTGAAAACTTTCAGCAGAAGCCCAGTTTTTAAACTTACATATTTCTGGGCCTTCGGTATATATTAGGCCCTGATCAGACAGAATCAGATAAAAGAAATAGAAATGAGAATTAATTATTTACACAGATGCTCAGATTCAGAAGATAATAAAACTCAAATTATTTTATTCAATGAAGAGAAATTATACAGAATTACAATGTTGATTTCAAACCTTAATCGTCTACTATGAATGAAGTCTAATTAACAGATTGCTTTTGTTTTTGTGTTTCAACAATTATTCTAAACTACTAAATCTAATTACTTATCAGTTAACACTAACAAAACTATTACTAAATTACTTGGCAATATTCTAATTGTGATTACTCATAACTCTCAGATAATTAACTAATTGTATTAAACGTTATACTAACTTTGTGACTCATTCGACAAACTATGTGATTAATGACTTCACATTTGATTACCAATTTTATCTATACATTTCAATTACCACGAAAACTGTTCAGATTAAACTAACAATTATTTAAGTTCAAATTAATTACTACACGCGTTAATGCCGTTATTAATCGACTTGTTATGCACCTGTTTTTTAGACTAAATGTACTAGATTAGTTATTAACCTATTTTAACTAGTAATTTTAATTACTACCGCTACTCTACTCTACTTACTATTCTATTACATTGATTACAGCTTTGTTTGTGTCTCACATGAATCAGTTATACAATAATGCCCTACTGAATTACATTTTAACTAATCATAATCTAAATACAAAAACAAACTCAGAAAACAGAAACTATTGAGAATTGAACTTACTTTATTCATCCACTTCAATTCAACTGCAATTACATGAGGTTCAACTGTGTACCTGATTCTGCAATGAAAGCTTATGAGTCTAAGGGAGATGAAGGTGAGAATAAGCAAGTAGATCACAGCAGTAATGCAACAGCAATGGAGATGAATGAATCACAGCAACACAATTAAATTCAGCAGTCAAATATGGATTCCAGAATCAGCAAAGCCACCATTGCCACCTACTAGAGGCCGTGGACGCGGTCGTGGTCGTGGTAGTGGTAGAGCAGCTGGGGCAGTACCAGTTGACCCACCAGTTTTCCCCATTCCGGATCAGCCTCTAGTTGCAGAGGTCCCAACAGCACCTGTCCAGGCACCAGCTATGCCTATCATAATTCCAGGTCTTCTGGAGACCCTAGCTATGATTTTTATAGTTTGCACTCGCCTAGCTCGGGCAGTTTTAGCTTCCACTGTAGCAGCTAAATCCTAGACAGGGGGTGGTCATTAGACCCCCGCAGCTCGCACTCCAGAGCAGGTAGTGCAGGGTCTTCAGACACCTGAGGCACCACCAATCCAGCCAGTGGCTCCGGTTCAGTCGGTTATTCAGGTACAGGGTGATAGGGTCCCAGTGATGCCTGACGAAGAGCAGGATCGAATTAAGAGGTTTAGCAGACTTTCACCACCTATATTCGGTGGTATACGGGCGAGGATGCCCAAGGCTTTCTATAACGACCAGACTAGTCGTTTTGAGTACTAGCGCTCCGTGGAGGCCATGAACAGCTTCATTTCGGGTATTATGACTTGTTTGCACGATCGAAATCTTAATTCAGGGAGATGGAGTTATATTTAAATGAAAATTTCCACTTCAGAAGCTTTAAGTTAAAAGAATGAACTTGGATTGGATTTTTGAGTAAACGACCTCGGAATTAGGATCTGAAGGGTCCAGCAGGTTCATATAATGATATTGGACTTGGGCGTATGCCCGGTTCAGGTTTTGGATAAACCTTTGGCACCTATTGTGAAAGTTAGCATTTTGGAAGAAATTTTATAAGTTTGACTTGAAGTGCATTTCAGCGTTATCGATGTCCGTTTGGAATTTTGAGACTGGACGTAGCTCCGTATAGTGATTATGGATTTGGGAGCGCGATCGGAAATGAATTCGGAAGTCCGTAGGTCATTTTGGAGTCGTTTGGGTAAAGGTAGGAATTTGAAGGTTTTTTTAAAAGCTTGACCGGAAGTGAAAATTTTGATATCGGACTCGAAATGCGAATTTCATGGTCCGGATAGCTTCGTTAGGTGATTTCGGACTTAGAAGTGTGTCCGGAATATTTTTGTGATGACCGGTGTAGAATTACACTTGAATTGGCAAAGTTAGTATTTTGGCAAATTTCGGTTGATAGGTGAGATTTTGATCCGAGGGTCAAAATGGAATTCCGAAAGTTTCTGTAGCTTCGATGTATCATTTTGGACGTGTGTGCAAAATATGAAGTCAATCGGATGCGATTTGATAGGTTTCGGCATCGGAAATAGAAGTTGGAAACTTCAAAGTTCATAAAGTTTGAATCGGGGTGTAGTTCATGGTTTTAGAGTTGTTTGATGAGGTTTGACACCTCGAGCAAGTCCGTAATGTGTTTTGGGGTTGGTTGGTATGATTGATTGGGGTCCCGGGAGCCTCAGGTGTGTTTCGGGTTGTGATCACGCTCTTATTTGATGTTTCAACCTTTGCTTCTTTGAAAATAAAGGGTTACCATATTAGGTAAATGATCTCCAAATTCAGTTTTGTTTGAACCATTAGATCCGTATCGTAATTTCGGAGCCAGAGCAAAAAGAATCGTCGAATTTGGACATCGTATGAGGAAGTTATGCTCATTTCCGTGCCGAGAAAAGTACTGGTGTTTGTAAGAACCGCAGAAGCGGAATTTGACCGCGGATGCGGAACCGCAAAAGCGGAAATAGAACCGCAAAAGCGGTCCCGCCTATGCGAAATGTTTCCGCAAAAGCGGAAAATGGGCCTGGTCAGTGTTTAAACCGAGAAGTTTAGTATTTTGGGCATATCTTGAGTTCTAGAGCTCCGATTGAGTTGATTTTTGCGGTGTTATTCTCGGCTCATCAAGGAGATAAATATAAGAACTTCATTTTGATGTTTCTCCATGATTATTTCACTGTTAATGGAGGATTAATGGAGGGTTTGACCCCTAGGCCTAAATTTTAGAAAATCTTTGATTTGAATGGGCAAACGGAGTCCGATTTCGATAAATGTTAAATGCATGAACTCGTGTTGAGATAAGGAACCCGAATATATAACTTTCGTAATTTTTCGAGAAGCGTACCGAAAGTCGGGTTTTGGCAACTTGTGGGTTTTGGTGTATTTTGAATTGTTTTGGTTGGGTAATGTCCAATTGGCCTATTTTGATGTGATTCTATTGATTTTTATCAGATACTACACCTGTGAAGGCCGACATTCGCGACAAGAAAGTTGTCTCTTAGCGGTTTTGTACCGGAGTCGAGGTAAGTGGCTTGTCTAACCTCGTGTGGGGGAACCTTCGCCCCTAGGATATTATGTGATAGTTGAAAAGCCTTGTACGCGAGGTGACGGGCGTGTACATGCGCTGGTTGTTGTAACTCACTTTACTTGAATTGTCCGATTAGTGATATTCCTATTCTTAGTTGATTAAATTGTTACATTTACCCGGTATTCACTAGAAAAGCATGACTAGATAGGATTTATCTGTCTATTTGCCTAATTGTCTTATTTGAACTTCTTGAAAAATTGTTGATACTAGTTTTTGGTAAAGTTGTAGTTTAGCATATTATATTTTCCCCGTGCGTTTCTTTATTTGTTGTGTTGCTGGACTACGGGTTCGATTCCCGGAGATCCCAGGGCTATGGGTTCGATTCCCAAAGACCCGGAGTGGTATTCATTATGGACTGCGGGTTCGATTCCCGGAGATCCAAGGGCTGCGGGTTCGATTCCCGGAGACCCGGAGTTACTGATACATTATTAAGATATGGACTACGGGTTTGATTCCCGGAGATCCTGAGTTATTAAGATATAGACTGCGGGTTCGATTCCCTGAGATCCTGATTTATTGAGATATGGACTATGGGTTCGATTCCCGGAGATCCTAAGTTATTGAGATATGGATTGCGGGTTCGATTCCCGGAGATCCTGAGTTATTAAGATATGGACTGCGGGTTCGATTCCCGGAGATCCTGAGTTATTGATAAATTATTGAGATATAGACTGCGGGTTCGATTCCCGGAGATCCTGTGATCATTGAGACACATCTCGAGGTATTGAGACATGGGTTGCGGGTTCGATTCCTGGAGACCCAGGGGTACTGTTAATGGGACTGTGGGTTCAATTCCCACAGATCCTGGACTTGTTAATTGAGTTTGTTACTTGTTGTTAGCTTAATTGTAGACGGTTGCAGTAATCACTTTATTGTTGTTATTTCGGAATTATTATCATTTAAACTGCTTAATATTGTTAATATCATAATGTTATTGTTTCTCTCAGTAGGGCCCTGACCTTCCTCGTCACTACTCCATCGAGGTTAGGCTTGGCACTTACCGAGTACCGCCGTGGTGTACTCATGCTACTCTTCTGCACACTTTTGTTGTGCAGATCCAGGTACATCAGGACAGGCTCATATTAGGTGATTCAGCAGCACTTTGGGAGACCTCGAGGTATGATCCGCTACGTCCGCGGATTCGGAGGCCCTCCTTCTATTCTGATAGTATTAGTAGATGTTTTCCTTCATTTCGTTGTTAGATACTTTTTACACATAGAGCCACAGTTGTATTCTCTCTTTTAGTCTGTGTTTCTCGTGGGATTCCGGGTCTTGGTGGTGTTTTATATAGTGTATTTGACGGGTGTATGTGCCAAGCGGCACATATTACATTTCCTTTTTATATTATTTTTCCGCTATTTCTTATTTAATGTTCATAAACTTGTATATTCCGCAACGTGTTAGGCTTACCTAGTCGTGGGGACTGGGTGCCGTCATGACATGTTCACGATTGGTGAACTAGGGTCGTGACAAGTTGGTATGAGAGCTCTAGGTTCATAAGAGTCACGGGACACAGACCGGTTACTTAGATTCTCGCTGATCGATACGGAGACGTCTGTATTTATCTACGAGGGGCAATGTAACTATTTATGAAACTCTTCAAATCTTTGAATTCCTTATCGTGCGCCATTTATTCAGTTGGAGCCTGTGGCATACGTTCTTTTGCATCCACTCGTGTATTGAAATGCGCCGACGGTTCGTGACGCTGCAGAGGTATTACAAGGGAGTCAAGAATTTACTCAACCATTGTTACTGTGTGTCATCCATATCGATAATGCAAGAGAATCGAGAGATCTTCAATTGTGCACATGGGGGTGCACTAGGTTCTGAAATTCAGTTGATAAGTACGGTCTTGAGAAGGTTTACTTAACTGCCTAATCGTCACGGTAGTGTTAGAATCACAATGTGGATATAGATCTAAAGATAGTTGGTGGTAATAAGACTATATGGTTCATATGAGATATCTATTTAGCGAAGGATTCAGCCAGCAGAGATACTGGGGGAAATGAGTTTAACTATCTTAAGAAGGACATGTACCAAACGAATGTCTTGGACTCTGTCTTATGATGAAGATGTACAAATGATAAAGGCTATTGTCATGGATTAGCAAGACGTATCTTAAGGCTTCGTGCCAAGTGAAAGGATTTCGCTATCAACGATCAAATTATGGGTCATGTGTCATATCAGATTTGGCCTGCGATGTATTTAGGTGCTATTCAAAAAGTTCTTAAAAACTTGCGGATGGGCAAGAGTTGAGGCTCGTATGGTATGATGTTGGGACTTTTGATGTTCCTGTGTCCCTACTAAATTCTACCTTTCATTATCAACATGGAAGATTTCAGCGAAGGCTACATGGTGTTTCTTAGGTGTGAGAATCACAGTATGTCTTAAGCTGTCGCGGTAAAGAATGCTCGATGCATGGAGCGAGAAGATGGTTTGTTGTATTGGGATGAGGTCTAGAGCACATGTGGTTATATTCGTTGGATCAAGTGAATTGCAGTTGAATAAGAGTAAATGACTTGAGAGAATGGTTCTAATGTGTTTGAGAGTTGTGTAATAGTGGCCTTGAGCTAAGTGGGAGAGTCCCATCGCTTACGATGGGGTCGCATGGTTAATTACCTGCGTGAATTCTGGGTATTAGCATTAATGGGCTATTGCAGCTACAGAAAAGGACCATGAGTGGTAATTGAGTATATGAATTGTTGTATGGTTATCCTTATTGGAACATGTTCAAACTTGAGGGAAAATTCATGATTTATGCCTCGTATAGGTGCAGGCTTCGAGGGAAGTGATCCCGCTGAGTGCTTTATCGAGAGGGTATTCACATGTTATAAAATTCAGCAGAGTTGGTTTCATACTTGGACAAGTCAGAGCGGGATGGCTCTCAAAAGCGGTCCTAGTGAATTCAAGAGGTAAAGTGTGGTGCCTGATAATTCTGAGTCTATAAGTACAGTTGAGAGTCAAGCTTTTGAAGCAAATTATGAAGAAAGGCACAAAATGTTCTATGATTTTTTGACTTGTGGTGTGGCATTTGAGAGACATGAAATGGTCGTCACTTTTAGACAACATGGCCTCATGATTTAAGGTCACTCGGGGTGAGTGCGGTTGGAATAAGTTAGGTATTGAAGGGAGATATTAACATTTCTAAGGCAATCAAGGATAAACTGAACGGGTTGCCCCAGTCAAGCGGACCTGGGTGCCTTTCATTCCCACGAGTTAACCCTGTGTTGATTGTTTCTCATTAACCAAATATTTTACCAATAATGACTGATTTCATAATGCATAAACATAACCATGTGATTGATTCACTAACAAGTTCATAATTTATTTTTACAACGCCCCATACATATACATAGGCCACAATCCCACAGTTTACATGTCTATGGAGCCTCTAGGATACAAAAAGGGAAATACAATACTTGCCGGTAACAAGGCTCCGGCTATACCTTACAAAACCAAAATGAAATCTAAACCGAAGTGGCATGAACCACACAAGGCCCCGAGGAAGAAAGGGGCTCACCAAACGGGCAGTGGAAGGAGAAGGATACTACTGCCGACGAGCTGAAGTGCCTGCTACTGATCCACCTACAATCATGACACGAATGTAGCGCCCCCGGCAAAAGGGACGTCGGTACACTTGAATTGTACTGGTATGTATGGACAAACTTTGTCCCAAGTAAACTCAAGCCATTAAATTACATCAACAATTAATTAAGCCAGCCAGCCAACCATGTTTCCACATTTTCCTCATTTCAAATAATTCTCACACAAAGCACTTTCTACGATCAACCAATTTAACAATAACCAATCAATCACGTAAAGCACAAGTAGTCAAACAAAGGGGCAATCGGTGCCCCACAGGTTGCAAACTCTCCTGCTGTCTCCTTTCACAATTTCACATTATTGATTTTTGTATCAATTTTCAATAGCGATTTCGATCGCTTTCCATCCTTATTGCCCCCTGACCACCCTTATTACCTCGGCCACCCTTATCACCCCAACCCACACCTTATTTCCCCACGTTGCGGCGCGCAACACAACCCCGCCTTACAGTTGAAAACACAACAATTTCAAACAGCAGATAAGGTACTACACACAATTTTAACAAGTTCAAATAAGCAACTTACACATTGGTTCATGTTCTCAATTTCTTCTCAAGCCAATATCAAAACCAAGTTACAAGTATTCCAAAATCGAAAATGCCCACATAATCATGTTCAACAATTTACCACAATTAAGGTGTTTCAAATTCCTTCCACAATAAGCCAAATATGCCATCACAATGGTTGTTCCCAATTCTTTACCAATCTCGATTACCTTTTTATCTTTCAATTCATATTTCATACCACACCACACGTAGTTCAACATCAATCAAATACTCAACAAGGAAATCAAAGAATTACGTAAAATTTCTCAATTTGACACATGCCAAAACAATTCGCACACATTTGGGCGATTTTACAAGAATCAAAATTAGCCATACATACCTGGTGATGAGTTTTCTTCCGTTAACTTCCTACTTTATGCTTACCCACGCTATCTTACTCTTTCCAACCTTGTTCTTGAAGACTCTTACTTCTACTCACTTCTTTTTACTAAAAATCAAGTTCAATAATCATGCATGAGTGTAAAAATTCTATTTTTAAAAGCTATTATATGCAAACCTCTCTTTACCCAATTAAAAACTGAAAATCAAAGAAAATAGTTAGGGTTTTTACCTTGAAAAGATTGGGGATGTTGAATCCTTGCCCTAAGATCCCTTGGAATTAAGATGGTTGGAACAATCTTTGAAGATGAAAGATTTCTCTCTCTAAAAACCCTCTCTTCTCTCTCTAATTTTTGGTAAGATGATATGATAAAATGAAGAAGAAGTGTGTTATATTAAAGAAGAGATCGGGTCAAAATGTTACAAAAATCTGGGCCGGGGTCAATTATGCGGTGCACTATGCGACCGCAGAATCAACATGCGGTCCGCATAGTGACCGCAAAATTGCCCCAAACTTTACACAGGTTCTGTTAAGGAATGCGGCCAGAATGCGGTCCGCATGCTTGATCTTCGGTCGCAAAGTGCACCGCAGATTTGACATGCGATCGCATATCGACCGCACTTTTGACACGATTTTTGGGAAACTCTGTGGAACGTTTTGCGGCAAGAATGCGGTCCACATGTCAGGTTTGCGATCGCATTCTTGACCGCATATTGGACACTTTTTCGGAAAAATTAATTCTCTACATTTTTGAAACTTAAATCACTACCAAGGGTCCGAACCGCGGCGAGCAAGCTCGCCGCGAAGAATTCTACGCATTCCTAACACATTATTCGGACCATGACACCACAGTTACTAGGTTTTATGCACAAATATTTTACGGGGCCTTACAGGTGTTAACATTTCTAAGGCAATCAAGGATAAACTGGAAGGAAGTAGATTGATTAGACATAGTTGAGTTAGCATATTGGTGCCAATGATTGGTTCATGCAGCGTGATCGAGTTATGCATGTGATTTGTGGCGGTGCATTTGAGGCTTGTCGGCCGCAGTGATTGATGTTATTCTGAAGTATTCTTCTGTTATGGTCTGTTATGAGCAGGCGGACCTCGGAAAGGGTTATGGTGGCTTGGACCACTACTTAGAGATTGGCATATTCGATGGTTATGAGAATTCGCATGTATGTTGCTATAGTTCTCCTGAAATGAGTTAAATGGGAAGTCCTATGTGATGAAGTATTAAGCTATCGTCAGTTCTAGAGTTGTGATGGAAATCGTGTCTATCGTATATCGCACGTGAGGTGCAGTAAGTGGTATGGAATTTGAAGTAAGGACCAAGGTCGTAGTTTGGTCAATTAATGTGATATAAAGAGCTTGATGAGCAGGAAAGGAGTTTCAGTGTTTTGAGTAAGATAGGTATTAACGTCAGTATCACTTGAGATCAGTGTTCTGTGGGAAGGGCTTTGCATCCCGGTTAGGGACTCCTGATCGCTTTTTAGTGTTAGTGCAGCCGGTGGGTTGAATGTGCAGGCCCGTTTAATCATTCGGAAGATGGTGGGAGCTTGTCCCACAAGAAGATTGTATAGGTGTGGCATGTAGTCACTTGATTGGTTAGAAATTTAAACCAAGTATGAGGATTTTGGTGATATCATCCATTTGAGAATTTATGCCCGGAGGGCACTCTGCTTATTGGGTTATAGATCTGTGAAACATTATTGACTTAGCTTGGCACGACCAGGATAGACTTAAGGTCGGTGGATAGATTTAAATGTGGAAGTGAGCCTTGCGTCAGGCCGGTTGTGTTTCTTCCAGCAATGCGCCCTTTATGGAGGGATAGTCGCGGTCTTATTTTGCGGTTAGTTAATTCATGAAAAGATATATTGCGTCATATGAGTTGTGATACGGCTTGGTAAATTCCTTATGTGTTGAGGTTCCGCTCAGTGGTGATGTTATATGAGCATGATGGCTCTTGAGACTCAGATCATATATCGCACCTCAGTTGTGCTTGAGTTTGTAGCTTATAGTGCTATATGTTTCATTGAGTCTGATATCATGCACCTTAGTATGCTTATGATCGAATATTTTGATGTGATGAGCTATTCAGCTCGACGTATGACTCCTTGTGTGAGTTTTATATTATTGGGATCGGGTGGCACGCCGTCATGGTTATATTGTTTGGATCGGGTGACACGCCGCCATGGTTATATTGTTTGGATCGGGTGGCACGCTGCCATGGGTATATTGTTGGGATCGGGTTGCACGCCGCAATAGTGTAATGTTTATTTTAGTGTTCATATTTGCTTTTATGTGTTCTGTTTCCTATTTTCCTTAGGAAGTCCATGTTAGTGTGAGAGTTGAATAGTTCTCTCTAGTGTTCGCCTTCCTTTTGTATCACGTACGAATTAGTAGCCTATCAGCACATTGTGTCATCTTGCAGGACTTTTGATTATGTCTGAGGTGGCTTATCGCCTGAGCAGTTCGTACTGGTGAGATGAGGTTATGGGATTTGGGGTCAGTGCAAACAGATTATATGAAGTATATTATAGAGGAAAAGAACATTCTCTGGTTTAGGAGAAGGTAATGGATCTTGTCGGGAGTATAGACCTAATGAATTGTTGATTCAGTAGTTGGTTATGGATATCGGCACATCTCTTCCGTCGTGTCAGTATTGTAAAAGTTAGAGCGAGCCCTATGTAGATCGTGAGGTGCAATGGGAGCATCTGATTCGTTGAATTTTTGGCTAATTTCATCATAAAATATTATCGTGGTCCTGTGGATTTTGTGTTGCAAGGTAAGAATCCAGCAAGGTTATGAATTCATGTTTGAGGACGGCGTTTGAGGAATATCGAGTGATCTCTTGATGAAAACAGGCCTGACATAGAATTTCGGATGTTGGAATTAGGCTCTAAGACTTATTTGTTTGAATAAAAGGGAATATCTTCAAACTATATTAGGCTAATGTGCTCAGCTGAGTTCTGGAAGCACAGGAAGGTGCATAAGATGGTAAAAAAAATGATTTCAGACTACTCCAGCACAGTTCTCAGCACGTTCGAAGACGAACGTATGTTTAAGTGGGAGAGAATGTAACGACCAGACTAGTCGTCTTGAGTACTAGCGCTCCGTGGAGGCCATGAACAGCTTCATTTCGGGTATTATGACTTGTTTGCACGGTCGAAATCTTAATTCAGGGAGATGGAGTTATATTTAAATGAAAATTTCCATTTCAGAAGCTTTAAGTTGAAAGAATGAACTTGGATTGGATTTTGAGTAAACGACCTCGGAATCAGGATCTGAAGGGTCCAGCAAGTTTGTATAATGATATTAGACTTGGGCGTATGCCCGGTTCAGGTTTTGGATAAACCATGAGCATTTTGGCACCTATTGTGGAAGATAGCATTTTGGAAGAAATTTTATAAGTTTGACTTGAAGTGCATTTCAGCGTTATCGATGTCCGTTTGGAATTTTGAGACTGGACGTAGCTCCGTATAGTGATTATGGATTTGGGAGCGCGATCGGAAATGAATTCGGAAGTCCGTAGGTCATTTTGGAGTTGTTTGGGTAAAGGTAGGAATTTGAAGGTTGTTTTTTAGAAGCTTGACCGGAAGTGGAAATTTTGATATCGGGCTCGAAATGCGAATTTCATGGTCCGGATAGCTTCGTTAGGTGATTTCGGACTTAGGAGTGTGTCCGGAATATTTTTGTGATGACCGGTGTAGAATTACACTTGAATTGGCAAAGTTAGTATTTTGGCGAATTTCGGTTGATAGGTGAGATTTTGATCCGAGGGTCAGAATGGAATTCCGAAAGTTTCTGTAGCTTCGATGTATCATTTTGGACGTGTGTGCAAAATATGAAGTCAATCGGATGCGATTTGATAGGTTTCGGCATCGGAAATAGAAGTTGGAAACTTCAAAGTTCATAAAGTTTGAATCGGGGTGTAATTCATGGTTTTAGAGTTGTTTGATGAGGTTTGACACCTCGAGCAAGTCCGTAATGTGTTTTGGGGTTGGTTGGTATGATTGATTAGGGTCCCGGGAGCCTCGGGTGTGTTTCGGGTTGTGATCACACTCTTATTTGATGTTTCAACCTTTGCTTCTTTGAACATAAAGGGTTACCATATTAGGTAAATGATCTCCAAATTCAGTTTTGTTTGAACCATTAGATCCGTATCGTAATTTCGGAGCCATAGCAAAAAGAATCGTCGAATTTGGACATCGTATGAGGAAGTTATGCTCATTTCCGTGCCGAGAAAAGTGCTTGTGTCTGTCAGAACCGCAAAAGCGGAATTTGACCGCGGATGCGGAACCGCAAAAGCGGAAAAAGAACCGCAAAAGCGGTCCCGCCTATGCGAAAAGTTTCCGCAAAAGCGGAAAATGGGCCTGGTCAGTGTTTAAACCGAGAAGTTTAGTATTTTGGGCATATCTTGAGTTCTAGAGCTCCGATTGAGGTTATTTTTGCGGTGTTATTCTCATCTCATCAAGGAGGTAAATATAAGAACTTTATTTTGATGTTTCTCCATGATTATTTCACTGTTAATGGAGGATTAATGGAGGGTTTGACCCCTAAGCCTAAATTCTAGGAAATCTTTGATTTGAATGGGCAAACGGAGTCCGATTTTGATAAATGTTATATGCACGGACTCGTGTTGAGATAAGGAACCCGAATATATAACTTTCGTAATTTTTCGAGAAGCGTACCGAAAGTCGAGTTTTGGCAACTTGTGGGTTTTGGTGTATTTTGAATTGTGTTGGTTGGGTAATGTCCAATTGGCCTATTTTGATGTGATTCTATTGATTTTTATCAAATACTACACCTGTGGAGGCCGACATTCGCGACAAGAGAGTTGTCTCTTAGCGGTTTTGTACCGGAGTCGAGGTAAGTGGCTTGTCTAACCTCGTGTGGGGGAACCTTCACCCCTAGGATATTATGTGATAGTTGAAAAGCCTTGCACGCGAGGTGACGGGCGTGTACATGCGCTGGTTGTTGTAACTCACTTTACTTGAATTGTCCGATTAGTGATATTCCTGTTCTTAGTTGATTAAATTGTTACATTTACCTGGTATTCACTAGAAAAGCATGACTAGATAGGATTTATCTGTCTATTTGCCAAATTGTCTTATTTGAACTTCTTGAAAAATTGTTGATACTAATTTTTGGTAATGTTGTAGTTTAGCATATTATATTCTCCCCGTGCGTTTCTTTATTTTTTGTGTTGGTGGACTGCGGGTTCGATTCCCGGAGATCCCAGGGCTGTGGGTTCGATTCCCAAAGACCCGGAGTGGTATTCTTTGTGGACTGCGGGTTCGATTCCCGGAGATCCAAGGGCTGCGGGTTCGATTCCCGGAGACCCGGAGTTATTGATACATTATTGAGATATGGACTACGGGTTCGATTCACGGAGATCCTGAGTTATTGAGATATGGACTACGGGTTCGATTCCCGGAGATCCTGAGTTATTGAGATATGGACTGTGGGTTCGATTCCTGAAGATCCTGAGTTATTAAGATATGGACTGCGGGTTCGATTCCCGGAGATCCTGAGTTATTGAGATATGGACTGCGAGTTCAATTCCCGGAGATCCTGAGTTATTGATAAATTATTGAGATATAGACTACGGGTTTGATTCCCGGAGATCCTGTGATCATTGAGACACATCTCGAGGTATTGAGACATGGGTTGCGGGTTCGATTCCTGGAGACCCAGGGGTACTGTTAATGGGACTGTGGGTTCAATTCCCACAGGTCCTGGACTTGTTAATTGAGTTTGTTACTTGTTGTTAGCTTAATTGTAGACGGTTGCAGTAATCACTTTATTGTTGTTATTTCGGAATTATTATCATTTAAACTGCTTATTATTGTTAATATCATTTTTGTAATTGTTTCCTCTCAGTAGGGCCCTGACCTTCCTCGTTACTACTCCATCGAGGTTAGGCTTGGCACTTACTGAGTACCGCCGTGGTGTACTCATACTACTCTTCTGCACACTTTTGTTGTGCGGATCCAGGTACATCAGGACAGGCTCATACTAGGTGATTCAGCAGCACTTTGGGAGACCTCGAGGTATGATCTGCTACGTCCGCGGATCCGGAGGGCCTCCTTCTATTCTGATAGTATTAGTAGATTTTTTCCTTTAGTTCGTTGTTAGATACTTTTTACACATAGAGCCACAGTTGTATACTCTCTTTTAATCTGTGTTGCCCGTGGGATTCCGGGTCTTGGTGGTGTTTTATACAGTGTATTTGACGGGTGTATGTGCTAAGCGGCACAGATTACATTTCCTTCTTATATTATTTTTCTGCTATTTCTTATTTAATGTTCATAAACTTGTATATTCCGCAACGTGTTAGGATTACCTAGTCGTGGGGACTGGGTGCCGTCATGACATGTACACGATTGGTGAACTAGGGTCGTGACACTTTCTCGACAAGTGCTGTCATATGCTTTGCACAGCATGGATTCTTAAGTCGAGTGGAGTATCATTTACTACTTTCTCGTTTAAGGGAGCAGCCTTCACATGGAGGGAGGCTTATGAGCGCCGTAGGACGGCAAGTGTAGCACCATTGACATGGCAGTAGTTTTCCACTATTTTTCTGGAGAAGTGGATACCACGATCTCAGAGGGAGAAGTTACGCATGTAGTTTGAGTGGCTCCATCAGGGGGATATGTCAGTGACAGATTATGAGGTGAGGATTTTATAGTTAGCTAGATATGCACCATGGATGGTTCCTACTTATCAGGAGAGATTTAGGCGCTTTGTGGATGGACTTATTTATCCTATTCGCATCTTGATGACCCGAGAGAGGGTCTTGAGTCATTCATTCGAGGATGCAGTTGATACAGCTTACAACATTGAGATAGACCGTCGCCGAGAGCGAGAAGAGAGGGAGGCCAAGAGGCCTCAGGGATCAGGTAGTTTCGGCGGTGCTCAGTCTAGAACTTACCAAGCCGTCTCACACTATATGCGGTTGAAACTGTCACGCCCCAAATCGGGAACATGACCGGCGCCTGACCGGTTTCCCCAGTCAAGCGGACCCGGGTGCCTTTCATTCCCACGCGTTACCCCTGTGTTGATTGTTTCTCATTAACAAATATCTTACTAACCATGAATGATTTCACATTAAACAAATAAAACCATACGAGTGATTCATTAACAAGTTTGCAGTTTTTACAACGCCCGACATAACATAATATATACATAAGACTGGAGTCCCACAGTTTACATGTCTACGGAGCCTCTAGGATACAAAAAGGGGAATACAATACTTGCCGGTAACAAGGCTCCGGCTATACCTTACAAAATCAAAATGAAATCTAAACAAAAGTGGCATGAACCACATAGGGCCCCAAGGAAGAAAAGGGGCTCACCAAAACGGGCAGTGGAAGGAGAAGGATACTACTACCGATGAGCTGAAGTGCCTGCTACTGATCCACCTACAATCATAACACGAATGTAGCGTCCACGGAAAAAGGGACGTCAGTACACTTGAATTGTACTGGCATGTATGGACAAACTTTGTCCCAAGTAAACTCAAGCCATTGAATTACATCAACAATTAATTAAGCCAGCCAACCATGTTTCCACATTTTCCTCATTTCAAATAATTCTCAACACAAAGCACTTTCTACGATCAACCAATTTAAAAATAATCAATCAATCACGTAAAGCACAAGTAGTCAAACAAAGGGGCAATCAGTGCCCCACATGTTGCAAACTCTCCTGCTGTCTCCTTTCACAATTTCACATTATTGATTTTTGTATCAATTTTCAATAGCGATTTCGATCGCTTTCCATCCTTATTGCCCCCGACCACCCTTATTACCTCGGCCACCCTTATCACCCCAACCCACACCTTATTTCCTCACGTTGCGGCGCGTAACACGACCCCGCCTTATAGTTTAAAACACAACAATTTCAAACAGCAGATAAGGTACTACACACAATTTCAACAAGTTCAAATAAGCAACTTGCACATTGTTTCATGTTCTCAATTATTTTCCAAATCAATATCACAACCATGTTACAATATTTCCACAATTCAAGTGTTTCATCTCTTTCCACAATAAACAAATTCTCAAGCGTTTCGTTTGTTTTACACAAGGTGCCATATAGGCCATCATAATCATTATTCATAATTCTTTACCCATTTCGACTCTCATTTAATTTTCGGTTCATATTCTATACCACATCACTCATATTTCAACAACAACTTTGAGAATTTCACACAATTTGTCAAATTAACACTAACCAAACAAATTTCACACATATAGGCGATTTCACAAGAATCAAAATTAGCCATACATACCTGGTGATGAATTTTCTTCCTACTTTATGCTTACCCAAGATATCCTACACTTGCCAACCTTGTTCTTGAAGACTCTTACTTCTACTCACTTCTTTTTACTAGAAATCAAGTTCAATAATCATGCATGAGTGTAAAAATTCTATTTTCAAAAGCTATTATATGCAAACCTCTCTTTACCCAATTTAAAACTGAAAATCAAAGAAAATAGTTAGGATTTTTACCTTGAAAAGATTGGGGAAGTTGAATCCTTGCCCTAGAATCCTTTGAACTAAGATGGTTGGAACAATCTTTGAAGATGAAAGATTTCTCTCTCTAAAAACCCTCTCTTCTCTCTCTAATTTTGGTAAGATGATATGATAAAATGAAGAAGAAAGGTGTTATATTAAAGAAGAGATCGGGTCAAAATGTTACAAAAATCTGGACCGGGTCAATTATGCGGTGCACTTTGCGACCGCAGAATCAACATGCGGTCCGCATAGTGACCGCAGAATGGCCTCAAAATTACACAAGTTCTGTTACAGAATGCGACCAATATGCGGTCCGCATTCTTGATATGCGATCGCAAAGTGCATCGCAGATTCACTATACGATCGCATATCGACCGCATTTTCAACACGATTTTGGGGGACTTTCTGGAACGTTTTGCGGCAAGAATGTGGTCCGCATAACAGGTTTGCGGTCGCATTCTTGACCGCATATTTGACACTTTTCGGAAAAATTAATTCTCTACATTTTTGAAACTTAAATCACTACCAAGGGTCCGAACCGCGGCGAGCTACGCATTCCTAACACATTATTCGGACCATGACACTATAGCTACTAGGTTTTATGCACAAAAATTTTACGGGGTCTTACATCCTCCCCCCTTAAGATCATTCGTCCTCGAATGAGGATTTGAAAATAAGTTGGCTTTGAAAGACATGCTATGCAAACTATCAAAATTTTGACTAACTCTTATATTTTAGAAAAATTTCGCCAGAGTTTCCTTTGTATTATGGACATATCCACCTGTCAGAGGGCCCCGAAACACATTACCAAACAACAATACACAAATACAACATTTCCCACAACTGGTATACACTTTCTTACCTCAACGTATGCACATATTCTATCACATTGTTACAATTGCACATAAACTAGCCACTTCAATGAATTCTTACCTTATTTAACCATTTTAACACACCATGTACACTTAACAAACCATTACCAATCTACACTTACTATTAGTTGTTTATTTAACACGTAAATCTTTATAAGGCTTTCATTTATCAAGAACGGTTCAAGTGACCCAAGGTAACAACACATTTAACTCATTACAAAATGAAGGGGACTTTACTAATACTAAGAGGGAAACAACTTGGACAAGATGACAGATACTAGGAGTAGAAGGGTCACCTAATTTCTTCTAGGCTTGATCGAACAAATGGGGGTACTTTTCCTTCATCTCTTTTTCTGCTTCCCATGTGGCCTCCTCAACTTGTTGACTTCGCCACAATACTTTAACAGAGGCAACTTCCTTATTTCTCAACTTACGGACTTGCCTATCAAGAATGTCAACTGGAACTTCTTCATATGACAAATCTTCATTAACCTCTATAGCCTCGACCTGGCATGATGGTGGATGGATCTCCAATCACTTTCTTCAACATGGACACATGGAATACCGGATGCACTGATGACATCTCGGGAGGCAACTCTAGCCTATAAGCAACTTGACCAATCCTTTGAACGATCCGATATGGCCCGACATACCTAGGACTCAATTTCCCTTTCTTTCCAAATCGCATGACTCCCTTCATAGGAGATACCCTCAAGAACACCCAATCATCGACTTGAAACTCCAAATCCCTTCGGCGAATGTCTGCATAGGATTTTTGACGACTCTGTGCTGTTTTCATTCTCTCCTGGATAACCTTGACCTTTTCCATAGCTTCGTACACCATATCTGGCCCTAGCAATTCCGCTTCGCCTACCTCAAACCACCCGATTGGCGACCTACATCTTCTCACATACAATGCCTCAAATGGGGCCATCTGAATGCTAGCATGATAGCTATTATTGTAAGCAAATTCTATCAGTGGCAAGTGTTCATCCCAATTACCTTTAAAATCTAAGACACAAGCCCGTAACATATCTTCAAGCGTCCGAATGGTCCGCTCGGCCTTGCCGTCGGTCTGCGGATGGAAAGCTGTGCTGAGATTCACCTGAGTTCCCAAACCTTGCTGAAACTTCTTCCAAAAGTTAGCTGTGAACCGAGCCCCGCGATCCGAGATAATAGAAAGTGGAGTGCCATGAAGTCTTACTATCTCCTTGATGTACAATCTTGCATATTGCTCCGCAGTATCAGTGGACTTGACAGGCAGGAAGTGAGCTGATTTGGTGAGTCGATCCACTATCACCCATATTGAGTCAAACTTACGCCGAGTGCGAGGTAACCCTACCACGAAATCCATATTGATCATCTCCCATTTCCACCTTGGTATTTCTATAAGCTGAGTTAATCCACCGGGTCGTTGATGCTCGGCCTTCACTTGTTGACAGTTCGGACATTTAGCTACAAAGCTTGCTACATCCCTTTTCATACCGTTCCACCAATAAATCTCCTTAAGGTCATGATACATTTTCGTGGAACCTCGGTGTACCGAATACCTGGAAATATGAGCCTCTGCCATTACCCTTTCCCGAAGCTCGTCCACATCCGGAACACATAGCCTATCTTGACACCGCAATACACCATCTTCGCTGCTGAGTACAAATGATGAGGTCTTGTTATCCATGACTGCTTCCTTTACCCGAACCAATGCTGGATCCATGAATTGTTTTTCCTTGATTTCCGCAACCAATGATGATTCTTCTCCATTATGCACCAAAACATTCCCCTCGTCTGACGCCGAGATACGAACCCCCAAACTGGCTAATTGGTAAACCTCCCGAGCCAGGGGTCTCCGATCCACACCCAAATGAGCCAAACTACCCATGGATTTTCGACTAAGAGCGTCGGCTACCACATTTGCCTTTCCTGGATGGTACAATATGTTCATATCATAGTCCTTGAGCAATTCTAACCACCGCCGCTGTCTTAGATTTAGCTCCTTCTGCTTGAACAAATACTGGAGGCTCTTGTGGTCTGAAAACACATCTACATGAACTCCATAAAGATAGTGCCGCCATATTTTCAAAGCAAACACAACAGCTGCAAGCTCCAAATCATGCGTCGGATAATTCTTCTCGTGATTCTTGAGTTGCCTGGAAGCGTAAGATATGACTTTACCGTGCTGCATCAATACACATCCCAAACCAACCCTGGAGGCATCACAATAAACCACAAATCCCTCTGTGCCTTCTGGCAAGGCCAATACTGGTGCCGAGGTCAATCTTGACTTCAGTTCCTGGAAACTTTTCTCACATGCTTCGGACCACTGGAACTTAACTTCCTTCTGCGTCAGTTTTGTCAATGGGGAAGCGAGGGTTGAGAACCCCTCTACAAACCTCCGATAGTACCCTGCTAAACCCAAGAAGCTACGAATCTCTGTCGGGGTCGTGGGTCTAGGCCAATCTTTCACTGCCGCAATCTTCTGAGGATCCACCTGAATTCCCTCACTGGAAATAACATGCCCTAGAAAGGCTACGGACTTCAACCAAAACTCACATTTTGAGAACTTGGAATACAATTGATGCTGAAGAAGGGTCTGCAACGCTGCTCTGAGGTGAACGGCATGATCTTCTCTGCTCCGAGAGTAGATGAGGATGTCGTCAATGAATACAATCACAAAGGAATCTAGGAATGGCTTGAAAACACGATTCATAAGGTCCATGAAAGTTGCTGGGGCATTGGTTAGCCCAAAAGACATGACCAAAAACTCGAAGTGACCATAACGAGTTCTGAAGGCGGTCTTAGGAATATCCTGCTCCCTGATTTTCAACTGGTGGTACCCAGACCGTAAATCAATCTTTGAGAAGAACTTCGCTCCCTGCAATTGGTCAAACGGATCATCCACTCGAGGCAAAGGATATTTATTCTTGATGGTGACTTTGTTGAGCTGCCGATAATCAATACACATTCGAAGTGACCCATCCTTCTTTCTGACAAAGAGAACCGGAGCACCCCACGGCGACACACTCGGTCGTATGAACCCTTTCTCTAATAAATCCCTCGACTGCTCCTTTAACTCCCTTAACTCTGCTGGCGCCATTCTGTATGGTGGAATGGATATTGGCTGAGTATCTGGCATTACATCGATCCCGAAATCAATCTCCCTATCCGGCGGGATGCCTGGAAGCTCATCCGGAAACACTTCAGGAAATTCATTCACAATTGGCACGGACTCGAGGGTAGGCACATCTGAGGTGGTGTCCGTTACCCGAACCGGGTGATAGATACACCCTTTCTTAATCATCTTCGAAGCCTTAAGGTAGGAAATAAACCTACCCCTTGGCACTACACCATTTCCTCTCCATTCAATAACTGGCTCGTTAAGGAACTCGAGCCTCATAACTCTCGTTCGACAGTCAAGTTTGGCAAAGCATGAATAGAGCCAATCCATCCCCATAATTACATCAAAATCTACCATCCCAAGCTCAATAAGATCGGTTGTGGTATCACGACCACCCACCGTAACAACACAATTCCTATAGACTCGTGAGGCCGTAATAGAATCACCAATTGGAGTCGACACAGAGAACGGCTCATGAAGCTGTTCGGGTTCTATCCCAAAACTTGAAGCAATGAATGGAGTAACATAAGACAAGGAGGACCCCGGATCAATAAGGGCATAGCAATCAATAGTCTGAACAGACATGATACCTGTAACAACATCTGGAGAAGCCTCGGCATTTTGGCGGCCACTCAATGCATAGAATCGGCTAGGTCCACCCCTACCCCGAGCTCCACCCCTAGCTGCACCACGCCCTGCTGCTGCTGGAGTACGCGCTGATGATGTAGCAGCTGAAGAACCGGATGACTGAGCAGATCCCCTACCTATACCCTGACGGGGTGCACGATAGTCCCGCTGAATGTGACCTCTCACCCCGCACCCGAAGCACACTGGAAGGTCAAGGTAGCAAGTCTCTGTATGAAATCTCCCACACTTGGGGCATGTAGGTCTCCCCTGCTGCTGGGATCTCACCCAGGACGACCAGACTGACGAGACCTCCTGCTGTCTGAACCAGGTCTCGAGTAACTACCCTGCTGATGACTGTGCACGGATGGCGGTGCACTCGCGGAGGACTGAGCATATGACTGGGATGGCCCTGATGACCCTTTCCCTGGAAGTGATCTCCCTGAATGACCCATTGACCGGGCCCTGCTCCTACTTTCTCTTTCTGCACGAATCTTCAATTTCCTGGCCTCTGTGGCCTGAGCAAACCCCACGATCCTCCCATAGTTCATATCTGAGTGCAAAGCTGCTGTGGCGGCCTCATTCACTACCAAAGGGCTAAGGCCCTGAACAAACCGTCGAACTCGGGCATCCATGGTCGACACTAAATGAGGAGCGTACTTGGACAACCTTACGAACTCCATGTGATACTCCCAAACACTCATACCGCCCTGTTTGAGAACCTCGAACTCAGTGGCACGGGCTGCCATTGCCTCAGCAGGTAAGAAGTGGTCTATGAATGCATCTACGAACTCATTCCATCTGGCCGGAGGGCTCCCTTCCTCACGGGAATCCTCCCACATTTCGAACCATGAACGTGCCGCTCCGTTCAGCCTGTAAGAGGCCAACTCTACCCCCTCTATATCTGTAGCCTTCATCACTCTGAGGGTCTTGTATATCTCATCAAGGAATTCCTATGGGTCAACCTCTGGATCGGTACCTGAAAATTCTGGAGGGGCCAATCGCAAGAACTGGTGGACCCTGGAGCCAAAGGAATCTCCCTGTCCGCTGGAGGATGCAGGGGCATCATGGGATCTCTGGGCCTGGGCGGCTACTAACTGAGTTAACATATGAATGGCTCCCCTAAGATCTTCATTAGAGATACCGAAACCCGAAGCGGGAACTGTATCTGAGTCAGGAACACTGGGAGGAGGAATGGTGGCATCCTCTGCCGCAGCTGGAATAGGGACACTTGGGTTTTGAACAGATGGGCCAGGCAAATTCGGGACTGGTGGGTCATTCTCTCCCACGGCATCGGGTACATGATTAACAGCAGCACTTGGGCCGGCATTGGCCCTAAGGCCGAGTCTAGCCTTCTTCTTAGGTGCCATATTCTGAAAATTTGGGAACAAGGCGCGAATTAGACACATATATTTCCACATTGCACTTTACCGCACGATATAGATTAACAAAGAAGTAGGTAAATTCCTAAATGCCCGTGTAGCCCCCAACTTATCCGATGTGGTCGACAACACACCGATAAGAAGGGCACTACTAGACACGGCTCCGAGACATCCTAGGACACTTTAAAACCTTAGGCTCTGATACCAAGTTTGTCACGCCCCAAATCGTGGAACATGACCGGCGCCTAACCGGGTTTCCCCAGTCAAGCGGACCTGGGTGCCTTTCATTCCCACGCGTTACCCCTGTGTTGATTGTTTCTCATTAACAAATATCTTACTAACTATGAATGATTTCACATTAAACAAATAAAACCATACGAGTGATTCATTAACAAGTTTGCAGTTTTTACAACGCCCGACATAACATAATATATACATAAGACTGGAGTCCCACAGTTTACATGTCTACAGAGCCTCTAGGATACAAAAAGGGAATACAATACTTGCCGGTAACAAGGCTCCGGCTATACCTTACAAAACCAAAATGAAATCTAAACAAAAGTGGCATGAACCACACAGGGCCCCAAGGAAGAAAGGGGCTCACCAAAACGGGCAGTGGAAGGAGAAGGATACTACTGCCGATGAGCTGAAGTGCATGCTACTGATCCACCTACAATCATAACACGAATGTAGCGTCCCCGGAAAAAGGGACGTCAGTACACTTGAATTGTATTGGCATGTATGGACAAACTTTGTCCCAAGTAAACTCAAGCCATTGAATTACATCAACAATTAAGTAAGCCAGCCAACCATGTTTCCACATTTTCCTCATTTCAAATAATTCTCAACACAAAGCACTTTCTACGATCAACCAATTTAACAATAATCAATCAATCACGTAAAGCACAAGTAGTCAAACAAAGGGGCAATCAGTGCCCCACAGGTTGCAAACTCTCCTGCTGTCTCCTTTCACAATTTCACATTATTGATTTTTGTATCAATTTTCAATAGCGATTTCGATCGCTTTCCATCCTTATTGCCCCCGACCACCCTTATTACCTCGGCCACCCTTATCACCCCAACCCACACCTTATTTCCTCACGTTGCGGCGCGCAACACGACCCCGTCTTACAGTTTAAAACACAACAATTTCAAACAGCAGATAAGGTACTACACACAATTTCAACAAGTTCAAATAAGCAACTTGCACATTGTTTCATGTTCTCAATTATTTTCCAAATCAATATCACAACCATGTTACAATATTTCCACAATTCAAGTGTTTCATCTCTTTCCACAATAAACAAATTCTCAAGCGTTTCGTTTGTTTTACACAAGGTGCCATATAGGCCATCATAATCATTATTCACAATTCTTTACCCATTTCGACTCTTATTTAATTTTCGGTTCATATTCTATACCACATCACTCATATTTCAACAACAACTTTGAGAATGTCACACAATTTGTCAAATTAACACTAACCAAACAAATTTCACACATATAGGCGATTTCACAAGAATCAAAATTAGCCATACATACCTGGTGATGAATTTTCTTCCTACTTTATGCTTACCCAAGATATCCTACACTTGCCAACCTTGTTCTTGAAGACTCTTACTTCTACTCACTTCTTTTTACTAGAAATCAAGTTCAATAATCATGCATGAGTGTAAAAATTCTATTTTCAAAAGCTATTATATGCAAACCTCTCTTTACCCAATTTAAAACTGAAAATCAAAGAAAATAGTTAGGGTTTTTACCTTGAAAAGATTGGGGAAGTTGAATCCTTGCCCTAGAATCCTTTGAACTAAGATGGTTGGAACAATCTTTGACGATGAAAGATTTCTCTCTCTAAAAACCCTCTCTTCTCTCTCTAATTTTGGTAAGATGATATGATAAAATGAAGAAGAAAGGTGTTATATTAAAGAAGAGATCGGGTCAAAATGTTACAAAAATATGGACCGGGTCAATTATGCGGTGCACTTTGCGACCGCAGAATCAACATGCGGTCCGCAGAGTGACCGTAGAATGGCCTCAAAATTACACAAGTTCTGTTATAGAATGCGACCAATATGCGGTCCGCATTCTTGATATGCGATCGCAAAGTGCATCGCAGATTCACTATGCGATCGCATATCGACCGCATTTCCAACACGATTTTGGGGGACTTTCTGGAACGTTTTGCGGCAAGAATGCGGTCCGCATAACAGCTTTGCGGTCGCATTCTTGACCGCATATTTGACACTTTTCGGAAAAATTAATTCTCTACATTTTTGAAACTTAAATCACTACCAAGGGTCCGAACCGCGGCGAGCTACGCATTCCTAACACATTAATCGGACCATGACACTATAGCTACTAGGTTTTATGCACAAAAATTTTACGGGGTCTTACATCTTCACAGCCAGCCGGCTTAGAGTATCGTGGGTCATCTTTTGGCCGAGGTCATCAGGGCACCCATCAGGGTCAGTAATCTCTCAGTACCCTTCCAATGCAGAGTTCATATTAGGATCCATCTGTTCAGGGTTCATCCCAATCGAGTTCTTCAGCTAGCCACTCCAGTGCGAAGGGTTCCCTTCAATCCCAGCCCCCAGCACCTGGGAGTTGCTTTAAGTGTAGGGAGTTTGGTCATATTTGGAGAGAGTGTCCCCGCCTTGTATCCAGGCCATCTTAGCAGAGGGTACAACCCTGATCATCTGGTCCATCTACTTCAGCACCCGCCTCGCCAGCTAGGGGTGAGGGTCAGGCAGCAGGGGTCACCCTCGAGGGTGAGGCCGAACAGGTTGTCAGGCTCGTTGCTATGCTCTTCAGGGCCGTTCAGATGATGTTGCTTCAGACGCTGTTATTACAGGTATTATTTTAGTCTGCCACAGAGTTGCCTCAGTTTTATTCTATCCTGTTCCACTTATTCCTATGTATCTTCATATTTTTATCCTTATTTGGGCACGACCCGAGGGTGTCTTGCATTTCCTGTGCAAGTATCTACCCCGGTGGGTGATACCATTATTGTGGACTATGTGTATCGGTCCTATCTTATTACTATTGGGGGTCTAGAGACCCAAATAGAATTGCTGCTATTGAGCATGATTGATTTTGATGTCATTTTGTGCATGGACTGGCTATCTCCATGCCACGCTATTCTAGACTGTCATGCCAAGACAGTCATATTGGCTATGCCGGGTATTCTGAGGATCGAGTGGCGAGGCATGACTGATTATGTTCCCTGTAGGGTAATTTATTTCTTAAAGGCCCAACGAATGGTTGGGAAGGGATGTCTATCGTATTTGGCATTTGTGCGGGACGTTGGAGCTGAGACTCCCAGCATTGATTCTATTCCCGTTGTGAGGTATTCTCTTGATGTGTTTTTCTCAGACCTGCCGGGCATGCCTCCGGATAGGGATATTAACTTTGGGATTGATTTGGTACCGGGCACTCAACCTATTTCTATTCCTCCTTATCGAATGGCACCAGCTGAGTTGAAGGAATTGAAGGAGTAGCTTCAGGAACTCCTAGATAAGGGGTTCATTCAGTCGAGTGTCACCGTTGGGTGCACCGGTCTTGTTTGTCATGAAGAAGGATGGCTCAATGAGGATGTGTATTGATTACAGGTAGCTGAACAACGTAACAGTGAAGAACAAGTATCCTCTACCAACCATTGATGATTTGTTTGATCAGCTCTAGGGAGCGAGGCTATTCTCGAAGATTGATCTTCGTTCAGGCTATCAGAAGCTGAGGATTAGAGATTCTAATATCATGAAGGAAACCTTCAGGACGAGATATTGCCATTATGAGTTTCTAGTAATGTCTTTTGGGTTGAGTAATGCCCCAACCGCGTTCATGCACTTGATGAACAACGCGTTCTGGACGTAATTGGATTCCTTCGTGATCATGTTTATTGATGACATCCTGGTGTACTCTCGTAGCCAGGAGGAGCATACTCAACATCTGAGAGTCGTATTACAGAGGTTGCGAGAGGAGAAGCTTTATGGAAAGTTCTCCAAGTGTGAGTTCTGGCTCGAGTCTGTGGCTTTTCTGGGACACGTGGTGTCCAGTGATGGGATACATGTGGATCCGAAGAAGATAGAGGCGGTGCAGAGTTGGCCTAGACCGACCTCAGCCACTGAGATTCGTAGTTTCCTGAGATTGGAAGGATATTGTCACTGATTTGTTTAGGGATTTTCTTTTATTATTTCACCCTTGACTAAGTTGACTCAGAAGGGTGCCCCATTTGTGTGGTCCGAGGAGTGTGAGGAGAGCTTTCACAAGCTAAAGACAACATTGACCACGATGCCAGTTTTGATATTGCCGTCAACTTCAGATTCTTATACTGTGTATTGTGATGCCTCGAGAGTTGGAATTGGATGTGTGTTGATGCAAGAGGGTAGGGTTATTGCTTATGCTTCTCACCCGTTGAATCCCCATGAGAAGAACTACCCCATGCACGATTTGGTATTAGCAGCCATAGTTCACGCTCTGAAGATTTGGAGACATTACTTGTATGGTTTTTCTTGTGAGGTGTATACTGATCATCACAGCCTTCAACATCTGTTCAAATAGAAAGATCTTAATTTGAGACAGCGGAGGTGGCTTAAGTTGCTTAAGGATTATGGCATTACCATATTGTATCATCTGCGGAAGGCCAATGTTGTGGCCGATGCTTTGAGCCGAAAGGCGGTTAGTGTGGGGAGCTTGGCTTATATTCCAGTTGGGGAGAGGCCTTTTACATGTGATGTTCACTTATTGGCCAATCGACTAGTGAGGTTGGATATTTTTTAGCCGAGTCGGGTATTGGCTTGTGTTGTTTCTCGGTCCTTTTTATATGATCGCATCAGAGAGCGTCAGTATGATGATCCACTTTTGCTTGTCCTTAAGGACAGAGTTCAACATGATGATACCAGAGATGTGTCTATTGATAGTGATGGTGTTCTGAAGATGCAGGGCCGGATCCGTGTGCCCAATGTAGATGGCCTTCAAGAGTTGATATTAGAAAAGGCTCACAGCTCGCGGTACTCCATTTCATCCGGGTGTCGCAAATATGTACAAGGACTTGAGACAGCATTACTGGTGGAGGAAGATGAAGAAGGATATTGTTAGTAACGTAGCTAGATGTCTCAACTGCCAGCAGGTCAAGTATGACCATCAGAAATCGGGTAGTGTTCTTCAGCGTATGGTTATTCCTGAGTGGAAATGGGAGAAGATTACTATGGATTCAGGAATGGTCTCCCTCGGACTTCGAGGAAGTTTGATTCAGTGTGGGTGATTGTTGATCGGCTGACCAAATCTGCACATTTCATTCCAGTATGTACTACTTATTCATCGGAGCGGTTAGCAGGGATCTTTATTCGGGAGATTTTCATATTACATGGGGTTCCAGTGTCTATTATATCAGATAGAGGTACTCAGTTCACTTCTCAATTCTGGATAGCATTTCAGCGAAAGCTGGGTACGCAGGTAGAGTTGAGCACAACATTTTATCCTTAGACAAACGAACAGTCTGAGTGCACTATTTAGATCTTGGAGGATATGTTGCGTGCCTGTGAGATCGATTTTGGAGGTTCATGGGATGCGTTTTTGCCACTTGTAACGTTTGCCTACAACAACAGTTATCAGTCGAGTATTCAGATGGCCCCATATAAGGCATCGTATGGTAGGCGATGTTGATCTTCTATGGGGTGGTTTGAGACTGGAGAGGCTATATTGATAGGTACTGAGTTAGTTCAAGATGCTTTGGAGAGAGTGAAGTTGATCCAGGAGAGGCTTCGCACAGCACAGTCACACCAGAAGAGTTATGCGGATCGAAAGGTTCGAGGTGTGTCTTTCATGGTTGGCTAGAGGGTCTTGTTGAAGGTTTCACCCATGAAGGGTGTTATGCGGTTCGGGCAAAAAAGGAAGTTGAGTCCCATGTTTATTGGCCCTTTTGAGATACTCAAGAGGATTGGAGATGTGGCATATGAGCTAGCTTTGCCACCTAGCTTGTCCAGCGTGCATCCGGTATTTCATATGTATGTGGTCCTGAAGTATGTCGGCGATCCGTCTCATGTGTTGGACTTCAGTATGATTCAGCTTAATGATGATTTATCCTATGATGTGGAGTTAGTTGCTATTCTGGGTCGACAGGTACAGAAGTTGAGGTCCAAGGATATTGCTTCAGTAAAGTTGCAATGGAGAGGTCGGCCCCTGGAGGCTACTTGGGAGATCGAGCAGGAGATGCGAAGTAGATATCCCCACTTATTTGAGACTCCAGGTATGTTTCTTGATCCGCTCGAGGATGAGCATTTGTTTTAGTTGGGGAGAATGTGACGACCCGGTCCGTCGTCACGTGAGTTACCACACCATTTTCCCCGTTATATGCTTATTCATGTTTCAATATATGTATTTGGTGAATTTGAGTCAATTCGGATTGAGTTTGGTAAGAAATGAGACAAATAGTCTCTTTGATAAAGGAATAGTTTGGAAAAATCAACCGGATGTTGACTTGTGAGTTATAGGGCTCATAATCAAATTCTGATGGTTCGGTTAACTTTGGGGGATCATTTGTGACTTAGGAGAGCGATCAGAACTGAATTCGGATGTTCGGTATAGAAATAGGCTTGAATTGGCGAAGTTGGAGTTTTGGCAAATTCTGGTCAATAGGTGAGATTTTGATCTGGGAGTTGGAATGGAATTCTGATAGTTGCAGTAGCTTCGTTAGGTGATTTTGGATATGTCTGCAAATTATTAGGTCATTCGGACATCATTTTATTGGGTTTCGGATTGGATGTTGGTTTTGGAAGTTTTAGTTGAAACTTAGGCTTGAATCCGCCTTAATTTGATGATTTTTGTGTTTAGGGATGTATATTTATGATTGGAACAAGTTTGTATCATGGTTTGGAGTAGGTTGGTGGTTTTCGTTGAGGTCCCGGGGGCCTCAGGGTGAAGTCGGGGGTCCAAACGGATCATTTTTGGTTGAGTTGGAGGTCAGATTTTCTGTTTTCATAGTTGCAGACTTTTGTTCTCTGTGATCTCAAAGGGCCTGCTGCGATCACGTAGAAGACCTAGGGAATGCTTCATGTTTGTTCTTTGCGATCGCAGGTATGGGGCTGCGATCGCGTAATTGGGTGAGCTTGTGCAATGCGATCGCAGGCTAAGAAGTGCGATCGCGTAGTGTTAAGTCATGGTGCACTGCGATCATGAGGGTCATGATGCGAACGCATAGAAGGATTTTTGGGGACTTAAAATTTTGGTCATCGCTGTGAGCAGGTGATTTTTGCCCTAAGCAATAAAATTCCAAAATTAAATAAATAATATTTTTGTGTGTAATTACATGTTTTGATTGAAATAAATTGCATTTGTGTGAGTGAATAATTAAATATGAAAATTAGAAAATTAAAAAAATAGGTTGAGTATAGATATCACAAATAAAAGAATTTTAAAAGAAAATTAACAAAAAATACATATATATACCGGAAAATAAGAGAAATAGCAAAAAATGGCAAAACAATCAGACAAATTGGAGAAAATAAGAAATTAAAAGAATTTGAGTAATTTAAAAAGAATATAAAAAATAGAGGATAAAATACAACAAGAAAATACATAAAAATAATAAAAATATATGAAAAATACAAAAAATACACATCTGGGCCATTTGACGTGGCCCAGATGCATTGGCCCAATCAAATAAAGAAACCGGTCCATCTGATTAAGTTACAATAATCTCAGCCATCCATTTATCTAATCCAACGGCTGAGGATTAATCCGGAAATCTAATTAATTCAATAAAGTTTTGATGTTGAATCTGGGTCGTTCATTTGTTTAATCCAACAGGAGAGAGATTGACTCATTATTTAAACTAAACGACGATGTATTAATGGAATTTAATCCCGGTCGTTGATCAATGATGATCCCATGGCCAGGAACTATTCACGCGTTACACGTATAAAAGGCCTGGTCTCTCAGAGACCGGCCATTTCTCCCATTCTCAACCCTAGCCACCTCTTTAAGCTTCTTCTTCCTCTCCTTCATCTTCGTTGACAATGGAGACTGCCCGCCGTTCATGGCAGTCTTCGACCACTCCCTTACCCCTAAAACCTCTCATATCTCACTCCCCTACCCAAAACCACCCTGAAAAACCAAGAAAACACCCAAAAACCCCCAAATCTTGAAAACCCGATCATCGGAGTTCTTCTCCGGTGACCACAATTGTTTGACACTAGTGTCCAAATTAACACCCCAAAACCCCCTTCTCTTGATCTATAACCCCATGTAAACCATTTCTTTCGAATCTTTCTTAAACTGTTCGAATATTCAAAAATGAGTCGCCGAACCCTAACTCCGGTCGACTCAAACCAAACCCTATACCAAAGACCTTCTCTTTTACATCTCTGGACCCATTTATGTTATTAAAACCAATAAAAACTTCAAGCTTGAAGTCTGAAATCTGAAAGGAAAAGAAAAAAGAGAAACTGGAAAAAAGATAGAAAAGAAAAAGAAAAGAACAAAAGAAAACAAGGGGAAGCTCAGGAGACATATCCTGCTAAGTTAAGTCCCCGTTCCCTTTTGAATTCTGTTTCGACCATGATTCTATGTGTAGTTCTATTTTTCTTCTTAATCGTCTCTGATTAGACTAGTTGCTTGGTTAGATTATTTGCTTATTTGACTATGTTTCTTGTTTCTTTGGATTTGTTTCCTCCTATTAAGCATGAATCCCTGATTAACTGTCTATTACACTTGACTATGTATACTTGAGCACTTTAGGGTTTTCTGTTAGTCTGAAACATGAAAAATATTCTGAGTATGCCTCTTATGTCAAATCTGATATGTTGTGCATAAAATCTGAATTGTGAGGTTATTTGATTGAAATTCAACAATATTCAAATTTCCCTCTGAGTTTTGGTTAAATGACAAATGATTCTGATTTTGTGGCTATGTTGCAATTTGATATGAAAAGGTTATATTTGTAATAGATTCATGTTATTAGACTACAATTAAGCTTAATATGCTCTTAGGTGATATTGGTTATAGCTGTTTAGATAATTAATTGGATAAGTTGATTAATTTTGAAAACATGAAAGTAGTTCAATTAGATTAAAAATGAAAATAACATAAAAAGTGGCTAAAATTGAAATAACAATCGAGTGGTCAGTATTAAAGCTGGCTAACTCTGTAAAATTCTACGTCTGAATCCAAGTGGTTAGTTCTGCAATTAGTTTAACTCTTAGTAATAAACAATAAAAGCCTAAGATGGCTAAATTTGTAAGTCTTAAACTAGCCTTAAAGAGGCTATTGAATAACAGTGTTTAATTTTGTAAATGCCAAGTCCAAAATACTGAACTGGCTAAAATTGAAAAGCTTAAACCTTGATAAATAAATAGAATAGTTCTGCAAATTAACTCTAACACAAAAATGAAAAGAATACTCCTTAAAAAGAGGTTAAAATTGAAATGAAGTTAAGACTCTAATCTGGCTAAGTCTTAAAGACTTATATAACAATGGACAGAAGTTAAATAAAGGTTAAAATTGAATACCCAGACCTGGATAAGGTCGGGTAATTAGTAATCAGCAATAAAGGTATAAAAGGAAACAAAATGGTATAATTGTGGATTTAATAGAGCCTATGAGGACAATTAAGACATTTAGGCCTAGTATTTCTACAATATTGCACCAAACAAAGGGTATAATAGACCCAATAAAAAGGCAAATCAGTTAATAACCTTAGCAAGTGAGGGTATACTAGTAATACACCTCAAATAGAACCTAATAGAACCTTCCAGCACATGCTCGAAGGCAAATTTGAATCTGAAATGGTATTAAAGTGTAGTAAATAAAAGAATTAAGGGGAGGGAATTAGGAATAACTTTTTTAAATTTTCCCCCAAAAACTTCACCAAATCTATCTATAAATAGACCTTAATAAAGCCTGATTAGAGGCTGGATTTTTTAAGGAATTCAGAGATATACTAAAAATACAAACACATTGGGTAATTTTCTGGGTAGTAGTCGAAGCTTTGCTCTGAAGCTCTGTAGAAATCCCTCTGTTATCTACTGGTTATTTGGGTTTTCTACTGGTCTTCTGCTATTGTGTTACTGGTTATGTGGTCATCTGCCTCGTCCTATAGCACGAGTCCTCGCCTTTTGCAAGAGAATAGAATGCCAAAGTTTGGTTACGGATCAACAAAGGCTCACCACATGAATTTCAAGAATTTGAAGTTTTCCTAAAGGTTCTGCAGCCTCCCGAGAATAAGTCTAGACGTCTCTATACCGATCCGCGAGACACTACTAAACTGGCTCATGACTCGCGAGACCTGATAACCTAGGCTCTGATACCAACTTGTCAAGACCCAAACCCCGGTCATAATGGCGCCCAACACATTGCTAGGCAAGCCGACCATTTTGTCGATAACCAATTAATTTATTAATTCAAAGATACCTCATTTAAAGTCAATTATCTTGATTTCATAACAATAATAACAATGTGGAATGTAAAACAACCAAGATAACATCCCAATATGATCTGGTGACACAAGTCTGAGCCTCTAAACAATAGAATAAAACCTATACAACCAAGTATGGAGCAGAAATACAAGAGATACTGAAAGGAGAAATTGGGTCCTGCAGACGCCGGCAGCTACCTCGATAACTCCACAGAAATGCTAAAACAGCAGCAATGTAAATCAACTGCCCACCTGAATCCTTGTATCTGCGCACAAGGTGCAGGGAGAAGAGTGAGTACTTCCAACTCAGTAAGTAGTAGCAATAAATAACAACTGAAAATAAGAAAACTTGTGAGAACACTAAACAGTTCTAAGGGCAACAGTACAGGTAATAACATCTCTAAGGTGGAAAGTCCAGTTTCAGTGATCCAATATTGCTGGGGCGCACAGCCCAATCCTTACTACTACTATTGCGGTGTGCAGCTAGATCCAATATAGTATATATAATATTACGGCGTGCAGTTCGATCCAATATAATAGATATAATTTTTCGGCATGCAGCCCGATCCAATAATATATATAACTGCGCTAACTAGGGGTGTGTGCAGACTCCGGAGGGGCTCCTCTCAGCCCAAGCGCTATGATACTGCGGCGTGCAGTCCGATCCACATATATATTACTGTGGCGTGCAATCCGATCCATATATATATATATATATATATATATATATATATATATATATATATATATATATATACATATATATATATATATATATACATGTAGTCTGATCCAATACATGTATATGTATATAGGGCTGCGGCGTGCAGCCCGATCCGATATATATATCAATACCTCACCGTGGATCCTGGACCCCTCTTAGTCAATATAGACTTGGTCTCTCGGGCCCACTCATCTAGATCAGGGTATTCAACCCTAGGTATTCCCATTCGGAGTACATTTCTAGTATCGGTTCATGTCATGCTGTACAGCAAAGATTACGACTAAGAATATGTGTTCTACAGATATAGGGGTCATTTAGTTCCACAGGCTTCCCTAAGGTTCTACAAATCGGCACAAGGCCTCAAACATGGCAACTAGCCTAAATATACGGATATAAGCTCGGTCTCAGTCAATATATACAGTAAGCCATCAATCGGGATGGACTAAGTCCGAATCTCCAGTCATAATATCACCATGCTCATCACACGATGCATGTTTCATCTCAACATTGCACTGTATAGTGCAAATACGGGGTTTCGAACCCTCAGTATATCATTCATGACTACCACTCACCTCGAACCGGCCAAAGTCCTAGCTCGACTTGCACTTTCCTCGTAAATCGACCTCCTCAGATGCCAAATCTGATCAAAACCAATAAGAATACATCAAAATAGACTAATGAATCATAACCCAAATGAAAGGACTCGAAAAACACCCAAAAACACGAAGTTGCCAAAACCCGAGCCCCGGGCCCACTTCTTGAAAAATTATGAAATTCAGATTTTTAGAATCCTCGTCTCGCCACGAGTCCGTGCAAATAAAATTATCAAAATCGGACTTCAAATGAGCTGTCAAATCACGATTTTACATATAAAAAATCCAAGCCCTAACATCCTCAATTTATACCCAAATTCAGAGGATTAATGGAAGATTCTTCTATAAAATGATGTATTAAGACCACGAGATTTACCTCCAATCACATCCCGATGAAATCCTCTTCAAATTCTATCAATTATCTCTCAAGGTGCTCAAAATGGAAGAAATTATGAATGGGTTCACGACTGAAATGTTGATAAAAACCTTTCTGTCACCCAGATTTACTCTTACGCGATTGCAGCCCCAGGCACGCGATCGCGATGACCAAAATTTTAAATCCTCAGAAATCCTTCTATACGATCGTGTCATGACCCTCGCGATCGCAGTGCACCATGACTTAACTCTATGTGATCGCACTTTCTAGCCTGCGATCGCATTGCACAAGCTCACCCAACTACGCTATCGCAGCCCTATACCTGTGATCGCAGAGAACAAACATGAAGCCTTCCCCAGGTCTTCTACGTGATCACAGCAGGCCCACTGAGATCGCAGAGAACAAAATCTGCAACTATGACACCAAGAAATTTGACCTCCAACTCAACCAAAAATGATCCGTTTGGACCCCCGGATTCACCCCGAGGCCCCCAGAACCTCAACGAAAACCACGAACCTACTCCAAAACATACAAACTTGTTCCAATCATAAAAACACATCCTTAAACACAAAAATCATCAAATTAAGACGGATTCAAGCCTAAGTTTCAACTAAAACTTACGAAACAAACATCCAATCAGAAACCCGACCAAATGATGTCCGAATGACCTAAAAATTTGAATACATACCCAAAATCACGTAACGAAGTTACTGCAACTTTTAGAATTCCATTCTGACTCCAGGATCAAAATCTCACCTATCGAATGGAATTCGCCAAAACTACAACTTCGCCAATTCAAGCCTATTTCTACATTGGACCTCCGAATTCAATTATGATAACTCTCCTACATCACAAATGATCCCTTGAATCTAACTAAACCATCAAAATTTGATTCTAATTCCTCTAACTCACAAGTCAACATCCGGTTGACTTTTCCAAACTCTTCCTTTATCAAAAAGACTATTTGTCTCATTTCTTACCAAACTCGATCCGAATTGACTAAAATTCACCAAAAACATATATTGAAATATGAACAAGAATATAATAGGGAAAATAGGGTGGTAACTCACATGACGACGGACCGGGTCATTACAAATATACTGCAGCACTTGTACGCATCTGGCCAAGTTATGAAATTTTCTCCCTATCACAATCGGTTCAGGGTCAGGAACCAAATAATTTCTATATAGAAATAAGAATGTGTTATATGATTTAATTATGCCACCACAATGCACAAAGATGAGTTCCCAAAGAAGGTTGGGAAATGTGTTGGTAATCCTATTATAAGGGGGGAAAATAGACAGATGAGACAGTGATAGGTGAAATGAATTATTATGAATATACATAGATCCTCGTACAAGAAAGTATGAACTTGAAGTTCAAGTGATAATTAATGAATAAATTATTGCCAGATGCATTTGCTGACCCAAAGCTAAATGTCATATTTCAACTGCTAATGCTCCAAATAAAATAAAGTACATGAGGTACATAGTCTAGGGCACGCATGTAGCGTAACAGACCAATCGGTTCCAAAGATAAAACTCCTTGAAGAAGGAGAGGGGAAAATGTTCGAGATGGTCATAATAATGAGGCAAGTGCTCTAGAAGAGCACCAGACATAACACTTCATAAGACCTCATGGGAGAGACTCAGGTACCTGATATTAATGAGATAAAAAGATCTCAAAAAGTTATGTCTTTGTTTGGTAATATTGGAACCGATATAAAATGATCCTCGATGATATTGTTAACATAATGTAGCGCTCAATATTATTAATATTGACAAGGATCTGGAGCTGAAATCTTCATGAAATTTGGACAGATAAATAATTGGTCAAATAAAAAATACGCAATGAAAATTAACTTCACTTGAAAAATATGAAGTTGGGCGGATAGTCCTAATACCTGAAAGTATAAAGCCAATGGAGGTATAAATGTGTTCTTGTGCAAAAAGTTCAAGTTGATATACATAAAGACAACTTGTGACACAAGAAAATTAGTAAATATTCTCACATTGATTATATGGAGACAAGTTCTCTTCTGGTGGATATAATCATTTCAGGTTTTAATCTGGCAATATATGAAAAACTTGATATGCGTATAGTGGAATTCATTGAAGGATATAAATTGTCTTGGAGCATATTATTGTTTCCAAGAAATTTATTAAATAAAGCTTCAAAAATCTTTATACGGATTGAAATAATCAGGGCGCATGTGTTATAATCGTCTGAGTGAGTACCTATTGAAAGAAGGGTACAAGAATGATTAAATTTGTCCTTTCTCTTTACAAAAGGATTTGACTCTAAATTTGCTATAATCGATGTGTATGTTGATGATTTAAATATCATTGGAATTCCTGAGTAGCTTCCTAAAGTAGTAGACTGTTTAAATGAAAGAATTTGAAATGAAAGATATTGGAAACATAAAGTTTTGTCTTGGTCTACAAATGTAGTATATGAAAGAAGAAATTTTTATCCATCGATCAGCATACACTATAAATATTTTAAAGCTATTTTATATGGATAAAGAAATCCATTTAGTACCTTAGTAATTGTGAGATCACTCGATAAAAATAAAGGTCCATTCCGACCTCATAAAAATAATGAAGAACTTCTTGGTCCTAAAGTACCATGTCTTAGTGCAGTCGGTGCACTAATGTATCTTGCAAATACTATGTGACGACCCAACGGGTCATCACCTATTTTCCTCACTTGTTCCGTACTTCCAAGGCCTTGAAAACCTCATTCTATGTTGCCTCGACTTACATGCACGATCCGGGCATGTAGCCGAAAATATTTTGTGATAGAAAATATGAATTCTATGAGAAATTTGGAGAAATATGATATTAATATTGATATAGTTGACTTCGGTCAACAGTTTTGGTAAACGGACCCGGACCCGAGATCGGACGGTCCCGGAAGGTCCGTAGCAAAATATGGGACTTGGACATGCGTCCGGAGTCAAATTCTGAGGCCTAGAGCCCAAGTTATGAATTTTTTTGTAAAATTGTTTTTGATGTAATTATTAAAGGAAAATGAATTAATTGACCTTAGTATCGGGCTCGTATTTTGGTTCTGACGCCCGGTACAAGTCTTAAATATTATATATGTGCTTTCTGGAAAGTTTGGTGACATTTGGATGTCGTTTGATATGTTTTGGACCTTGAGTTCCAAGTTTGAAAGTTTTGAAAACCAAAAGTATGAAAATCACGAACTTGAGGCTTGATTTGATGAAAACGATGTTATATTGGTGATGTGATCGCATGAACAAGTTCGTAATGTGTTTTAAATGTTGGGTACATGTTTGGTTGGGAGCCCGAGGGGCTCGGGTAAAGATTTGATAGGCCGTTAGATCAATTTTTGAATTTTTACACTACTGGTTTTTCACCCAGCTGTTGTCTTCGCAATTACGAAGATTTTCTCGCAATTGCGAGAGGTCCCAGGCTAGCCTTGGTTCGCAAATGCGAACCATACTTCGCAAATGCGAAGTTGGCAAGATTGAGCACTGCTTCGCAAATGCGAAGTCTACCTCACAAATACGAGGCCTTCAGTGTTAAGCCTGGCTTCAAAAATGCGAAGCATTTGTCGCAAATGCGAAGGCCCCTTAATCCAGCCTTGTTCGCAAATGCGAAGGCCCCAGTTATGTCTTGGCTTCGCAAATGCGAACAAAAGTTCCCAAATGTGAACTTCCCATCCTTAGCTAATTTTTCAAACTCCAGAAATTGGTCGGGGTTCGCAATTGCGAACCCCTACTCGCAAATGCGAACACAGAGACCTGTAAATCACGATTTCCAGCTTCATTTTTCACATTTCACAACCCAAAAACATCCATTGGCGATTTTTCACGAACTCCCTCTTCTTCAAAGCAATTGTAAGTCACTTTTTACTTAATTCCTTCAACTCCTAACAACATTAAACATGTTTTTCAATAGAAATCAAAGGTTTTCATAGTAGAATTTCTTGTTTTTGGTAGAATACAGGGTTTTCATGAATTGGGTAATTGGACCTCGAATTGAGGTCCGATTTTGAAACAAATCATATACTTGAACTCGTGGGGGAATAGATAACCGGATTTTGGTCCGAACCCCGAGTTCCGACCATGTGGGCCGGGGGTCGATATTCACTATTTCGGGCAGAATGTTGTAAAAATTGTAATTGGCCATATGAATTAGTTTCTTGAGTAGTATTGATAATATCAAATCAATTATGTATAGATATGATTGGATTGGAGTCAAATTTGAAAGGAAAAGGCATTGCTACAGATTTAATTGTTCGTAAACATTTGAGGTAAGTGTTTGTTCTATCCTAGCTTGAGGGAATAGGATTATGTGTTATGTGCTATGTGATCGAGTGCGGTGTATGGGCTGTGGTGATGAACATCCATACATTGGCGTCTAGCATGATCGTGAGTCGTTATTAATACTTGTTGTGAGTCATATTTGAAGATAAATTGTTGAACCCTTGCCGGGACTTGTTGTGAAGTGAGATATTGATTGCCCTTGCCGGGACTTTGTTGAAATGATTATTGTGTACCTTGCCGGGACGGTTCAAGATTTGTTGTTTCCATTTTTTACCCTTAACTGTGATTGTTATTTGGGTGAGGAAGAGTGATAATGCACGAAGGGTGATGCCGTGCCTTGATTTATTGTTTATGCACGGAGGTTAATGTCGTGCCTTGTTATTGATTATGCACGAAGTTTAATGTCGTGCCATGTTATTGATTATGCACGAAGGATCATGCCGTGCCTTGTTATTGAACCATGTACGAAGGATCATGCCGTATCATGGATGTGAGGATGAGAGTAAAAGCATGAAGGGTGATGTCGTGCACTTTATTTGCTATTTGGTGAGGATGAGAGTAAAATCACGAAGGGTGATGCCGTGCACTTTATTTGCTATTTCATTGATTTGACATTACCTGTTTTCATTATACTTGTTTTTCCTTGTTGATTTAATGACTATTGTTAACTGTGGAGTTATTCTGTGATATTCCTTATTGCGTTGTTACTTGGTTATTTCTCGTTATCTTGTGGTACACATATATATAGAACTGCACAGGTTTATGTGGGTGTCTGGTCCTAGGCTTGTCACTACTTCGCCGGGATAGGCCAGGCACTTACCAGCACATGGGGTCGGTTGTGCTGATACTGCACTTCTGTGCATTTTTGCACAGGTCCAGGTTTCGATCGGGAGCAGCAGCAGTAGATCTTTTGCGTGGGAGTTGATCATATTTGAGACCGAGGTAGCTTGCAGGCGTCCGCGGGCCCGACGTCTCTTCCTTTACTTATGTTACTAGTTGTAGTCTCTTTGTTCCGCGACAAACAGATTATGTTATATTTCTTTCAGACTTTTATGTGTAGTATTCAGTAGTAGTTCGTGAGTTGGTGACTCCACGTCTTGGGTTGAGGATTTCAGTATCAGTTACCTTGAAACTACTTATTTCTATTTTTATAAAATCTTCCGCACTTGTTTAATTAAGATTATAATTTTGGTTGTTAAATTGAGTATGAAGTATTGCTAAAAACAGGATAGTGTGAGTAAAGTGGCTTGCCTAGCTATCACGAGTAGGCGCCATCACGATCCCGATGTCGGGGGAAAATCTGGGTTGTGACAAGTTGGTATCAGAGCTGTAGGTTACATAGGTCTCACCACTCACGAACAAGCTTAGTGGAGTTTGAGAGGTAGGTACGGAGACGTCTGTACTTGTCCTCCAGAGTCTATTGAGTTAGGAAAGAGTCTCTCATTTGTTCCTTCTTGTCGTGCGATTTGTTCCTCAAATACCGATTGAACTTCTACTCTGTCCTTTCGCAGATGGTGAGGACACATGCTTCTTCATCCGCTGATCAGCAACCTGAGCCCCACGCAGCTCCTGTGAGGGGCAGGGGCCGAGGCCGTATCAGAGGCCATGGTAGAGGCAGAGCTCATCCCCAGGCAGCGATTCAGAGGCGGAGCCTCATGTTGCGATTAGTGAGGAGGTTCCAGAGCTCAGGTCCCAGAGGAGGTCTTATTTACCCCGTATCTTCGGGAGGCTCTGGTCAGGATAGCAGTGTTTTTGGACAGCGTTGCCAGAGCAGGCTTATTATCAATTGCACCAGCCGCTTTTCAGGCTGGAGGAGGGGCCCAGACTCCTATTGCCCGTACTCCGGAGCCAGTAGCTCCTCAGCCTCAGGCACCGGTGGTTCAGCCAGCTGTGGCCACTCAGTCAGGTACCACGGCTCAGGCCGGAGATGGAGCGGCCATGACTTCTGATTCTTTATGGAAACTTGATCGGTTCTCCAAGCTGTTCACCACTACCTTCAGCGGTGCCACATCAGAGGATCCACATGATTTGTTATTCAGTTGCCATGAGATTCTCAAGACTATGGGAATCGTGGTGTCCAATGGAGTTGACTTATGTACATTCAGGCTTTCAGGATCCGCCAAGACTTGGTGGAGGGATTATTGTTTGACTCAGCATGCAAAGTCCCCGGCTTTATCATGGGATTAGTTTGCAGAGTTATTCCTGGAGAAGTTTCTCCCTAGTACTCAGCAGGATGCACTTCGGAGGTATTTTGGCGCCTCCAGCAGGGCACTATGACTGTCACTCAGTATGAGAGAAGATTTGTTGATTTGGCACGTCATGCAGTGGTGATACTCCCCACAGAGCGGGAGAGGGTCTGCAGGTTCATAGATGGGCTTAATCAGCCAATTAGACTTCAGATGGCTATGGGCGTGGGGAGTGACATATCATTTCAGGAGGCAGCTAATGCAGCACGTAGAGTTGAGATGGCTCTTGCTCGGGGAGGTGGTTATTCTTCAGACAAGAGGCCTCGTTATTCAGGCAGGTTTAGTGGTTCTTCTTCCGGAGGCAGGGAATCTTTTGATAGGGGTCAGTCTTCCAGGCCTTTCCATTCCTCCCTTCAGGCTTCACAGGGTGGACCAGGTGATTGTGGGTTTCGTGGGCAGTATTTAGATTAGCCTCCTATTAATGCTCAGCCTCTTCAGAGTGTTCGTGGAGGCCATTCAGGTCGTCAGGGCCAGCAGCCCCATCATCCTAAGAGTTGCTACGGTTGTGGTGACCCAGGTCATTTTGTCAGGTTCTGCCCTCGAGCGACGGGCAACACTCAGCAGCGGGGCCCTCGTCCCATGATTCAGGCCCCAGCTGACCCTCAGCCTGCCCAGCCAGCCAGAGGTGGGGGTAGAGATTATAGAGGTGGAGGTCGAGACCGTAGAGGTGGAGACCGTCCAGCCAGAGGTAGAGGTCAGCCAGTTGATGGTCGTCCTAGAGACGCAGCTCAGAGGGGAGGTGCAGATCCCCGATTCTATGCTTTACCAGCCAGGCCAGAGGCAGAGGCATCAGATGTCATGATTACAGGTACCATTCTTGTGTGTGGCAGAGGTGCTTCAGTATTATTTGACCCTGGGTCTACATATTCATATTTGTCTTCCTATTTTGCATCGTATTTGGTCGTGCCCAACTATGCTCTGGATATTCCAGTTTATGTGTCTACACCGGTGGGTGACTTCATTGTAGTTGACCGGGTGCATCATTCGTGCGTAGTTATCTTTGGGGGTCTTGAGACCAGTGTTGATCTGTTGCTTTTGGACATGGTGGATTTTGATGTCATATTGGGGATGGACTGGTTGTCCCCATACCATGCTATTCTAGATTGTCATGCAAAGACTGTGACCTTCGCCTTGCCAGAATCACCCCGACTAGAGTGGAAAGGTACTTTAAGCCACTCCGTTCGCATTGTTATTTCCTATGTTAAGGCTCGACGCATGGTCGAGAAGGGGTGTCTAGCTTATCTGGCTTATGTTCGTGATTCCAGCGCAAAGATTCCTTCTATTGATTCAGTCCCTATTGTACGAGAGTTTCCTGAGGTTTTCCCTTCAGACCTGCCGGGCATGCCACCCGACAGGGATATTGATTTCTGCATTGATCTAGCACCGGGCACTCAGCCCATCTCTATTCCACCCTATCGTATGGCCCCGCCGGAGTTAAAAGAGTTAAAAGATCAGTTGCAAGACCTTCTTCAGAAGGGCTTTATCAGGCCCAGTGTTTCCCCCTGGGGAGCACCTGTATTGTTTGTAAAGAAGAATGATGGCTCGATGCGGATGTGTATTGATTACAGGTAATTGAACAAAGTGACAATAAAGAATAAGTATCCACTGCCGAGGATTGATGATTTGTTTGACCAGCTCCAGGGAGCGAGGGTGTTCTCAAAGATAGACTTGAGGTCAGGCTACCATCAGCTGAAGATCAGGGCGGCTAACATTCCTAAGACAGCCTTTTGCACTAGATACGGGCATTATGAATTCTTGGTCATGTCCTTCGGGTTGACCGATGCCCCAGCAGCGTTCATGGAGTTGATGAATCGGGTGTTCGGGCCTTACTTAGATCTGTTTGTGATAGTCTTTATAGATGACATCCAGGTATACTCCTGCAGCCAGGAAGAGCACGAGCAGCATCTCAGAGTGGTTCTTCAGACTCTGAAGGATAATCAGCTATATGTCAAATTTTCGAAATGTGAGTTCTGGTTAAGTTCGATAGCATTTCTGGGTCACATTGTATCAGTGGAAGGTATTCAGGTGGACCCAAAGAAGATTGAGGCAGTCTAGAATTGGCCTCGACCAGCTTCAATAACTGAGATCCGGAGTTTCTTGGGATTAGCAAGTTACTACCGTCGATTTGTAGAGGGGTTTTCTTCTATTGCATCCCCGATGACCAGGTTGACCCAGAAGGGTGTCCAGTTCCAGTGGTCAGAGGAGTGTGAGGCGAGCTTTCAGAAGCTCAAGACAGCCTTGACCACCGCGCCAGTGTTGATATTACCTACGGGTGTAGGGCCTTATACAGTTTATTATGACGCATCTCGTATAGGGCTTGGAACGGTATTGAAGCAGGATGGTAAGGTTATCGCTTATGCTTCGAGGCGGTTAAAAATACATGAGAAGAATTATCCAGTACATGATCTTGAGTTAGCAGCAGTGGTGCATGCCTTGAAGATCCGGAGGCATTATCTATATAGTGTGACGTGTGAGGTATACACTGATCACAAGAGCCTACAATATTTGTTCAAGAAAAAAGAGTTGAATCTACGACAGTGGAGATGGTTAGAGTTGCTGAAAGACTATGATGTTACTATTCTTATATCACCCAGGTAAGGCCAATGTGGTGGCCGATGCATTGAGTAGAAAGTCTGCCAGCATGGGTAGTCTTGCATACATTCTGGTCAGTCAGAGACCATTTGCTCTAGATGTCCAGGCCTTAGCCAACCGGTTCGTGAGATTAGACATTTCCGAGCCTAGCAGGGTGTTAGCCTGCACGGTCGCTCGTTCTTCTCTATTAGAGCGTATCCGTGAGAGGCTATTAGGGTCTATCCGTTTGCGTGATTTGAGAGATACAGTACAGTGGGTAGGTGCCACAAAGGTAAATCTAGATGATTATGGGGTATTGAGATTGCAGGGTCGAGTTTGTGTGCCCAATGTCGAAGGGATTCGAGATTTGATCTTAGTGGAGGCCCACAGTTCGCGGTAGAACTCACCCGGGCGCCGCGAAGATGTACCAGGACTTGCGGCAGCACTATTGGTGGCGTAGAATGAAAAACGATATCGTTGCATATGTCGCTTGGTGTCTAAATTGTCAGCAGGTGAAATATGAGCACCAGAGGCCTGGTGGTGTATTCCAAAGGAATGAGATTCCCGAGTGGAAATGGGAGCGGATCACTATGGACTTTGTTACTGTACTTCCTTTGACTCGGAGGAAATTTCATGCTATTTGGGTCATTGTTGATAGGCTGACCAAGTCAGCACACTTCATTCCAGTATCCGTCTCCTACTCGTCGGAGAGGTTAGCGGAGGTTTACATTAGGGAGATTGTTCGTCTCCATGGAGTGCCAGTATCTATTATCTCTGATCGGGGTACGCAGTTTACCTCGCGGTTCTGGAGAGCGGTCCAGCAGGAGTTAGGCACCCGGGTTCAGTTGAGTACAGCATTTCATCCTCAGACGGATGGCCAGTCCGAGAGGACTATTCAGATTCTAGAGGACATTCTTCGGGCCTGTGTCATTACTTTCGGAGGCTCGTGCGACCAAATTCTGCCATTAGCAGAGTTCGCTTACAATAACAGCTACTAAACCAGCATCCATATGGCCCCGTATGAGGCATTGTATGGTAGGCGATGTCGATCTCCAGTCGGATGGTTTGAGCAGGGAGAGGCTCGGTTGTTGGGTACGGACTTAGTTCGGGAGGCCATGGATAAGGTCAAGACTATCCAGGAGAGATTGCGTTCAGCCTCAGTCCAGACAGAAGACTTATGCGGATCGTAAGGTTCGAGATGTAGATTTCATGGTTGGTGAGCAAGTATTGCTCCGAGTGTCGCCTATGAAGGGCGTGATGAGGTTCGGGAAGAAGGGCAAGCTCAGCCCTAGGTATATTGGCCCGTTTGAGATTCTAGACCGAGTGGGGGGTGGCTTACAGACTAGCTCTGCCGCCTAGCTTATCAGTCGTGCATCCAGACTTTCATGTATCTATGCTTCGAAGATACCACGGCGATCCCACACATGTGTTAGACTTCAGCACTGTCCAATTGGATAATGATCTATCTTACGAGGAGGAGCCGGTGGCCATTCTAGACCGGTAGGTTCGACAGTTGAGGTCGAAGAGTTATCCTTATGTGCGTGTTCAGTGGAGAGGTCAGCCTCCTAAGGCATCGACCTGGGAGTCCGAGTCTGATATGCGGAGCCGCTACCCACATTTGTTCCCCGACTCAGGTACTTCTTTCTTTTGTCCGTTCGAAGATGAACGGTTGTTTTAGAGGTGGAGAATGTGACGATCCAAAGGGTCATCACCTATTTTCCTCACTTGTTCCGTACTTCCGAGGCCTTGAAAACCTCATTCTATGTTGCCTCGACTTACGTACACGATCCGGGCATGTTGCCGGAAAGATTTTGTGATAGAAAATATAAATTCTATGAGAAATTTGGAGAAAAATGATATTAATATTGATATAGTTGACTTCGGTCAACATTTTTGGTAAACGGACCCGAATCCGAGATCGGACGGTCCGGGAAGCTCCGTAGGTAAATATGGGACTTGGACATGCGTCCGGAGTCGAATTCTGAGGCCTAGAGCCCAAGTTATGAATTTTTATGTGAAATTGTTTTTGATGTAATTATTAAAGTAAAATGAATTAATTGACCTTGGTATCGGGTTCGTATTTTGGTTCCGACGCCCGGTACAAGTCTTAAATATTATATATGTGCTTTCCGCAAAGTTTGGTGACATTTGGATGTCGTTTGATATGTTTTGGACCTTGAGTTCCAAGTTTGAAAGTTTTGAAAACCAAAAGTATGAAAATCACGAACTTGAGGCTTGATTTGATGAAAACGATGTTATATTGGCGATGTGATCGCACGAACAAGTTCGTAATGTGTTTTCAATGTTGGGTACATGTTTGGTTGGGAGCCCGGGGGGCTCGGGTAAAGATTTGATAGGCTGTTGGATCAATTTCTGAATTTTTACACTGTTGTTTTTTCACCCAGCTGTTGTCTTCGCAATTGCGAGAGGTCCCAGGCTAGCCTTGGTTCGCAAATGCGAACCATAATTTGCAAATGCAAAGTTGGCAAGATTGAGCACTGCTTCGCAAATGTGAAGTCTACCTTGCAAATGCGAGGCCTTCAGTGTTAAGCCTGGCTTCACAAATGCGAAGCATTTGTCGCAAATGCGAAGGCCCCTTAATCCAGCCTTATTCGCAAATGCGAACAAATATGCGCAAATGCAAAGGCCCCAGTTATGTCTTGGCTTCGCAAATGCGAACTTCCCATCCTTAGCTTATTTTTCAAACTCTAGAAATTGGTCGGGGTTCGCAATTGTGAACCCCTGCTCGCAAATGCGAACACAGAGACCTGTAAATCACGATTTCCAGCTTCATTTTTCACATTTCACAACCCAAAAACATCCATTGGCGATTTTTCACGAACTCCCTCTTCTTCAAAGCAATTGTAAGTCACTTTTTACTTAATTCCTTCAATTCCTAGCAACATTAAACATGTTTTTCAATAGAAATCAAAGGTTTACATGGTAGAATTTCTTTTTTTGGTAGAATATAGGGTTTTCATGAATTAGGTTATTGGACCTCGAATTGAGGTCCGATTTTGAAACAAATCATATATTTGAACTTGTGGGGAAATGGGCAACCGGATTTTGGTCCGAACCCCGAGTTCCGACCATATGGGCCCGGGGTCGATATTCACTATTCCGGGCAGAATGTTGTAAAAATTGTAATTGGCCATATGAATTAGTTTGTTGAGTAGTATTGATGATATCAAATCAATTGTGTATAGATACGATTGGATTGGATCCAAAATTGAAAGGAAAAGGCATTGCTACGGATTGAATTGTTCGTGAACATTCGAGGTAAGTGTTTGTTCTATCCTAGCTTGAGGGAATAGGATTATGTGCTATGTGTTATGTGATCGAGTGCGGTGTATGGGCTGTGGTGACAAGCATCCATACATTGGCGTCTAGCATGATCGTGAGTCGTTGTTATACTTGTTGTGGGGCATATTTGAAGATAAATTGTTGAACCCTTGCCGGGACTTATTGTGAAGTGAGATATCGATTGCCCTTGCCGGGACTTTGTTGAAATGATTATTGTGTCCCTTGCCGGGACGGTTCATGATTTGTTGTTTCCATTCTTTGTCCTTAACTGTGATTGTTATTTGGGTGAGGAAGAATGATAATGCACGAAGGGTGATGTCGTGCCTTGATTTATTGTTTATGCAAGAAGGTTAATGTCGTGCCTTGTTATTGATTATGCACGAAGGTTAATGCCGTGCCATGTTATTGATTATGCACGAAGGATCATGCCGTGCCTTGTTATTGAACCATGTACGAAGGATCATGCCGCACCATGGATGTGAGGATGAGAGTAAAAGCACGAAGGGTGATGCCGTGCACTTTATTTGCTATTTGGTGAGGATGAGAGTAAAAGCACGAAGGGTGATGCCGTGCACTTTATTTGCTATTTCATTGATTTCACATTACTTGTTTTCATTATACTTGTTTTTCCTTGTTGATTTAATGACTATTGTTAACTGTGGAGTTATTTTGTGATATTCCTTATTGCGTTGTTAATTGGTTATTTCTCTTTGTCTTGTGGTACACATATATATAGAACTGCACAGGTTTATGTGGGTGTCTGGTCCTAGGCTTGTCACTACTTCGCCGGGATAGGCCAGGCAGTTACCAGCACATGGGGTCGGTTGTGCTGATACTGCACTTCTGTGCGTTTTTGCACAGGTCCAGGTTTCGATCAAGAGCAGCAGCAGTAGATCTTTTGCGTGGGAGTTGATCATATTTGAGACCGAGGTAGCTTGCAGACGTCTGCAGGCCCGGCGTCACTCCCTTTACTTATGTTACTAGCTGTAGTCTCTTTGTTCCAAGACAAACAGATTATGTTATATTTCTTTCAGACTTTTATGTGTAGTATTCAGTAGTAGTTCGTGAGTTGGTGACTCCACGTCTTACGTAGAGGATTTCAGTATCAGTTACCTTGAAACTATTTATTTCTATTTTTATAAAGTCTTCCGCACTTGTTTAATTAAGATTATGATTTTGGTTGTTAAATTGAGTATGAAGTTTTTCTAAAAATTGGATAGTGTGAGTAAAGTGGCTTGCCTAGCTATCACGAGTAGGCGCCATCACGATCCCGATGTCGGGGGAAAATCCGGGTCGTGACATACTACAAGGCCTAACATAACCTTTTTAGTTAATGTCCTAGCAAGATATAGCTCTGCTCCTACAAGGAGACATTCGAATGGAATCAAACACATATTGTGGTATCTAAAAGGAACTACCAATATGAGCTTATTTTCTGGCAATAATTGCAGTCTCGATCTTGTTGGTTATGCTGATGCTGGGTATTTATTTGACCCACACAAGACTCAATCTCAAATAGGTTATGTGTTTACCTATGGAGGCACTTCCATATCTTGGTGATCGACTAAGAAATCAATTGTGGCTACTTCATCTAATCATACTGAAATAATTTCTATTCATGAAGCAAGTTGCGAGTGCGTGTGGTTGAGGTCTATAATACATCTTATTCGAGACAAATTTGGTTTGAATGTAACAAACTACCCACGATTTTGTATGAAGATAATGCAGCATGCATAGCTCAATTGAAAGAAGGATTCATAAAAGGAAATAGGGCAAAACACATTTCACCAAAGTTATTTTTCACACATGATATTCAAAATAATGGTGATATCAATGTGCAACAGATTCGTTCAAATGATAATATGGCTGATTTGTTCACAAAATCTCTACCGATGTCAACCTTCAAGAAGCTAGTACATAATATCGGGATGCGAAGGCTTAAGGTTGTGAATTGATGCTTTTATCAGGGGGATTTAATACGTGTTGTATTCTTTTTCCCTTACAAAGTTTTGTCCCACTAGGTTTTCCTTGCAAGGTTTTTAACGAGGCAACCGAAAGGCTATTTCTAAACATGTGTACTCTTTTTCCTTCACTAGGTTCTTTTTCCATAGGGTTTCTTCCTAGTAATGTTTTAATGAGGCACATTATCTATGGACATCCAAGTGGGAGTGTTATGATAAATATCAAGTTATGGTGGATGTCTACTCTTCTTCCATGATCTTCATCTCAAATGCTTAACGACATATTCAATGACATATTACATGACATATTTTCTTCACTTTTTATGCCTATATAAAGGCCTTGTAATAGATAGGAAAATACACACAATTGAATAAGAAAATCTCTTCTTTCTCTCTATCTCTATTTCTTGTTCATGTTTTACAAAATTGCTTTTATTTCTTGATCGTGTTACTAAATTGCTTTTCTTTTATAATAGATTGATAATATTTCAGCCTTTTTGTTGTATTATAATTGAACAATAGATTCCACATCATTGTCTAATAATATGTTCCAAGTTCTTGAAACTAGATTAATCGTGTTATTAGACAATCAAATTATAGATTTGTGACGATCCAAAGGTGTCATATTGTTTTCTTAACCATTTCGAGCTTCTAAGGCCTTAAAAATCTTATTTAAAGTTACATCGATTTGCATGCGCAATCCATATGCGTAGCTGGAAGATCAAATATGAAATTCTATGAAAATTGCTAAGTTTTGATATGAAAATAAATAAATTTGACTTTGATCAATATTTTGGATAAACGGGCCCGGACCCGTGATTTGACGGCCCCAAATCTGTAGGAAAATATGGGATTTAGGCGTATGTCCGGGATCGGATTCCAAGGTCCCAGACTCGAGAAATAAATTTTTGAGTAAAGTTGTTTTCTGAAAATATTTAAGGAAAATAAAAATGAAAACTAATTAAAAAGTGATGGTATCGGGCCCGTATTTTTATTTCGGAGCTCAGTACAAGTCTTATATGTTGTTTAAGCACATCCTGCAAAGTTTGGTTGAAAATGGACGTTGTTTGATGTGTTTCGAATTAAAAATGGAAAATTTGAAGTTTTATGAAAAACTGAAGGAAATCATGGATTTTAAGGTTTAATCCATTGTTTTGATGTAATTTTGGCGATTTGATCGCATGGTTAAGTTCGTAATGTTTTTGAGTTTGTATGAATATTTGGTTTGGAGTCCCAAAGGCTCGAGTGAATTTTGAGTAACCGTCAGAGTGGTTTTGGCCTTAGAAAAATTGCAACAGATAGCAGTTCTGGTGTTCTGATGTCCAACGCTATGCGATCGCATAGGGCTCTTCGCGATCGCATAGAGTTAACTTCCGGGTGCCCAATTTTTTCAGTGCGAATGCATAGTTTCTCCTTCGATCACATAGAGTAGCCAGTCTTCATTAAATGTGATCACAATCTCTTTTCGCGATCGCAATGCATAAGAGCCAAATCCGGAATGGAGCCTAATTTCTTCTATGCGTTCACAACATACTGTCCGCGATCGCTATTTCCAACCTCCCTATCCCTATCTGATCGCATAAGCCTCTTCGCGATCGCATAGAGTAAATTTCGCCCAGTTATTCTGAAATCCCAAAACGGAACATTGGCGGGATTTTAACAATATTTCACAAACCCTCTCTTCTTCAAAGCTCTTTGGTGATTTTGGAGCATTTCTTCACCAAAGTTTTTGGGGTAAGTGTTGCTTAACTCTTATTCTTCATTTTCCATCAATATCATTTGAATTCCTAGGCCTAAACATGTGAAATTAGGTAGAAATTAGGGAATTCTGTAGAATAAGTGTTTTCAAATATTTCGTGAATTAGACCTCGTTTTGGGGTCAAACTTTAAAACTAATTATATATTTGAACTCGTGGGTGAATGGGTGAATTTATTTTGGTCTGAACCTCGGATTTTGACCAAGCGGGCCCGGGGTGGATTTTTATAATTTTTGGCAGAATGTCTAGGAAAATATATTTCGTCATTTGGATTGGACTGTTTAGTATTATTGATTAAATCAATTGTGTATAGGTATGATTCAATTGAAGCCACATTCAAAAGGAAAAGTGGTGCTTAAGGATTGAAGTGGCCATAGAACTCCGAGGTAAGTGTTTGGTCTAACCTTAGCTTGGGAGAATAGAAGTTGAGTCTTATCTGCTACGTGCTAATTGTCGAGTACGATGTATAGGCATGGAGACGAGTATCTATACATTGGTGTCTAGTATGACCGTGAGTCTTTATATTACGAATATTTATATTATGTTATATCTTCCATATGATTTCTATATATTGTAAAGAGTATGTGAAGGAAATTGTGATATTTAATATTTAAGGAGCGTTAACTCATATTATAAATGAATTACTGAGTAAGAATGAAAGAAAGAGAAAGAATTATTGAATTATTCCCTCGCTAAATATTTATGGAATTGTTGATATATTCCTTGCTGAAAATTTCATTGTATATTATTGAGTCCTTATTGGACCCCTATTAATAATTTCCCGTTTATTTTCCTTGCCCTTTAACTGTGATTGTTGTTTGGTTGAGGAAGAGTGGTAAAGCACGAAGGGTGATGTCGTGTCGTACGATGTGCCATTCCGTACTGATATCTATTGATTACATTCTGATGAAAGAGAGTAAAATCACGAAGGGTGATGTCGTGCACAGTTTTATTTTATATTGTTTGGAAGAGGAAGAGAGTAAAAGCACGAAGGGTAATGCGTGAAAATGTTGATTTACTTTGATACTTGTTGATGTTATGACTTTGTTGACTCCTTTTTATTTAGTATTTCTAATTTGATATTGTTACCTCCCCCTAAAATATTCCTTTCCCACATTGACTGGTCGTTTCCTGCAACTTCCTTGCTCTATATATATATATATATATATATGTTTTGCAGAGATTTATTTGGTGGTCCGGTCCTAGCCTCGTCACTACTTCGTCGGGGTTAGGCTACGCACTTACCAGCACATGGGGTCGGTTATGCTGATACTACACTCTGTGCTCTTTTGCACAGATACAGGTTTCAGACAGTAGTAATAGCAGTAGCGTGGGGGTTAGCATTTCGACCAACAAGACACTGAGATAGCCTTGCAGGTGTCAGTGGGCTCGGCGTCTCCTCTATCTTTATTTTCAGTATGTTATCTCATGTATTCAAGACAAACAGTTTTTATTCCTTTCAAATGGTTGTGTTTATAATTCTTAGTAGTTCGTGAGTAATGTGACACATGTTCTTGGGTATA